>CM038676.1:562402797-562802160 GCA_021605205.1 Aegilops longissima | reverse complement strand
GGTACTTCGTCATCGCCCAAATCATTCTTATCTTTTTCTACTACATCCATTGTTGCTAAGTTAAACAATGTGGGTGTTAGTCTAGAAAATAATGAGAATGATATTTTTGTTTCCGCAAACGCTTTGAGACATTTGGAATATGACCGATTGAAGGTTACTCCATGAGTTTCTAGCAAATCTTTTATCTCACATCTAGATGAGGAGGAGCTGCATGCCACATCAGATGGTCAGCTACTCGCTCATGTAGTAGGGAAGGTTTCGGACATGGGTTTGGAGGAACCCGGGCTTAGTTCATTGATTGAGCTTACAGCTTCCGGTCGTAAATCCAAGTCTGATCGGTCGAAAAAAGGTCGTAAACCCTCTAAAAGGGCGAAATTTTCTAAATCTCCTATTGTTTCCTCATGAATGGCATGTTCTTTAATAGCAGAGGTCTTGGTGACTTGGCTAAACATCTATTCATTACAGAATGTAATAGGGAGTATAATTTAGATTTTTTGGCTTTATCTGAAACGGGGAGACGTGATTTCTTAGTAAAGTCTGCTTAACCGCCTTTCTGGCGGGATAGATTATAACTGGATTTCACGACCACCTCGAGATCATTCTGCGGGCATTTTACTCGGCGTTAACACAGAGACTATGGATGTTCTGGCTAGTTCGGAAGGAGAGTTTCATATTAAACTCCATATTCGAAACAAAGCTGACAACTTCACATGGACCCTCGTCGCCGTGTATGGGGCAGCCCAAGATGAACTCAAGGTCGTTTTTCTCCGTGAACTAGTTAATCTAGCGAAAGATAATCCCTACCCCACTCTTATTGGTGGGGATTTTAATTTGCTACGATTTCCAAATGAGAAAAGCCAAGATAGGTTTGATAATCACTCGCCTTTCCTTTTCAATGCTGTCATAAACAGTCTAGATTTGCGAGAGGTTTTCATAATTGAAAGACAGTTCATTTAGGCGAACAGTCTTCTGGAGCCGATATATGAGAAACTAGTGGACGACATATTAATACAGCTCAGCGATGGTCACATGCCGTGGGCAATTCACCCGATACAAAGTCACACGCATACGATCGACTCAACTATTTAACACCGTCAGTACTCCTGCCCGCAAGAAAAAAAGAAAGTACGACTACCATAATCAGTAGCTTAGGATTCAATATTCGTCCCTGCTTCATAGACCAATGGTAATCATGCAAAGCTTTGACGGCCGGATCAGGCAGGCGGAAGAAGAAGATGGAGGTGCAGTGTTCAGATCGTGATGCCGCCGGCGCTGGATTGGTCGTCGTCGTTGTCATCTTTGAGGATGGAGGAGTAGACGGTGTAGGACAAGGCGAGGCCGAAGGCAACCATCAGGATCCACCCCAGCAGGTCGTGGCTCAGCACGGTGCCGTCGGTCGACACCCGCTCGTCCACCAGCGCCAGAACCAGCGCCGGGGCTAGCACCGGGGCCGCCGCCACCGCCATGGCGCTCGCCTCAGCGAGCAGCGGCGCGCCCTTGACCACCGCCATAGCCAGAGCTGAAGAAACCTTATTCTTGAGGTCCTTGGAGCAGCTGCACCTCAGCCTGGCGGCCTTGGCCACCCTCAGCCGAGGCAGCCCTGTGCGCAGCAGCGTCTCATTGTCAGTTAGCAACTTAACATGTTGCGCATGGCCGGCATTTTTGCGGGGATGGCAAGCTTTTTGCTTAGCTGGAGACCGCGGCGGTCCGGCGGCGACGAAGACGGCCGTGGCGCTGATGGTTGCCATTGCTAATGCTCGTAGCTGTGTAGCGCTCTCTGATCGTAAGAGAGCCAATTATTTGTGGGTGTGTATCCAGGCAAAGGCAGCCCAGTATATATATTGCATCATCATGGTTCATGGGTCACTAGCTACTTGCCACCTTGGACATTACAGATTTCTGTTGGCAAATTCGATGGAGATTGGTAGGCAACACGCTCTGTCAAACGAGTCCGACCGCGACCAACCTGGCTCCCGGAATAAGCAACTGTGGACGTTAGGCGTCAGGTATAATCAGCACGGTTGGCAGGCAGGGTACACACAGCAAGAGCGCTATAGATTTGGCACGACAGGGACCCATGGACAACGGAAGACAGATAATAAAAATGGTACAAAAAGTATAATTGTTTGATATTTTGCGGTTCACACCAGGCATTTGAGCTCGAGCTGAGAAAGGGACTTTCAGGGACGCAGAGTATCTACTTGCGAACAGTGAATTAAAAAAAAAGTAAAAAGTTTTAAACATTCTGTTTTTTTTATGGAAATTGTAAAATGAATGTTCCGGGTGTTGTCAAGTTTCATCATAAAATCACATTAGTGAAAGTCGTGGCAAAAAAACAAAATCGATGCTCCGAAGATGTTACTTTTGAAAACAAATTTAAGCTCTGATTATTTATTTATTTTTGCCACGACTTCAAGCAATGTGATTTAACAATGAAATTTTGCAAGTAATCCAAACATTTCTTAAAGCTTACCCAAAAAATCAGAATCGGTATATTATTTTTCATTTTTTTAATTTATTGTTCACGTCAGAAGCATTTTGAGCTCGAGATGAAAAAGGGACATTCGAACACAGTTGGCCTTTCTTTTTTGTGTCCATGCACAGAAAGCAAAGCATGAGCTCGCTCTAGAGGTTAATCCCCAGAAATAGTGCAACCGAATTAATGGTTCCAGCTAACACATAATTAATTGTAGTTTTCTTACTTCCTCCGTCACGGTTTAGAAGGCACAGTTAAATTTGCGTGCGTTTCCAAAATAGACAAGATTTAAGGTGCCAATGCAATTACTCCTAGAGTCCTAGTACTAGTACTCCATGCGACTGTGTGAATCCTGCTGCTCACGTCGGGATGTACTAATTGATGCATGCATGGTGTGAACGTGTGTGTGTGTGTGAAAGCTAGTTCTGCATGCATGGTGTGAACGTGGGTGAAGCGATCCGTGCCAAGCGATTCAAGCCCACCGCACTGATCGACGTTAAGCAATCAACATGTGTGGGATGCATACATCCATGGTTGTGCACCAGGTGCGGCGTCCGCGGCGATCGTTCAATTTTTCTTTGCATGGGGTGCAGCCTGCCGGTGGCAAAAGAGTTGTATCCGATGAAGACAATGGCGAAGTTGTGCCCGATAGCCAGGCAAATTAGTTTGAGCCGAAGTTTGCATTGAGGAAAGTTTGAGTTGAATGGATAATCTATGTAAGTTTGAGTTTAAGTGGATCATCTACTCATATATAAGTTGAATTCGAAGTGAGCATCAATGTAAAATTTATTTTGTGTGGAAAATTCAAGTTGAGTTCAACTTGATCATCTATAAAATGTTTCATGTTTTGAGCATGTACGTATATTTTTTTGTTGCCATACCATGAAGTAAGTCTATTGCGCAAAGAAGCAAGTTAAATGATTCAAGTTCATACAAGTCCTCAAATTACATCAAACTTAATCAGGCGGCTTCTCAAATCTACATCAAGTTAATTTCACCATTACAATTCAAGCTGAGTTCAAATAGTCAATTGCAGCCTCAACATACTCTTTGTCGATATTCAGACGAACCGGAAGATCATTTTGCCTCTCTAATGATTGTTTCTTCAAGTGAGGAACCGCGTAGTGGATAGACCCCTTGTGCTTGATGATCTCCCTCATGCACGCTTGATGACTCAACCGGATCCTATTGAGCTTTAGATGGGGGTACTCAGCAAGGGATTCATTAACCTATTGGACACAATATACACGTACTCAAATCAGTACATAGACCATTAGGAAACCAAATTATGCATATATTTGTAAGGAAAATTGTGCTAAACCTTTTGGACAATCTCAGCGAGGGTCTTGGGCATCTTCTTATGGAACATTGCTTGAATGGAGGCAAACCATCCAAGATCTAATATGTTCAGGTCAGGTGAATTAGGTGGTTGATATATCATCTTAATATCCCAACCACCCCTAGCTGCTTCCTGCATAAAAATTGGATCATCTGGCAAAATGTGAGTCCTAGCGTTGTCTTGTTGTACATAGATGGTGCTCCATCTATCGCTCTCGGGCCACTTTTCCTTTATAGCCGGGAGTACATATTTCACTAAGTACTCCCGACTTTTGTTCCTATCCACGCTATCGGCAGGCTTCAGCTCCCATGCCCCCCTCAACCTATGGAGATAGAAATATATAAAGTTAATACAAATGAGCATGAACGATCTTAGCTGAAATTAGTAAAATGAACAAGTACCAACCTATTTTGACTTCTCTTCTTAGCTTGAACCCACTCTATTGTTGGGTAACGTAGTAATTTCAAAATTTTTCCTACGCACACGCAAGATCATGGTGATGCATAGCAACGAGAGGGGAGAGTGTTGTCTACGTACCCTCGTAGACCGAAAGCGGAAGCGTTATATCAACGCGGTTGATGTAGTCGTACGTCTTCACGATCCGACCGATCCAAGCACCGCACTCGCACCTCCGAGTTCTTGGCACACGCTCAGCTCGATGACGATCCCCGGCCCGATCCAGCAAAGCGTCGGGAGGAGTTCCACAAGACGACGGCGTGCAGGACGATCTTGATGTTCTATCGTCGCAGGCTTCGCCTAAGCACCGCAACAATATGACCGAGGTGGAATATGGTGGAGGGGGCACCGCACACTGCCACGGAACGATCACGAAGATCAACTTGTGTGTCCATGGGGTGCCCCTGCCCCGTGATATAAAGGAGGAGGGAGGAGGAGGCCGGCCCTCTACTATGGCGCGCCATGGGGAGTCCTACTCCCACGGGAGTAGGATTCCCTTTCCTAGTCCAACTAGGAACCCTTCCATGTATTAGGAGTAGGAGAGAAGAAAGGGAAGGAAAAGGAGAAGGAAGGAAGGGGCGCCTCCCTAGTCCAATTCGGACTAGTCCAAGGAGGCGGCGGCCACCCTTTGGCCCTTTTTCTCCTTTCCCCGTATGGCCCATTAAGGCCCAATACGAATTCCGTAACTCTCGGTAGATTCAAAAATACCGAATCACTCGGAACCTTTCCGAACTCCGAATATAGTCGCCCAATATATCGATCTTTACGCCTCGACCATTTCGAGACTCCTCGTCATGTCCCCGATCTCATCCGGGACTCGAACTCCTTCGGTACATCAAAACTCATAAACTCATAATAAAACCGTCATCGAAACCTTGTTGCAAGGGACCCTACGGGTTCGAGAACTATGTAGACATGACCTAGAACTATTCTTGGTCAATAACCAATAGCGGAACCTGGATGCCCATATTGGTCCTACATATTCTACGAAGATCTTTATCGGTCAAACCGCATAACAACATACTTTGTTCCTTTGTCATCGGTATGTTACTTGCCCGAGATTCGATCGCCGGTATCCAATACCTAGTTCAATCTCGCCACCGCAAGTCTCTTTACTCGCTCCGTAATACATCATCTCGCAACTAACTCATTAGTTGCAATGCTTGCAAGGCTTAAGTGATGTGCATTACCGAGAGGGCCCAGAGATACCTCTCCGACATTCGGAGTGACAAATCCTAATCTCAAATACGCCAACCCAACATCTGCCTTTGGAGATACCTGTAGTACTCCTTTATAATCACCCAGTTACGCCAGGACGTTTGGTAGTACCAAAGTGTTCCTCCGTAAACGGAGTTGCATAATCTCATAGTCATAGGAACATGTATAAGTCATGAAGGAAGCAATAGCAACATACTAAACGATCGTGTGCTAAGCTAACGGAATGGGTCATGTCAATCAGATCATTCAACTAATGATGTGACCTTGTTAATCAAATAACAACTCCTTGTTCATGGTTAGGAAACATAACCATCTTTGATTAACAAGCTAGTCAAGTAGAGGCATACTAGTGACATACTGTTTGTCTATATATTCACACATGTATTATGTTTCCGTTAATACAATTCTAGCATGAATAATAAACATTTATCATGATATAAGGAAATAAATAATAACTTTATTATTGCCTCTAGGGCATATTTCCTTCAGCCTCCCACTTGCACTAGAGTCAATAATCTAGATCACATCACCATGTGATTAACATCGATAGTTCACATCATCATGTGATTAACACCCATAATTCACATCGCCATGTGACCAAGACCCAAAGGGTTTACTAGATTCAGTAATCTAGTTCACATCGCTATGTGATTAACACCCAAAGAGTACTAAGGTGTGATCATGTTTTGCTTTGTGAGAGAATCTTAGTCAACGGGTCTGCCACATTCAGATCCGTATGTATTTTGCAAATCTCTATGTCAACAATGCTCGCACGGAGCTACTCTAGCTAATTGCTCCCACTACCAATATGTATCTAGATCGAGACTTAAAGTCATCCAGATCGGTGTCAAAACTTGCATCGACGGAACCCTTTACTTACTTAACCTTTTATCACTTCCATAATCGAGAAACATATCCTTATTCCATTAAGGATAATTTTGACCGCTGTCCGTTGATCTATTCCTAGATCACTATTGTACTCCTTGCCAAACTCAGTGCAGGGTATACAATAGATCTGGTACACAGCATGGCATACTTTATAGAACCTATGGCCAAGGCATAGGGAATGACTTTCATTCTCTTTCTATCTTCTGCCGTGGCGGGTTTTGAGTCTTACTCAATTTCACACCTTTGTAACACAGGCAAGAACTCTTTCTTTGACTGCTCCATTTTGAACTACTTCAAAATCTTGTCAAGGTATGTACTCATTGAAAAACTTATCGCCGCCTTGATCTATCTCTATAGATCTTAATGCTCAATATGTAAGCAGCTTCACCGAGGTCTTTCTTTAAAAACTCCTTTGAAACACTCCTTTATGCTTTGCAGAATAATTCTACATTATTTCCGATCTACAATATGTCATTCACATATACTTATCGAAATGCTGTAGTGCTCCCACTCACTTTCTTGTAAATACAGGCTTCACCGCAAGTCTCAGATAAAACTATATGCTTTGATCACACTATCAAAGCGCTTATTCCAACTCCGAGATGCTTGCACCAGTCCATAGATGGATCGCTGGAGCTTGCACATTTTGTTAGCTCCTTTAGGATTGACAAAACCTTCGTTGCATCATATACAACTCTTCTTTAATAAATCCATTAAAGAATGTATTTTTGACATCCATTTGCCAGATTTCATAAAATGTGGCGATTGCTAACATGATTCGGACAGACATAAGCATCGCTATGCTTGAGTAAATCTCATTGTAGTCAACACCTTGAACTTGTCGAAAAACTTTTTGAGACAAGTCGAACTTTGTAGATAGTAACACTACTATCAAGATTCTGTCTTCCTCTTGAAGATCCATTTATATAATATGGCTTGCCGATCATCGGGCAACTCCATCAAAGTCCACACTTTGTTCTCATATATGGATCCCATCTCAGATTTCATGGTCTCAAACCATTTCACGGAATCTGGGCTCATCATCGCTTCCTCATAGTTCGTAGGTTCATCATGGTCTAGTAACATGACTTCTAGAATAGGATTACCGTATCACTCTGTGCGGATCTTACTCCGAAGACCCACGAGGTTTGGTAGCAACTTGATCTGAAGTTTCATGATCATCATCATTAACTTCCTTACTAATTGGTGTAGAAATCATGAAACTGATTTCTGTGATGAACTACTTTCCAATAAGGGAGAAGGTACAATTACCTCATCAAGTTCTACTTTCCTCCCACTCACTTCTTTCGAGAGAAACTTCTTCTCTAGAAAGGATCCATCTTAGCAACGAAAAACTTGCCTTCGGATCTGTGATAGAAGGTGTACCCAACAGTTTCCTTTGGGTATTCTATGAAGACGCTTCTCGATTTGGGTTCGAGCTTATCGGTGAAAACTTTTCACATAAGCATCACAACTCCAAACTTTAAGAAACGACACTTAGGTTTATCGCTAAACCATAGTTCATACGGTGTCATCTCAACGGATTTAGATGGTGCCCTATTAAACGTGAATGCAGCTGTCTCTAATGCATAACCCCAAAACGATAGTGGTAAATCGGTAAGATACATCATAGATCGCACCATATCATAATAAAGTACGGTTACGACGCTCGACACACCATAACGCTGTGGTGTTCCTGTGGCGTGAGCTGTGAAACTATTCCACATTGTTTTCATTGAAGACAAAACTCGAACTCAAATATTCATCTCCATGATCAGATCGCAGAAACTTTATTTTCTTGTTACGATGATTTTCCACTTCACTCTGAAATTCTTTGAACCTTTCAACTATTTCAGACTTATGTTTCATCAAGTAGATATACCCATATCTGCTCAAATCATCTTGTGAAGGTCGAAAATAACGATACTTGCCACGAGCATCAACACTCATTGGATCGCATACATCGGTATGTATTATTTCCAATAAGTCAGTAGCTTGTTCCATTGTTCCGAGAACGGAGTTTTAGTCATCTTGCCCAAACGGCACGGTTCGCAAGCATCAAATGATTCATAACCAAGTGATTCCAAAGTCCATCAAGATGGAGTTTCTTCATGCTTTACACCAATATGACCTAAACGGCAAGTGCCACAAATAAGTTGCACTATCATTATTAACTTTGCATCTTTTGGCATCAATATTATGAATATGTGTATCATTACGATCGAGATCCAACAAACTATTTTCATTGGGTGAATAACCATCAAGGTCTTATTCATGTAAACAGAATAACAATTATTCTTTAACTTCAATGAATAACCAGACGCAATAAACATGATCAAATCATATTCATGCTCAACGCAAACGCTAAATAACATTTATTTGGCTTTTAACACTAATCTCGAAAATATAGGGAGTGTGTGATGATGATCATATCAATCTTGGAACTATTTCCAACACTCATCGTCACTTCCCTTCAACTAGTTTCGTTCATTCTGCAACTCCTGTTTCGAGTTACTACTCTTAGCAACCGAACCAAGATCAAATACCGAGGGGTTGCTACTAACACTAGTAATACACATCAATAATCTGTATATCAAATATACCTTTGTTCACTTTGCCATCCTTCTTATCCGCCAAATACTTGGGGTAGTTCCGCCCAAAGGACCAGTTCCATTGTAGCAAAAGCACTTAGTCTCGTGCTTAGGTCCAGACTTGGGCTTCTTCACCGAGTAGCAACTTGCTTGCCGCTCTTCTTGAAGTTCCCTTCTTCCTTTGCCCTTTTCCTTGAGACTAGTGGTCTTGTCAACCATCAACACTTGATGTTTTTCTTGATTTCTACCTTCACGATTTTAGCATCGCAAGAGCTTGGGAATTGTTTTCGCCATCCCTTGCATACTATAGTTCATCACGAAGTTCTAGTAACTTAGTGATGGTGACTAGAGAATTCTGTCAATCACTATCTTATCCGGAAGATTAACTCCCACTTGATTCAAGCGATTGAAGTACCTGCATAATCTGAGAACATGCTCACTAGTTGAGCGATTCTCCTCCATCTTTTAGCTATAGAACTTGTTGGAGACTTCATATCTCTCAACTCGGTATTTGCTTGAAATATTAACTTCAACTCTGGAACATCTCATATGGTCCATGACGCTCAAAACGCCTTTGAAGTCCCGATTCTAAGCCGTTTAAGCATGGTGCACTAAACTATCAAGTAGTCATCATATTGAGCTAGCCAAACGCTCATAACGCCGCGATCCGCTCCCGCAATAGGTCTGTCTACCTAGCGTGCATCAAGGACATAATTCTTCAGGCAGCAATGAGGATAAACCTCAGATCACGGATCCAATTCGCAATATTGCTACTAACATTTTTCAATACAATTTTCTAGGAACACATATAAAAACACAGGAAGCAACAACGCGAGCTATTGATCTACAACATAATCTGCAAAATACTACCAGACTAAGTTCATGATAAATTTAAGTTCAATTAATCATATTACTTAAGAACTCCCACTTAGATGACATCTCTCTAGTCATCTAAGTGATCACGTGATCCAAATCAACTAAACCATAACCGATCATCACGTGAGATGGAGTAGTTTTCAATGGTGAACATCTTATGTTGATCATATCTACTATATGATTCACGCCGACCTTTCGGTCTCCGTGTTCCGAGGCCATATCTGCATATGCTAGGCTCGTCAAGTATAACCTGAGTATTCTCGCGTGCAAAACTGGCTTGCACCCGCTGTAGATGGACGAGAGCTTATCACACCCGATCATCACGTGGTGTCTCGGCACGATTTAACTTTGGCAACGGTGCATACTCGTGGAGAACACTACTTGATAATTTTAGTGAGAGATCATCTTATAATGCTACCGCCAATCAAAGCAAGATAAGATGCATAAAGGATAAACATCACATGCAATCAATATAAGTGATATGATATGGCCATCATCATCTTGTGCTTGTGATCTCCATCTCCAAGCAACCGCCATGATCACCATCGCCACCGGCGCGACACCTTGATCTCCATCGTAGCATCGTTGTCGCCTCGCCAACTATTGCTTCTACGACTATCGCTACCGCTTAGTGATAAATTAAAGCAATTACATGGCGCTTGCATTTCATACAATAAAGCGACAACCATATGGCTCCTGCCAGCTGTCGATAACTCGTTACAAAACATGATCATCTCATACAATAAAATATAGCATCACGCCTTGACCATATCACATCACAACATGCCCTGCAAAACAAGTTAGACGTCCTCTACTTTGTTGTTGCAAGTTTTACGTGGCTGCTACGGGCTGAGCAAGAACCGTTCTTACCACGCATTAAAACCACACGATACTTCGTCAAATAGACTCCGCTTTTAACCTTCTCAAGGACCGGGCGAGCCACACCGGTTCAACTAAAGTGAGAGAGACAGACACCCGCCAGCCACCTTTAAGCACGAGTGCTCGAACGGTGAAACCAGTCTCGCGTAAGCGTACGCGTAATGTCGGTCCGGGCCGCTTCATCTCACAATACCGCTGAACCAAAGTATGACATGCTGGTAGGTAGTATGACTTGTATCGCCCACAACTCACTTGTGTTCTACTCGTGCATATGACATCAACGCATAAAACCAGGCTCGATACCACCGTTGGGTAACGAGTAATTTCAAAATTTTCCTACGCACACGCAAGATCATGGTGATGCATAGCAACGAGAGGGGAGAGTGTTGTCACGACACTCGTGAGACCGAAAGCGAAGCGTTATATCAACGCTGTTGATGTAGTCGACGCCTTCACGATCCGACCGATCCAAGCACCGCATTCGCACCTCCGAGTTCTTGGCACACGCTCAGCTCGATGACGATCCCCGGCTCCGATCCAAGAAAGCGCCGGGAGGAGTTCCACAAGACGACGGCGTGGGACGATCTTGATGTTCTATCGTCGCAGGCTTCGCCTAAGCACCGCAACAATATGACCGAGGTGGAATATGGTGGAGGGGGCACCGACACGGCTAAGGAACGATCACGAAGATCAACTTGTGTGTCCATGGGGTGCCCCTGCCCCAGATATAAAGGAGGGAGGAGGAGGAGGCGGCCTCTACTATGGGCGCCATGGGGAGTCCTACTCCCACCGAGTAGGATTCCCTTTCCTAGTCCAACTAGGAACCCTTCCATGTATTAGGAGTAGGAGAGAAGAAAAGGGAAGGAAAAGGAGAAGGAAGGAAGGGGCGCCTCCCTAGTCCAATTCGGACTAGTCCAAGGGAGGCGGCGGCCACCCTTTTGGCCTTTTTTTCTCCTTTCCCGTATGGCCCATTAAGGCCCAATACGAATTCCCGTAACTCTCCCAGACTCAAAAATACCCGAATCACTGAACCTTCCGAACTCCGAATATAGTCGTCCAATATATCGATCTTTACGCCTCGACCATTTCGAGACTCCTCGTCATGTCCCCGATCTCATCGGGACTCAACTCCTTCGTACATCAAAACTCATAAACTCATAATAAAACTGTCATCGAAACCTTGTTGCATGCGGACCCTACGGGTTCGAGAACTATGTAGACATGACCTAGAACTATTCTTGGTCAATAACCAATAGCGGAACCTGGATGCCCATATTGGCTCCTACATATTCTACGAAGATCTTTATCGGTCAAACCGCATAACAACATACTTTGTTCCCTTTGTCATCGGTATGTTACTTGCCCGAGATTCGATCGTCGGTATCCAATACCTAGTTCAATCTCGCCACCGCAAGTCTCTTTACTCGTTCCGTAATACATCATCTCGCAACTAACTCATTAGTTGCAATGCTTGCAAGGCTTAAGTGATGTGCATTACCGAGAGGGCCCAGAGATACCTCTCCGACATTCGGAGTGACAAATCCTAATCTCAAATACGCCAACCCAACATCTGCCTTTGGAGACACCTGTAGTACTCCTTTATAATCACCCAGTTACGCCAGGACGCTTGGTAGTACCAAAGTGTTCCTCCGTAAACGGAGTTGCATAATCTCATAGTCATAGGAACATGTATAAGTCATGAAGGAAGCAATAGCAACATACTAAACGATCGTGTGCTAAGCTAACGGAATGGGTCATGTCAATCAGATCATTCAACTAATGATGTGACCTTGTTAATCAAATAACAACTCCTTGTTCATGGTTAGGAAACATAACCATCTTTGATTAACAAGCTAGTCAAGTAGAGGCATACTAGTGACATACTGTTTGTCTATATATTCACACATCTATTATGTTTCCGGTTAATACAATTCTAGTATGAATAATAAACATTTATCATGATATAAGGAAATAAATAATAACTTTATTATTGCCTCTAGGGCATATTTCCTTCATCTATAAGCCCAAACACCAATCTTTCCATCAAAAACACAGTTGCCTTGAGCATCATACCTTGGTCTAGCCATTGCCGACAAGAACATGATTTTTTGAATGTGATTTTTGTGTTTACATTCGCGGTGTGGCGCCTCCTCTCTATGACTCAAATACATGTTCTAGGTCTTCCGCGTGCGATAGAACCATTTCTCATCAATATGAACCACATCCATATCAGCCCTAAAGGTGGGATCGCCGCTCATGCTACACGGCTCAAGATGCCTTAGGCAATACTCCACACGAGCCCTATTGTTTGCATCGGTCAAAGCAGGCTTTAGTTCGCTAGTTACTCGTCTAATTTGCTTCTCCTTCAACCTACAAAAATAATAACAATGTTTCATGTAAATTCTTATGATCAATATTTACAAGAATATCAAAGTACAACTCTCACCTTCGCCAAACAGTGGTTCTTGACATGTTGAAATGTCCAGCAACTTGTTCTAAAGTTGTTCTCTCTCCAGGTGGGATGGCTTCCAATGCATCTATGTTTAACTCAATCTTCTTCCTCCCCGATTTCAGTTTTTTATTGTTTTTCACCGCAGTAATACCGCCACCTTTTTTAGCCTGCTTCCATACCCTTTGCACTACCCTCCTAGGACATTTACAAATATCCGCAACCTCTTTAGAAACCCCACGCTTCAATCTATTACCCACGCCATTACGCGCGAGGATCATTGCGTATATATGACGCTTGTCTTTGGTACGGTAGTGTCTTCTTGTCTTTTTATTCGCCAAAACATCTAAATGCATTTGAACAAAAATTAGTGAAGCAACACTAACTATACTGAATATTACTGAAACAGAAATATGCTCTAGTTGTGCTTACTCAAATCGAGTGGTGGTTTTTGTGTTTGTACAGCCTCTTGCCTAGGAGGGTACTCGTCAGCATGAGCAAAATTGGGGTTGTATCCCTTGCCTCGGTAGCCAATGTTACCCGCATTGTCATCTCCACCAATACCTTACAAACAAAAAAGCAAACAGAATATACATGAGATTATACATGCGCACTCTCGCCATCGCTCATCTCGTGTGCATTGTGCCCACCAATTTATTACCTGTGGTGTTACCATCCAAGTTCTCTCCATTGCTCATCTCGTGTGCATTGTGTCCATCAAGGCCGAACCCATTAACTTATAACATGCACAAACGACCAAAAAAGTAGAGTTTAACATGATACAAATTCTACTGAGCAGATAATATTTTACCAAAACAGAACATCATCTACATGATCTGTAACAAAAAGAATTAGATGAACCACAAACACAAGAAGTAGAATTATAAAACCTGTTCTGCTGCCATTAGGATTTACCTGTTCTGCTGCCACCAATGGCAGCACCGGATGAACTCTCTCCGCTCCCTCCTATTTGTATGCCACCGGCGCCGCTTCTGAAGTTGAAGCCCATGCACTCGCTGCCGCCAAACGAGATCCCCCCGCCACCATTGAGACTGAACCCCACGAAAGAAGATGATCGTGCGCTGCCGCCACTGCCCGTCCCGCCACCGCCGACAGAGGTACCCCAATTCGAGGAACCGGCCTCATTAGGTCCCGGAGGGCGAGATGGTCGTGACAGTCCGACGCGTCGTCGAGGCAAGACAGATGGAGGAGGAACACGCTCGAAGCCAGCCGTACCGATGGAGAAAGAGGGCAGCGGTGCGCGTCCGGCAAGACCAAGAGGTGGAAGTCCTCCAGGCGGCGGCGATCTGGGTTGGAAGGCCACTCGCGAAAGGCCACAGAGGCCAAGAGGAGGAGGCCGGCGATCTTCTTCACCTTGCTGCGGCGGCGCCATTGGATGGAGGAGGAAAGAAGATGATCAGCTCTGTTTGTGTGACTCCATCACTCCATCGGCATAGGTATAAAAAGAGCAGAATTGGCGCGTCTAATTTCGTTTTGGATTTGGGAGCAGGGATCATCGGCGGGAGAGTTTTGGAGGCGAATTTTTCTCCTTTTCTATGGAAACTGTGCGGGAAGAAAAGGAAGGAGAGCGGGAAGAAAATGAAGGAGTGCGGGAAGAAGAAGGAAAGCGAGATCGACCCACTGGAATGGGTCTCCATCAATGCATGCGTGAGGGCTGCTCGTTTAGAGGACGTGGGGGTTACTGCACATTGATTTTTCAAGGAATTAGGCGCTGTGCTATTAACTACCCTGCTATTTTTCAGTCGCATGCAAAAGAAACTAGAGCCAATCGTGGAACACCTTGGTCCCAGAGATTTCTCATGTATGCCCTCTAAACCGTGACGGAGGGAGTACTGCTAATAAAGCTTTTATGTCACATAAAATAACTTTGAAATGATGGGAACGCTTAGGCCTGCAAGAGTGAAGTTTACTTTAAACCCTGAAATTATAGGGTACGACGCTAATGAACCTTCACCTCTAAATCCCTGAAATTGATACCCTAAACTCACTGATCCCAGTCAATATGAACCCTGCAGCCGTTGGTAGACCGGGAAAACAACGATCCTGACCGGGACTAAACACTACTCTCACCGACTATGTTGGCCCACCTGTAATATCCCTCCTCTATCCCAATCCTCCCCTTCTGTACGTTGGTCCACCTGTTCGGCTTCTTTCCCGCTGACCGCCGCATGGCCACGACGCGAGCGCAATATCCCCTTCCCGGTGCTGTGCGAAGCTGCTTTCCGTGTGCAGGCGTGCGCCGGGCATGGCGGACGGCCACCCGAACCAGCAACCGCCGCGGTAGTGGTTCCTGTAATGAAGCGAGGCGCGCAGGCGCCACCGCCCCGGCGTCGTGGCCACCAGCGCCCCCGCAGCTGTCCAGAAGGCCCCGCCCGCAACGTCGTCCTCACTGCGCCGTCCCTCCCCGTCCCGGACGTCGGACCTCGTCGGAGGAGCCGCTCCGACGACGACTCCTAAATCCTAATTAAGCCGGTCGCGCTACTGGCCCGCGCCGCGCCCAAGCCCAAGGATGCTGGGGCCTTCTGGAGTCATGTGCCCATGACTGGTACGCCGTGTGCTCCTGGCACCACGCGCTCCCGTGCTGCGCCATGGCCTCCAGCAGCGCCTTCGCCGAACTGGGTCTGCCGGACGGATGCTACGGCAACGCGTTCACTGTCGACGTGCTCGTTCTGCCCGGCTGGCCTTATGCCGCAGAACCTGTTCGCTGTGTTGGACAACCAGCATGCTGGGTTGCATCGCTTGGTAGTGGTAGCCAGAGGCCAGAGCGAGGTTCACGTACGTACGTCTAGTCGTCTACGCGCTAGACGCGCACATACTGCTCCAAGAGAAATCAATCAAACTACTTACCTGCGTCCGCAGAATCTGTTGATGGCTTGATGCCGTGGCGGACGGGCGCTACAACAGTTTTCCGCTACAACAACGAAGCCGGAACGCAGCAACGAAGCCTCACAGCGCGGCCTCGGAGCAGGGCTGTGGAGCCAGGTCCCGACAGACGATGTATGGCACGGCTGTAGTGCGACAAGACATGCGAAATAGTGGTAAAAAAAATAGTGGTCGGAGAAGAGAAGATGAATATGACAGGTGGATCCATGTAGTCAATGAGAGAGTAGAGAGTAGCCGTCCGCAAAGAACTGAGACAGGCTGCAGACCCCCGCGTCGCCTCTCTCTCTGGCGGCACGTGGGGATCCACTCCGGCGCCGCCTCCTTCCCACCCCCCTCCTCCCCCTCACCTCGCCGCCGCCTGAGCAGCCCGCCGGAGAAGCCCGGTCAGGCTCCAGGGAGGGTGGCGGTGGGGCATGTCCCTGCGAGGCGCGGGGACGGATCCTGGCGGGCGCGCGGGCGCAGCTCCGGCGATTCTGTCTCGCGGGCGGGCGTGGCTCCGGTGCTGGCTTGCGCGTGGGTGCGCGGGAGGGCTTGCCCATCGAGGATCTGGCGGGCGGGGGTGAGCTGCGGCTCAACGGAGCGCGCATGAGGCCCAAGCACTGGTGTCGGCTGCGAGCGGCGGATGGGACTCTGGGCGGCGGGCTCCGGCATGGCCTGAGCGTGGACGGCGTGCGTTCGCGCGGTGGCGCTCGGCTCCTGGATGCGCGTGTGGGGTGCGGATCGACGGCTGGGCGTGGCAGCGGTTGGCGCGCGGCGGGCACAGTCACCGGCTGGGCGTAGCGGCTGGCTCCTCTGGAGCGCGAGGTGCGCTGCAGGTGGAGATGCAGCTCGTCTGCTCTGCTGCTCCGTTCGTGCGGCTTCGATCTGGATCTGGTGTGAGGTAGCTCGATCTGGCGCTGCACCGGCGCTGCGGCTTTGGTGGCTGTGGTGGTGGTGGTCGCGGTGGTGCTGCGGTGGTGGAGGGCGGCTACGGCCAGGGGGCGGTGCGTGTCTGCTCATGGTGGATCGTGGGATCCCGTGGCAGATTAAGGTCGGCCTCGGCAGGTGGTGGTTGATGGGCGGCGGTCAGTGGCTGTAGGTGATCATCTCCGGGAGAAATCCTTGCTCCGGTCTTCTTCGGAGCCGGTGACGGCGGCGCCCGCGGGTGCCGCGGTCTTCGTTGGAAGCGTCATCGTGGAGGTGCTCCTGCTTCTCCCCACGGCTTTGGCTCCGGAGGGAAACCTCAGATCCGCTGGATCGGGTGATGGAGGCGTCTTTGCGTCTTTCTCCTCCTTGGGGGCATCGTCTCGGAGCCGGCAACGACTGGGAGACCGGTGGATGGCGGCATCTTCGCCGCGTGGGTTGCGGCATCTTCGCCTCGTGGGTTGCTGAGGCGGCCTTTTTCGGGGCGCTGATTTCTGTTTGGCAACGATGATGGCGTCGAGAGGAACTCTGGTCGCGGCTCAGGCTTTGGTAGTCGGGTCTTCCCGGCGTGTCCGAGGTGCTCTTTAGGGCACGGTCGGCGCAAGTCCTGCATATTTCCTTTGTGATGATCGTCGTCAGAGTCGGAGCTGTCAGTTGTTCGCGCGTGTGGTCTTCTGTTGGTATGTGCCGTCATGGTTTCTGTGCAGCTATTTGCGGGTTGGCTTTGACGATGAAGGTCTACGGTGAAGTCGGAGTCGCCCGTTCGGAGGTAGCTGGTGATGACGATGACGCTTGCGACTGCTCGGCGGATGTCCTTTCCTCTTTGTAGCTCTATGATCCCATGTCGATGATCAGGTTGGCCGGTGGTACCCATTTTTATGGGTTGGATTGTATCGGTTTTAACCCGGTTTTGCGTCAATTAACCGGGCAATTCTCATTCCTTCTTAATTAATGAAAATGGCAAGTCTTTTGCCTCGTTTCAAAAAAAAAAAGAGTAGAGAGTGATCCGGCCGGGATTGTTACTTTCCCGACGCATCAAACACGTATGAACTGATCCAAGGTTGACATAAGACCGGGATTAGTGAGTACAGGATATAGATTTTAGGGATTGAGAGGTTAGGGCTCATTCTCGACGGATAGTATGAATTCAGGGTTTAAAACAAACATCACCCGACCTGCAACTCACACATTCCCATATGCAACGTCTACTTGTCACAAGTTTATGCCATACATTTTTAGTTATTCATTTTCTTCTCTTTCCTGCCAATCTAGCAAAAAAGATATGTCCCACAGTAATTAGAGGGCATGACCCACAAATTTGATCTGGCATTTGTTTGCAGACATAGGGACCAGTCCACGAACACTGATGCCGTAGGCGGCCATGCAATGCTGCCTGCATATATTTCGACCACTGTTTGAACTAACCGGACGAAATCGTGCAAACGCGTCGGATTTCATATAAACCGATCGAAATTCTTTACATATCAAGCATTTTTCATATAAATCAGACAACATTCATTACATTTTTCATATAAACCGGAAACCCCACTCTTAACGAGTGGCAAATCTACTAGGGGGCTTTAACATGCTCAAGCCCCCTCCAGCTTTGCAAAATTAATTTTTATTACTAGTCTAAAGGCCCAATCCAGCCATTTCTCAGCCCGGCCCAACAGCCCAGCCCACCCTTCATTTCTTTCATAGATCCGCCACTGCTCTAAACCTAATCTAAATGATTGCAGGCGCCCGTTCTTCGTATCCGGCTATGAGCCCTGAGAACTGAAGCTCTGGCTATTGCCTTCGCCTTCTCCAGTTCCGCCTCGGCAATCTCCAACTCCGCTTCCGAAGCCCCGGGAAGTGAAGCTGTCTGCCTCCATGTCGCCGCCAACCGGCTAATCGACAAAATAAAAAAAAATCAAATAAAATACCAAAATGATTGGAAAAACATCACCTATATGTCAATGTCATTTGCATTCATGACAAGTGTTGGAAAGTTCCCATCCGAGTTTTAGCTCTTATGATACCACCATGAATAGTACAATCAGAAAAAAATCAAAAAAAGTTGGTGGCAAAGAATGACAAATGTTTTAAGTGATTACCAAGTTTCATCAAGAAATATATTCGTGAAAGACGTGGCAAAAAATATTCTAGCCGTCGTCGCCCTCCCAGTCACACGAGTCAACGCAGCTGCGGGAAGTAACCCCCTTCTGTTAGCCAGTTGTAAAAATTGGTTGCTGTGAAACAATAGCAGAGTTGCAGCAACGGACGCTGGTGCCGCCGGTGTGGGGTTGCTCTCGTCCGTCTGATCAACAGACGTTCTAACGAACACGGAGCCGGGGGATGCGCGCGTGATCGGTTGGTTGAAGGTAAGCTTTTCCCTTTCTCTTTTTGACGAAAGAGAGCATCGCCGTTTTCATTCATTCATTAATAAGAGGAGAAAAGCGTACAAAAGGTAAGGTGAGTTACATCCGTGAACCCCATCGAAAAAAGAGCAAAAAACCGAACCACGTTGAGCTACAAGAGGATACAAAAGAAAGAAAAGAGTTTTGGCACCACGACGTATTGGAATAGTTAACGCGGTTGGCAGGCAGGTTTGGCAGAAAGATCAAAGGAAACGTGCAACATGTTTTGCTCTCCATTTCCATGCACACGTAGGGACACAGACTGCTGCTATATATCTCCCGTTCGACTAGACAGGTTGCGCCTCAGGCCAAACAGACATACATGAGTGTGGAAATGCGTAGGCGCGTACGTAGCACCGATCCATACCGGCCTTCCGTGCTGACATTGTGGACTGCAGTTTGGCTGCCTCGGAGCACCTACAACCAGATCTCTTATACTCGTCTCATACGTTCGAGTGGGTCGTCCGGTCATTTTCTCGTCTTGATTTTTTGATCCAGACTGACCTCTCAAACGGTCCTCGAACGTCCGGACTGATTGGCACCCCTCATATCTAGTCCAAATATTGACGGTATATAGGGGTACCCGGGCTCGCCCGTCACGTCAGACCCGACAGCCCGATTTCATCTCAAATTGCACCAAATCCACTCGAAGACCAGCCCGATTCATTTGTTATCTTCTTTCTTCTTCCTTCTCCGCGCCGTCCGTCTTGTGCTCCGCCGCCAGCTCCGGAAGAGCGCTCTCGTCGTCGTCGCGGGGGGACGCCGTCGTCGGCCGGGACGCCACCATGGTACGTCCGGCAACTCTCCGGCTCCGCCTTGCGCTTGACGTGTTCGACACATTGACTGACCGGAATTATTGTGATTTTGTTAGGTAAATGATGGATTTCAATGCTTCGTCGGATGAGGAGTATGGACCGACGGAGCTTGACCAAATGATTCAAGATGAGTTCTTTGATTCTTCGGATTCGTACAAAGAAGTGGACATGATCATGCTCATGAGCATGCAAGAGGAAATTGACCGGCAAGTGGAGCATATTCTTTGAAACCGGTCATACTAGAAGCGGTGGCATCACAACGGCATCAACGTACTTCAACGATCTCCGGTGTTCAGGAGGCTTTGCAATGGGGAATCACCGCCGTGCAACTACAGCGTCAACGGCCAGGACTACAACATGGAATACTATCTTGCCGATGGTATCTATCCTCAGTAGGCGGCGTTTGTGAAGACCATATCCGAGTCGCGTGGCAATAAACAAAGCCACTTTACAACAATGCAGGAAGCGGCTAGGAAGGATGTGGAGAGGGCATTTGGTGTGCTTCAGACTCGTTGGGGAATTGTGCGGAGCGTTGCAATGATGTGGGAATCAGAAACTTTGTGGCAACTGATGACATGTTGTGTTATTCTGCACAATATGATTGTCGAGAATGAGGGTGATGGTGTAGCCCAAACCCATGATTTTGAAGCACCCGAAGAACAACTTGAAATTCCGGAAGATCAAGATGCGGCTTAGCTTATGAACTTTCTGCAGATGCATCAGAATCTTCGAGATCAGCAGATGCACACGTAACTACTCAATGATCTTGTGGAGCACATGTGGATCCACAATGGCAAAACATGACAAGAACTTCAGGCGACTCTCATGGCGACTCTAGGGTCTAACCCTAGGATCTCCTCCCGACGTTCCCAATGGATGGCCTTCTCCATTGGGATTTCTCCCCCGGCCTCAGGGTTGAGGCACAGGTGCGTGCAAGATTTGGATCCACGGTCCACTTCGTCCCCAACTCCGGCTCCAAGGAATTCTTCCTTGAAGTCTCTTTCTCCTCGGCTTCTTTTTCCCTCTCGGTGGATTCGGTGGGTTTGGCCCTACAATCATGTATTGGTGGTCTTTCTACTGGTTTCAATGTTTTGCAATTGGATGATCGGCACTTTCGGTTTTCAGTGGCCTCAAATCGTGTGGGACATTTCATTTTTGGATTAAGGGATCGTATTTGGCCGGACTTTATTTGTCACTTTCATCTTCATCGTCCTGGGTATTCTCATCCACGGTTCCCATCTTGGCACGCTGATTCTGAGCTTACTGGGTTGGCATCCTCGCCAGTCCGCGGTTAAATCTAAATGGCTCTCTAGCAAGGGCACATTACCATTGGATCCTGAGTCATTACCAGTATTGCAAAAATTGGGTTTCAATCCGCTGTCGACGGCATTGCATTCCGGCGAGCCCTCTGATCGGATCTCCTTTGGTAGTTTTTCATCTCCGGTTTTTCCGGAATCCTTTCGGATTGGCTCGATATCTTTACCTACTAATCCCGCTATTTCCGGAAGGTTACCATCTATTCATGGGAAGGAATATCTTTTGGGACTATGGGATTCATTTACGGATGAAAATCTTCTTTCAGTTCTGGATGGCTGGCAGGCCGGTTATGATAATGATAATGTTCAGCTTATGGTGCAAATCCCGTCAGTTCCCACCAAGGAATACATTTATAAACGTCTATTGCATTGTTCTCTCTGTGATCGTTTTGGCCATTTTGAAGATGATTGCACGGGTGTTTTTTGTCAACGATGTGGAGATGACTCTGGCGTCTGCGCTTGTTTGGATACACGCACTGCTACTCACATGCATGTGCCATGCAAAGTGGGCCTGCACCGCTGGGCTTTTCGTGCATGGCTTGTTCTCATGGTGGATCATATGACTAGATTTTGTCACGGCTCCGCGTTGTTCTCTTTGTTACGGGCTGGGCCATAATTCACGAAGCGCATCGCCTTGTGCTTATCGCCCTCGTTGGACTTGGAAAAGGAAAAATCTAACTCAATCTGAGAGGATCTTGCCTCGGGCTGCTGCGGATGATCTTGAGAATGGTAACCTTGTGGTTGTTGGTATGGCCCGTGTTGACAGGGATCCGCTGGGTGGTTGCACATGGCAACGGAAACAAACAATCCCGTGCCAAGCGGCCGTGGCTAACCCCCATTGCTTGACGATACGTCTCCCTGGTCAGGGTGTAGTCAATTCTGCCTGCCAAAAACCCCAATCGGGTGAGGTGACGCTTCCCTCGAGTTCTACACCCACGCCTCCAGCTCCTCGATCTTTCTCCCCTTCGACAATCTGCAAGCCCCCATTACCTCCTTCCCCGGCCGCATCTCTCAAGCCATCACAGCACCGGGCTCCATCGACCATGGCGAACTTCCCTGTGCGCCCTTTCGACTTTGCTCCGGTTGGATCCACCTTTGATCGCGGGCCTGCTCATCGGGTCCAGCGGCACGTTATGGTGGTGGATGATCCACCTCTCAACCATGATAGGTACGCCATCGCCTCCGCTAATCCCCCGTCCCCGATCATCGTAAGGAATTTTGGTTAGCTGAGGTCCGCCGCATTATCATTGGAGATTTAGAGTATGAACTGCTAGATGATTTTGTTTACCTACCGAATCGGGTGTGTTGTGTTTGCGGATATGGAGAGTAGAGATGCTGCCATTCGAGAAGGACCGCATGCTTTGACGGAAGATTCTACTTTCTCCCTTGCCCCACATGACGAGGGTATCAACATGCGTATGCCGGCCTTTGAATATGAAGCTTGGGTCATGTTTCTTGCTTTTCCTATGGACTATCAAACTGAACATTATGTCCATAAGGCTGTCTCCCAATTTGGTAAGTTGCTGGTCCTGTTTCGCCAAGCGTAACAAGGCTAGAATCCTAGTCAAATGTCACATCAAGGATGTTGCTGAAGTTCCGCATAGTCTTGTGATTACCAGGGTGGGTATGCTTCCGGGTCTTGCTCGCTCGTGGTCAGTCCCAGTTTATGTTCTGAATGGCCGAAATACAGTTCCAAACTTGGTTGGTAATGAGGATGCTCCCCCTCTTTTGAATGCATCTCCACATCCATATCAGTTACCTTATTACACCCTCATGCAACAAGCTAGGATTGATGAGATGTTGGCTCAAGATGCATTGAATGAGGCTGCCTGGAATGCTTCGGATGCTACCGTGGTGTTCGTGATAATGGGTGGGGCGAGTGGCACGTGATCCCGCCACCTTACATCGGATTCGGGCCAGGACCTTTTTCAAGATGATGGTCCATCCTCATGGATGGGGTGGACCCGAGCATAATGTGCGGGATGATCTCTCGATATCCTGGTCATCCGATTCGAATTTCGGCAGTCAAGCTCGGCCGATGGATTTGTCAATGGAAACCCCGCAGCCAAAGTTGGAGTTCGCTGGCTGGGGACGCTCGCTTTTCTTCAGTTCCAATTGACCATGAGTTCTTAACGTGGATTGGGGGTATGCTCAAGCGCATATATACACCAGCTATCACCCTTCAGCATACCTCTTCTGTCATGTTGCCTTTAAACCCCTTTCAGATTATTCAGAACCATCTCAATGCTGCTGCTGCTTTTTGGATTGAGGAGATTGTGCCTGAACCTGATATTCTCTCAAGGATCTTTGCCTCTGTCTGTCAGTGGGGGACACTTGTTGTTCCGTCGTCTGTCTTATTACCTGACGTGGCAGTCTGGGATATGCCAGTACACTCTCCTGGATTCAAGGCGATCACACAGCTCGTCCCGGATTCACTGGATTCAGTGCCTTCAGTTCATCAGCCTTCTGCGCTTCAGGTGCTTGCATCCTCCTCTATGTTCAATGCTACCCAACACCGCAATGTGCTAGTGCCTTTGGACACCACTGCTGTTCGACGGAGCAATCGATCCAACAAATATGATGGATTCAAAGTCAATCATGCTCCTGACACCAAGCGCTACAAGTCCAGGGTGAAACCACGTGAGATTCCTTTTGTCAATGCTGTTTCTTTGGCTGCTGCTCTGTGCGGTGTCCGATGTTGTCGCCCCACCAACTACAATCGAGGATCTTCAGTCTATGGGTAGTAAGTGTGGCATTGCTCCGGAAGCCATCTCCCGCGAGAAGCTGCTGGATGACCAGCGCTCGTCAAGGGCGGATGAAGACTGAAGCCTCTCACCCCGATGAATAAATCGTGGAATGTGCTCTCTTGGAACATCAGAGGCATAAACTCTGATGCAAAACTTTTGGCTGTTAGGAATGCGATCGATACTAGTGGTTGTTCTGTGATATGTATCCAGGAAACCAAACGCGAATCTTTTGATCTTGCCTTTATTAAGACTTTCTGCCCTAAACGATTCGATAAATTTGTCTTTGCGCCGTCAGTGGGCTCTTCGGGAGGCATCATTATCATTTGGAATAGTGCTGTGTTTACGGGCACATCTTGGTTCGTCGATTCTTTTGCCATTGGTATTTCTTTTGCGGCTACGCAGTCGAATGATGTGTGGAATCTGATCAATGTATATGGCCCTTGCTCTGGTCAGCGCAGACTGGATTTTACTAATTGGCTTTTTGATTTAAACATCCCTGATGATGAAAACTGGCTAATTCTTGGAGACTTCAATTTTATCCGATCCACGTGTAACAGAAACAAACCAGGGGGTGACGCTGCTGACATGCTTTTGTTTAATGAGCTCATCCGGGCACAGTCTCTCATGGAATTGCCTGTGAAAGGCCGAGCGTTTACCTGGAGTAATATGCAGGATGACCCCTTGCTTGAACAGTTGGATTGGGCCTGTGAAAGGCCGAGCGTTTACCTGGAGTAATATGCAGGATGACCCCTTGCTTGAACAGTTGGATTGGTTCTTCTCGTCCTCTTGTTGGACCACCTCTTATCCAAACACAATGGTCCTGCCCCTGGGGAAGCCTGTGTCCGATCACATTCCATGCGTGGTCACAATTGAGTCAAGTATCCCCCGGTCCAAACTCTTTAGATTTGAGAATTTCTGGTGCAATCATGATGGGTTCATGGAGGTGGTTGCCAGTTCTTGGGCTAAATCATGCCACGCTCCCAATGCCGCGGCCCGAGTATGCAAAAAACTAAAGTGCTTGAGATACGATCTCAAGCGATGGAGCAAGGGTGTATCTAAACTTAAAACTCTCATTCAGAACAGCAATGAGACTCTAGCCATCATGGACACCCTTGAGGACAAAAGACCTTTATTTGGTCCAGAGTCAAACTTTAGGAAGATTTTGAAAACCCACCTTCGACCCTTCTCAAATACCGTAACGACATGGCGAAAAGATGTACCATCGGTACTTTCGCTTTCTTGATTTAAAATACTAAGCTATTTCACCATTGGCCACGAGAGGTTCAGCACAATGCTATTGCCACATTAAGAGTTGGCGGGATTGAAATTCATGATCATGTTGGCAAGGAAGGGGTACTCTTCAATACATACAAGGATCGTTTGGGTTCTTCTAAACCCACCAGCATGAAGTTTGATCTGTCTAGAATCATCCACGGGATCAAGGATTGGACCAACCGAGTACACCCTTCTCAACCGATGAAATCGGCGGTTGTCAAGGAAATGCCAAATGACAGAGCCCCGGCCCGGATGGTTTTAACGGCTGTTTTCTTAAGTATTGTTGGCAAATCATCAAATCAGATTTTTATGACCTCATCACGCGCTCCATGCTGGTGGTCTTGATATCACTAGCATTAGTGAGGGTTTATCACCCGATCCCTAAAATTTCCTCTCCGGAACGGCCAATGATTTCCGACCCATTACCCTTCGAACTGCTGCCTCAAAATCATTACTAAGATCTTGGCAAACCGGCTTCAGAGAGTCATCTTAAAATCATACACAGAAACCAGTATGGATTTATCAAGGGTCGGACTATCCAAGATTGTCTCGCTTGGTCGTATGAATATATCCATCAATGCCACTCGTCTGGGCGGGAGATTATACTGCTCAAGCTTGATTTCGCCAAGGCCTTTGACACGATTGAACATGTCCCCATGTTGGAAATTATGAGACACATGGGTTTTGATGACAGGTGGCTAGGTTGGATGGAAACAATCTTTGGCTCGGGAGTTTCATCGGTCCTTTTAAATGGTGTTCCTGGTCGGAAATTCAAATGCAAATGTGGCGTGCGTCAGGGTGATCCTCTTTCGCCATTAATCTTTGTCCTCGCAGCTGATTTGCTCCAGGCAGCGATCAATGACGCTTACACTCACAGTCTGCTGGAGCTCCCCATCCCTCGTGAGAATGCAGGGGATTTCCCAGTGGTGCAATACGCTGACGACACAATCCTGATTATGCAAGCGTGTCCT
The DNA here is from genome assembly GCA_021605205.1 of Aegilops longissima. Classification (NCBI taxonomy): domain Eukaryota; kingdom Viridiplantae; phylum Streptophyta; class Magnoliopsida; order Poales; family Poaceae; genus Aegilops; species Aegilops longissima. Next base: position 562,775,658 of record CM038676.1, on the reverse strand, counting down.
ACTCAGGCTGCCCGCATGAAACTTATCTTGGAGGATTATGCGGCCTCGGTAGGACTAAAGATCAATTTTCATAAATCCACCCTCATACCCATTAATGTCGACCAACCGCATGTGGCGGGTTGGCAGGATTTTCGGCTGCTCCGTTGGCACCCTGCCGTTCACTTACCTTGGTCTTCCCATGGGGACGACGAGACCAACCGTTCTCGATCTCATGCCTTTAGTGCATTCTGTTGAAAGGAAAACCTCCACTGCTCTAGCACTCATGTCGTCGGGGGCCAAGCTGACGCTGGTGAATTCGGTGATCACCTCAATGCTAATTTATGCAATGTGCACGATCAAACTGCACCCTAAAGTGATTGAGCATCTTGACAAACTTCGCCGATACTGCCTCTGGGCCAAAAACTCTGATGACGGGGTCAAAGCCAACTCTCTTGCAGCCTGGGAGCTTGTCTGTCGGCCGAAACGGTGTGGCGGTCTTGGGGTTATCGATATCAAACTGCAAAATGCCGCGCTCCTCCTAAAGTACTTGTTTAAATTCTATAACCGTGAGGATGTGCCCTGGGTTCAGCTAGTATGGGAGGCATACTACCTGAACAAGGTACCACACGCCGCTGAACCTGTGGGTTCGTTCTGGTGGAAGGATGTGATGCAGCTCAATGGAACCTTCCGAGGGGTCACCAGAGTCATCCCAGGAGATGGTTGCAGCTCTGCTTTTGGAAAGACGCCCTGGTTTTCTCGATTCTGGTTCCGCCTCGATGGACACGCACCCACGAGCCTTCTCTTTGCTTTGAATGAGGATGCCTCCATTGCCAAGGTCCTCAGGACCACTGATCCGACCACGATCTTCACTCTACCCCTCTCAGTCCAGGCTAGGAGGAGGTCAGAGAAATCCAGCAAGGGTCCTTGCTAGTCAGCCTTGAACCTAATTCGACATTTGGGTCTGTGACCTTGGACGATATTCATCAAAGAAATACTACGACTACTGCTTCGGACATGTGAAAGCTGATGAGGCCTTTGGATGGCTATGGAAATCCAAATGTCCGATCAAGTTTAAGATGTTTGGATGGCTGCTTCTGGTCGATCGTTTGAATACCAGGAACATGCTGAAGAGACGACACTTTACTGTGGCAGGGGGCAACTACGCTTGCATGCTCTGCTAAACCCACCAAGAGACTGTAGAACATCTCTTCTTTGAGTGCCCTTTTGCCAAACAATGTTGGAGCAAGGTTGGCCTAACCTGGCCAGGAGGAACCAACCGGTTAGCCATCTTACATGGCGGGAAAGAGGGCTGGCGTCGGCCGCTCTTTATGGATATTTTTCTTCTTGCAGCTTGGAGCCTGTGGATGGAAAGAAACAATCAACATTTCAGGGGGATACCGCACTCGTTCGTCGCGTGGCTGGCCAGGTTCAAACATTTGTTAGGTCTAGTGATTCACAACTGCCCTGAGAAGGTTCATCCTTTTCTTTCTGAATTTATTGTAAATTTGGATCGCTAGTCCTACTTTTGATCCCCATATGGCCGGTGGGGCCTAAAACCCATTGTAACACTCTTGTAATTATTATGTGGTGAGTAATACAAAGTCAGTGGGAGCCTCTCCCACTGTCACTGTTCTTTCAAAAAAAAAACCAAGGAGGCAATGCTTGATTTTGGCACTCCAAATAAATTTTATGTAAACGCTATCTATGTTTGATACCAATAATTGTTATTTACGTGTGATATTGTGTTACATGATCAACGTGCATGTATTTGCATGGATTTGAGAGTCCAGATTTGAGATATATGAATACACGGAAGGAAATATGAGGGTCGTCCGGATGCGCCCGCGGGCGTGCCCGGACGTGTCTGCGAGCGTTTGAGGGGTCGGATTTGTCAAGTTCGGCTGTAGATGCTCTCACCCGTATGTAGGCCGGCCGGTGCCTTTTTTTTACTGTACAATGCATGTCCAAAGCTTCGTATGTTATAATCTCACACGAATTCAACGATGATTCAAGCCAACACAGCACTAGAATTGTGCTCTTTAAACTTGATGTCACACAAACAACCTAAAGAGGCTAGATCCCGGCCGGATCCGGCGAGTCCCGCCGCGTGCAAGCCAGATTCGGCGCCCCTCCCCCCGCTCCTCCCTCCCCTCCTGTTTTCCGCCCTCTCGCTGCCTCCCCGGGGGGCGACCGGGGGCGACCAGCGCGCCTGCTCCCTCGTTCTCCCCACGCCTCGTCCCTCTCCGCCGCCGCCGGCGGGCGCCTGCTCTCGCCTGTGGTGTCGGCGGGCGGGATCCTCCTCCCCGCGTGTGTCCTTCCCGCCGGGACGGGGCGGCGGCGGTGTTGCTCGGCTTGGCGGCGGTCCGGCTACCCGGCAGCGGTGGCCGGCGGTAGACGTGGTGGAGGTGCTGCTCCTTGGCGGCGTGGCAGCTTGGTTGCGCGGGGTGGCCAGCGGCGCGCTCCCGGCCCAGATCTGGGCCCTCGGGCCTCATCTGGGTCCTAGCGGGCTGGGCCCCCGGTGTGGCCTCGTTGTCTGCGGCGCGGTGAGGAGGATGAGCAGTTCGGATGTGGGGCGGTGGCTCCACCGGCGTGCCGGCAGCAGCGCGAGGGCGGGAGCTTTACGGGCCCACGAGGGCTCGGCCGGGCATGTGGGCCCACGGGCCTGGTGTGCTCCTGCTATTGCGTCCAGACGGTTACCGTCGCTGACGGTGGAGGTGGGGCCCTCCCGCGTGCCGATGGTGTTGATGCCCTAGTCCCGGCTCTGATTCTTCGACGTGTTGTCCCCACTTCGTGGTGCCGTGGTGAGACGGCGTGGGGGCCTCACGTCCGCGTTGGCGCAGGGGGTGGTTGGTTTGGTGGCAGGCTCCAGAGCGCCCGAGTTGCGGGTTGGGATCGGGGGAAACCCTTGTTGGCATGGCCAACACCGGCGCGGTGGCGCCTGAGGGTGCCACCTGACCTTCCAGGAGGGCTACCCTTCCTCTCGCCTGAGGTGGCGCCTGAGGGCTACCCTTCCTCTCGCCTCGTCGTGTACCGGGGGAAACCCTTGGCATCAGCGTCGTCATCGTCGCGTTCCTTCTTGGAGGTTTTGATAGGTGCCGGTGCTTCGGAGTCTTGAAGCCTAGTGGAAGATCCCGGTGGGCGCAGCGATCGCGAGGCTTCTTCGTTTTTGTTGATCCGCCGTTGTCTGCATTTGCTTCTTTTGCTCTTTCTTTATCGTTTCTTTTAAGCGTGACTGTGCTGCTTTCGCCCCAGCACTTATCCATGTATGGTTCGGTTGGTTGCTTTGTATACAAAGCGAAAGGAAACCCGTTTTCGGCAAACAACCTAAAAAAGTGACAGGGCCATACAAATCATGGACAGTGCTGTGCTGACGGGGCCAGTGATAATGATTTAACAAACACAACATAATGCTTACTTTGTTTTGCTCTCTGTGAGCTTTTTTTTTTCCTTTCGTTCAGATTATAAGATTTTTGTTGGAACCTATTTACTTATTTATAAGTTGGTCGTATCTATCTTTCTAATGTAGAGGTCAAGGAGTCTCCTTTTTCGAAAAAAAAATTGACTATTAGTACAACCCGGGCTTGTGACGACTAGAAGACAGATTAATGCAACTCAGCTTGCTTCATAGTGGCGACGAGATCGGACAGAGATGCTTGGCGGTGCGGTGTTCAGATCGTGATGCCGCCGGCAGTGGACTGGTCGTCATCGTTGTCGTCTTCGAGGATAGAGGAGTAGACGGTGTAGGACAAGACGAGGCCGAAGGCAACCATCAGGATCCACCCCAGCAGGTCGTGGCTCAGCCCGGTGCCGTCGGTCGACACCCGCTCGTCCACCAGCGCCAGAACCAGCGCCGGGGCCAGCACCGGGGCCGCCGCCACCGCCATGGCGCTCGCCTCAGCGAGCAGCGGCGCGCCCTTGACCACCGCCATAGCCAGGGCCGAAGAAGCCTTCTTCTTGAGGTCCATGGAGTAGCTGCACCTCAGCCTCGCGGCCTTGGCCACCCTCAGCCGAGGCAGCCCTGTGCGCAGCAGCATCTCATTGTCAGTTAGTACCAACTCGGCATGTTGCACATGGCCGGCATTTTTGCGGGGATGACAAGCTTTTCGCTTACCTGGAGACTGTGGCGGTCTGGCCGCGACGAAGACGGCCGTGGCGCTGATGGTTGCCATTGCTAATGCTCGTAGATGTGTAGTGCTCTCTGATCGTAAGAGAGCCAATTACTTGTGGGTGTGTATCCAGGCAGAGGCAGTCCAGTATATATATTGGATCATCATGGTTCATGGGTCACTAGCTACTTGCCGCCTTGGACATTACAGATTCTAGTTGCAAAATTCGCCAGAGATTGGTAGGCAACACGCACTGTCAAACGAGTCCAACCACAACCAAACTGGCTCCCGGAAGAAGCAACTGTGCACGTTGGGCGTCAGGTATAATCAGCACGGTTGGCAGGCAGGGTACACACAGCAAGAGCGCTATAGATTTGGCACGACAGGGACCAATGGACAACGAAAGACAGATAACGGAAATGGTACAAATAGTATGATTGTTTGATATTTTAGTGTTCACAACAGGAGCATTTGAGCTCGAGCTAAAAAAGGGACTTTCAGGGACGCGGAGTATCTACTCGCAAGCTTATATGCTCCTGCAGGAACAGTAAATTAGGAAATATAAGTAAAAACTTAAGATTTCAGTGTTGGGCTGGCTTGATTGGGGGTTTAGTCCCACCTCGCAGAGCGGTGAGAACTGACGCGACCGGCTTAAATAGCCGAGTCCTCCCAAAGCGGTTAGCTTCGCTCATCAACATATCTTTTCTGAAGGTTGTAGACTGCCACTATAAATCTTCTTTGTTCATAAACTGAGAAGATACATCATGACTGTCCATGTTCCTTACAAAACAAGCATAGGTGGCCTTGCTTTTATAAAAGTTTATTAATCATTTTCGACATCTGAATCTGAAAGGGTACATCAATGGCCATATAATTCTTTTAAGTTTGGTGGCGCTGACCTTTAGTATCAAGGAGGGGAGGACGAATACGGGCGAATTGGCACGGGCCCTCCAGGTCAATCCGACGTGATGGGGGTGCCCGAACACGTCTGGGCATCCCCATATCCGCCTCAGATTTGGGCTGGATATGAGGAGTAACGGTCAGTCCCGGCTTTTGGGCCGGTTGGGGGGAGCCCGAATAGGTGACGTTTTTGCATCCGAACACTGACTGAACAGCCCATCCGGACATTTGAGGCGGGTATGGGGAGTCCGGTTGTGAATGCGCTTACATCTTATATTAGTGGATTCTTAAAGATGAAGAATAGAGTACCCAGCTCTATCCGATTGGTTCATATTGGTGTAAAGACAAACGGAGGTACTCCCATTTTTTCAACACCCAAATTTACAGGCGTAGATCAAAATGAGCAATGATATTTTTACGTAACCCATCTATAAAAATCTTACGCACCAGTACAATCGAATGACGGTTATTGCCATGTCTAGCTCCAGGGTGGTTAATTACTATCCCTCTTTGAGTACGTAAAAGTTTTTGTAAAAGTATACGTAAGAATAGCATTTCTGAATCCAAAATAAATCAGTGCCTGGGAAGGACGAGCAGGTGGGAACTGATGACGGAGGTACAAAAGCGTTTCATCACAACGATGGTCTTTTTCAGGTGTCGGTTGATGGTGGCTTGAACTCTCGACTCCAGCTATGAGACGTAGGAGCTTGCCAACTGCGCCCAGCCCCCTTGTTGTCCAAGAAGCGAAACAAACGTCCTTGTTGGTGACAGGGCTAGTATAATGATGTGATAACACAGCTTAAACTAGTTATTACAACCCTTGCCCGTGACAACCCACAACTAGACGATAGATTAATACAGCTACTAGCGCTGAACTTGCTTCATGCATAGTGGCAACGAGATCTGCGTTACAAAGTCACACTCAGTATGACTGCAATTAGTACTCCCTCCGTAAAGATATGTAAGAGCACTTAGATCACTAAAATAGTGATTTAAACGCTTTTATATTTCTTTACAGAGAGAGTACTAGTATTTAACATTGTCATCATAGTACTACTATACCATAATTAGTATAGCTCAGTATTCAATATTCATCCATGCTTCATAGGCTGATGGTAAATCACGCAAAGCTTTCACGCATGAGGCCGGCAGGCAGAAGAAGAAGATGGCAGTATGATCAGGCCGTGATGCCACCGGCGCTGGACTGGTCGTCGTCGAGGATGGAGGAGTAGACGGTGTAGGACAAGGCGAGGCCCAAGGCAACCACCAGGATCCACCCCAGAAGGTCATTGTTCAACCCGGCACCTTCCGTTGGCATGATTTGCTCGTCGACCAGCGCCAGCACCAGCACCGGGGCCAGCACTGGGCCCGTCGCCACCATCATGGCGCTCGCCTCAGCGAGCAGTGGTGCGCCCTTGACTACCGCCAGAACCAGAGCTGAAGACACCTTTCTCATGAGGTCCTTGGAGTAGCTGCACCTGCACCTCAGCCTCGCGGCCTTGGCCACTCTCAGCCGAGGCAGCCCTGCATGCAGCATCCCGTTGTTAGTTCGTATATAGCACTCCATCCGTTTTAAAATAAGTGTCGCGGTTTCAATTCAAATTTAAAAAGAGCTAAAACCACGATAATTATTTTGAAACCGAGGGAGTGGAAACTTGACATGTTGCAATGGTGCTGGAGTTGCCCGAAGAAGACACACACATGCAAGTGCACACGGGATACAATGAACACACAACCAACTATTTTTAGGGGCACGCACACACTTTGCTTTTCTCTTGTTCACCTTGACTTTTCAAACCATGCAGGAGCACTGCATGTGTTATTCTCTCTATTAAAAAAGAAAGGATCAAAAACAGCTGATAATTACAAGTCCTTTGATAGGCTTGCTTACCTAGAGCCTGCGACGGTCCGGTGGCGGCGGCGAAGACGGTGGTGGCGCCGATCGCCACCATTGCTGATAGATGCAATGCTCTCTCCAGGCAGATGGAGACACTCCAGCATATATAGGCAGAGGATGCATGCAGAGGGGGTGGTACTACTGTAGTTGCCACGCACCGAGCTAGCCTTGACATCACAGATTCCTGCTGGAAAATTCGCCGGAGTTTGGCGGGCACGGTTAAACGAGTCCGGACACTCTGATCGGTCGGAGTCCGGATCACAACCGACTTGATTCCCGGAGGAAGCAACTGTGCAGAGGCAAGATATATGGATGAACGGAAATAGACATCTCTAACCAAGTTGGCCCGATCGAGGTGTTATTAAGTGTTAACACCGACCGATACCGGCCTTCCGTGCTCGACGGAAAGCCTCGGGCAGGTTATACGTATATGGCGACTGGTCTCCAAGTTTTTGCCTTGCACACTACGGCAGTTTGGCCGCCTGTGTCACCTCTCTGGCGGCGCAGATGAGTTTCTTTCTTCTTTTTCACTCTTGGAGCTGGATTCAGGTGTCATTCTTTCTACTGTCCATGCTCAAAAAACAGAGCATGGGCTTCAGAGTTTTTCTTTTCTTTTCCTTTCGTCAGAAGGCGCAGGAGTTACGGCAGAGACATGGCAGTTGGCAGCAACCGAGATTATTAGGCTGAACCAAATTTAAAGAGAAAAAAGGAGACCAGGGGCTCAGAGTTGCTCGGTTTCACCTGATGATTCAGGTGTACATGTGGCCACCCAAGTTGCCACGACGGCCGCCTTCCCTATAAGGTGGGTGGGGTGAGAGAGAGGCTGGAACTCTCGACATCAGGATCACTCGCATGTTTGCTACGAGACCTACGCGCCACCAACCCCTCACCGACAAATTACCGAAACAATCGCTATTGCTTGGCGGCTCGTCCGCCTTGGTAGCGCAAGATTCGTTGCATACATCTGATCTGACTTACTACATTTGCACCATAAAAATCATGGACGATCTCTTATGTATCGGTTTCGTGATTTTATTTAATTTGTATAGTGGCATCTACTACTTTTAAGGTCTGTTTGTTTCTTCAGTTTAGTGCCAACGTCTGTGTAACCTGCATTTAGCGCATCCGGTTACAGCTAACTGTAGCCTTTACAGAATTTCTTCCTCTAACTCAAAACCATAATCCGAAATTCAGCATCACGGTATGCATTGCGGCACCAGATTCAATGTTTGCCCAAGTCATATGATGGATGGACTTAGATGAAGATGTGACGACCCAAAAAGCAACAATATAAGGTCACATTTTGCTTTGGATGGGAGGCTCGGACCCATCCTCGAGATCAGATCACCACCTCATGTTCTGTATGACAGACAGTTCTACAGCCTGTTCTGTTAGTAACTAACCACATACAAGTGTGAGAACCCTCTGCCGTCAGAGAACATACAAATCCGGAGCATAATGCTGCACATAGTAGGATTGCATAGTGACAGAGTGCAGTACTAACTCACCTAGGAAACCCAAAGGCAAAAAGAGCACGGGCAACAGAAACAAGATGAGAGACGAATTGGAACGAGCAAGTGCGTCAGCTCGTTTTAAATTCAAAGTGAGCAAAGGCAAAAAAAAAAAAAGAGAGAGACCAGGGTTCAGATTTGCTCTCACAAGCGAAACGAACATCCTTATACAGATCTGAGGATAATTTCCATATTGCTCTTGTTTCTGTAACATGTTTCCTGACATATAGCACTTCCCTTCCAAGGCCGGCCGAGAGCTACATTGATTTAATACTTCTTCCGATCATGCACTTCTAAAAGCAGCATGCATAATTTTCTAGTTCTTCGACCGTACATGGTGAATTATAGATGGACTTTGGTGGATGCTCATTGACAAGTATGGGCTTGCGCATCTGAACCCTTCTGACTGGCACCTAGAGGATTCCCTCCTCTCTTGGTGGGATAAGCACACCAATTCGAGCATCCCGAATCATCGAGCCATGGCCTCCCTTACCATGCTCGTATCCTGCACAATTTGGAACGAGAAGAACGCTAGAGTCTTCCGCCACAAAGAGACGCCGCTGCCAGTCCTTCTCAAGCTTATTATAGATGAGGCTAACCTATGGGTTACTGAAGGGGCTAAACAATTAGGGAAAATTGTATCGCGCGAGTAACTGTCATGCCATACTCTGGCCTTGTGTAACTCTGTAAAACTCTATTCTCCTCTACTTTAATAGATGAGGCAAATCTTTTACCTCCGTTTCAAAAAAAAAGGTTCAATTTAACAACAAGGATGCCAATTAAGTTCTGTAATTTCTGTATGCAAATACCTTGGATTTATTAAAATCTAAGGTATTAATAGACCAATACACAGATAGACAAAAGAAGAACACGAGCGCAGCGCCATTCTACCAACATGATCATTCTAGCTCTTGGTTCAGCGATTCGCACATGGTCCAAGCCAACAATCTGTTTTATCAGTCACACCAACGGGTCATGTTTCCAAGGACTGCGGGTTTACGGCATGTCAATATTCAGGATACTTGCATACAGTTACACAACACTGCTAAACTTGAGAGACATTGCATCAAGGTTCATGTACTTGAGTACTGGCATCTTCACTGAAGATAGTTAATCCAGGGATTACACACAAGGAAAAAAATAGCGCGCTATAGCGGCGCTAATAGCGCTATAGTGTTTCTGGAAACTAAACGCTACGCTATGCAGATTTCACTCGCTACAGCGCTATTCGCGCTAAATACGGTGATTGCTCGCTATAGCGCGTATCGGCGCTATTTTTTCAACGGCGTTTTTTTTCATACGAATTTTTCATCAGCCCACTATACTTTTGGGCTTTCTGCCCAGTAACCAAGCATATCTTCTCCTCCAGCCGAGCGAACCCTAACCAACCTACCGAGCGAGCCCTTCCCAAATCGAACGAGGCGACGGTGGCAGCGGCGGCCGCCGGTGCTTCGCCCGTCTCCTCCAGCCACGGCCGGCCGCCTCCTCGGGTTGCGCCAGATGAACCTGAAGAAGAACCAATACCACAACCGAGAGCAAGAGCTGTTGCATCAAAAAGAAAAAAAGCTCGTCAGCCTAGGAAGAAGTTGCTCCCAGTTTTTCGTGATAATGAGCTGCAATCTGTGGGTTCTTCTGATTCGGATTATGATGCCATGGCAGCAAGTTCATCTGATTCTGATTGAGCTTCTGCATCGTTGTTGGCTGGCTCCTAAAGTCCTAAGTCCCTATTTCTGCTATTCTGGACCTTGCTTGTTGGCTGTTTTTTATCTGTCTACTTTGTTTGTCTGAAATCTGAATGTATGAACTCTGAACAGTGCTATATGCCTATATCTGGACCATGCTTTGTTATCTGAACAATGTTTTAGCCTTGGTTTTAGCTGCTGAAATCTGTCACTTGTGTTGATATATCTGTCATTTGTATGCTATATGCTGAAATCTGAATAATGTTTTGTGAAACGCTATTTTGCAAAATAGCACGCTATTTCGTTTATAGCCTTTTTTTGAAGGCTGCGCTATTTCAAATAGCACGCTATTTTTTTCCTTGATTACACATGAACGGCCAGACGCAGAACACCTTAGTGCCGATATTTTGGTGGAGTAATCCTTGGGAGCAATCACCAGAACACCTTAACCATTCAGTTACAGCCAACTGTAGCCAAAAAAACTAACTGTAGCCTTTACAGAATTTCCTTCTCGTAACTCATAACCATAATCAGAAATTCAGGATCGCAGTATGCGTTGTGGCATTTCATTCATCACGAACCGGAACGGGGAGTCTCAAACTTTTAGAGCTTCACTGGAACTGCAATCATTTCTTGTGCAGAAGAACTAGTACTGGAGCAACTGGCCTGTTAATCATTTCAAACTTGCAGCTCACCCATGTGTCAACAGGCAAGCTTGACGCAAATGATTCAACAATATCGAGTTCATCCCTACAGATAAGAAAGCGATGAAGATGAATGGATTCAGTCTTAAGTGATAGTTGATTGGAGTTTGACATTAAACAACAATATTCTGATGGCATCTTACAAGCAAGCCTTTTATCAAATATTATTAACCGCCAAATACCTACGCTACAAAAAATTCCATCGTCATGATGAAGGATGGCCGATCCACCTTCTTCTGGCTAGATAGAGTAAATAGCATAAAACTACCAGTTTACAGGCTAGGGTTCCAAAAAACTACCGATTTTTAATTTTTCTCAGATAACTACCAAGTCAGGGGTCGGTTGTTTCAAAAAACCCCAAATTCTCTTTGTTAAAAAATTAAACATGTTTATGACAGGTCGGGCCCGCCACTAAACACACCGTTAGGTTGACCGTTTGTTTGACCGTTAACTGACTTGTGGGTGCCACATGTCAGCGCCTCATCAACAGATTTTTTACAGATTAGCCCCTACAAATATTTTTAAAAAGCAATCGGGTCCCTGGAATCATTTTAAAAAAGCAATCGGGTCCTTAGGCTACGCCGCAGCGCTTCCAACGGGCTCGCCGTGGTCGCCCCGCACTGGTGCCGGGGTGGTCGCAGGCGTGCGCCGTGGGGCTCTGCTTTCAGTCGCCAGCGCTTGCCGCCAAGGCCATCGGATCCGCTGAGCGCCGCCACCATGGGGCTCGGCTGGTCGCTGCTGCCATCACAGCGCCATCGGAGCGCGCCTAGGCGCCCGCCACCATGGGCTCCGCCAGTCTCCACGCGCCCCATGCCGTGCCTCGCCATGCCGCCGCCATCCTCGGCTCGAGCTCCTCGGCCCATGCCGCCGCCATCCCTCGCGCCATCTTTGGAGTGTCGCGGACGAGGTCGACCTCGTTGCAACCGTCGCCGAGCTCCGGCTTGGAGGAGGTTCGCCGGCTTGGGAGGGAGGAGTCGCCCGGCTTGGGCGGGGGAGGGGTTTGGCTCGGGAGAGGAGAGGTGCTGCACGGGAGAGAAAGAAGAAAGAGAAGAGGAAGAAGAAACTTACATGTGGGCCCCACATGTAAGTTAACGGTCAAACTGAGGTCAAACTAACAGTTTGTTTAGCGGTGGGCCCAACCTGTCATAATCGTGATCAACTGATAAAGACTCGATGATTTGGGTTTTTTGAAACAGCCGACCCCTGACTTGGTAGTTATCTGAGAAAAATTAAAAACCAATAGTTTTTTGGAACCCTAGCCTGTAAACTGGTAGCTTTATGCTATTTACTCGGCTAGATACTTGGCGTCATCAACTACCGGTAGCTGCCGCTTTTCCAAATATTTCTCTCACTCAACTGAGCCTAATATTTGGGTATCCTCAGTCATGTCTGACAGTGTATATCTAATGTGAGGAATCGCCTAACCAATGTGGCCTCCCTCGAAATTGCACTCTATCTTGTTTTTATTGCAGTGTAGAAAGAGAATGGAAGAATTGACAGTTCTAGTCATCAGTTGACAGTGTACATATACAACAAGGCATGCATGCCGTTAACCATTAACAACCTTGGCTAAACTCTAGCTGACAGCCCTACAGAGTAAGGTGCAGATCGTGTGCAGTAGAACGTGCAACAGATCATGTGCATGTAGGTGTAGCTACTCCTGAGGATGTTTTCCAACATGCTGCACTTCTAGTTCAAGCCGCCCTTCTCCACCAAGCATGCCTACAACCTCCTCATGCATGAGGAGGCCATAGATCCAAACGTCGCCTCAATTTGGGAAAGCAAGGTGCCGAACTGGTATGAGCTAGGGCCCTACCGGATCTAGGGCGTAGGTTGTAGGGGAAGGAGGGGGAAGGACGAGGGCTGGTGCGCGACGGCCGGCGGCGTGGCGCCGTCCTTGGGACGGGAGCAGCGGTGGCGAAGGTAGGAGGCGGCTAGGGTTTAGGTCTCCCGGCTCCCTAAGGGAAGCCGAGCAAATTATGATTGCTTCTTGCTTGATTAGATTGATACATCTCCTCTCCTTATATAGAGAGGTTTACTTGACTCCTAAGCAAATGATCCTAATATGATAAGATAATTTGGCTAAGCCCCTAATTAAGATACTTGGGCCATAACCCACTGGGCTAAGCCCTATGCCGGTCATAACACTTCTCCCTTTGCACAAACAGCTCGTCCTCGAGCTGTAAGGTGAGGAAGCGCTCTTGAACTCCTCGAGGTGATCACCAGCGTCAAACACCTTCGCGATACCGGGCGGCAAGGTCGGCGGCGACGGCGTCCTCCGAATGTAGTCTGCAACCTCCAGTAGAAGAGCCGCGGGCGGCGTGGCCGGCGCGTAGGGCTCGCCGCGATTGAAGCACAACCCTTGGCGGCGACGCCGAGTTGCTTTCGGCCGAGGTGAGCCCGTGAACGGGCACGCCATGTCGCGGGCGAGGTGCCGCGGATGCTCGAACAGCCGACCGGAGCGGGATCGGCAGGTAGTGACCCGATGGCCCGGACGGTGACTCGCTGACGGCCACCGCTGGGCGCCAACGAGCAGCGGGCGTAGTACATGGCCGCTCGATATCCTGGGTCCTCAAGCTCCACGCCCACGCGGATGTGATCCGAAGTCCACCGACAAAGAGGTTGGCCCTGCCGCGCGCGCCACGCCCGACGTGTGGCATGCTAAGGCGGCCTAGCTCGCCAGCGGCTCCTACGGATCGGGGCCCAAAACGGGAGGCGAGCTCGCGAAGCGCCCCAGGGTCATGTCGCCCTCGCCCCGCCGAGGGCGAGTACTGTGTCCGGCTGCACCGCGAGGTGGTAGGATGCCGCCAAGCGCGCCCGACGCGAAAGCGCAGCGCCGCCCACGAAAAACTGTTCACACCGTTGAGCGATTAAGCGGGTCCTCCGTGCCGCCATAAGTGGCGAAGTCCATCTTGGCGAACCGTGGCGGCGTCTCGGTCGGCGCGCCATGGCCAATCGGCTCGGCGGTGCGTAGTAGTGAAGATGACGGCGCCATCAACGGTAGGGAGACCGTCATAGGCCTCGCGAGCCGGACGAGGCCCAGATCGCAAAGATGGGTACGGTGGGTCCCCGCCTCCGTGTAAATCGGGCGGTGGCGACGTCTCGATTAGCTGTGCGGGATTTGGGACGGTGACGGCGAAACCGGACTCGCTGGATCGGGAGGCCTCCGGTGTGGATCGCCTGATCCGAGCCGACCGGCGCGGCGGCGCGGTTGGCGCGATCGACCGCGCTGAGCTAGTGCGGCCACTACTGGCGTTAGGCGGCGCGGATGGCGCCGCGAGAACCGGCGCGGCCATCGCGGCGTGGCGGCATCTTTAGGGCGGCGGCGGCCGAACGACGGATGGGCCCCGACGATCGCCACGGTACCGAAAGTACTGAAGCAGTGCAAGAGCGGCAGAGGCGGCCCGCTGGTGCCCCACCGAACGGCGGGCGGTGGCCCGCCCATTGCAAAGCGTGTTCAGGACGGCCACGGCGGCGCTGGGTGGCCGAGGCGGCGGTAGTCGCGGCCGGCGGAGGCGCGGCGGCCCGCCAGTATGATGGATGCCCGGACGGCCGCCACGAGATCCCGCAAGATGTCGGTGACTTCTTCCGGCGTGAAACGGCGGTTGTCGCCGCAATGAGGTGACCGGGCCGCGGCGGGGGAACCGGCGGTGGTGACGGTGACCGGTGCCGCGGCGGTAGGGAACCGGCGGTGGTCGGCCGTGCGGTGGTGATGATTGGCAGCTGGCTCGCACAAACAGCTCGCCCTCGACCAGTAAGGCGGGAAGCGCTATGAACTCCTCGAGGTGATCAACCAGCGTCAAACACCTTCTCGGATTTGGAGCAGCCGTGTCGGCGGCGACGGCGTCCTCCGAATGTAGTCGCAACCTCCGTAGAAGAGTCGCGGCAGCGTGTAGGGCTCGTCGCGGTTGAAGCACACCCTTGACGGCGACGCCGAGTATCTCGGCCGAGGCGAGGCGGCGGAACGGGCACGCCGCGGTCGCGTGAGGGCGCCGCAGAAGGTTGCGCAGCCGACCTCGCGGAATCCGCCCGTAGCGACCCAACGGTCCGGGACGGTGATTCTCTTTGGATGGCCACGCTGGCGCCAAACGCGAAGCGTAGTACATGGCCGTCTGGAGGTCGGGGGGATCGCGGAGCTCGACGTCCACGCGAATATGGTCCGGTAAACCGCCCACAAATAACTCGGCGCGCTGAGTCGCGGAGACGCCCCGTGCGTGGCACGCCAGGGCCTGGAAGCGGTCGGCGTAGTCCTGCACCGTGGATGTGAAAGGTAAGCGGCCGAGGCCGCCATCGGCTCTCGCGGATAGGAGGCCCGAACCGAGGAGACAAAGCTCCCAAAGCGCCCCATGGTGGCATGCCGCCTCGCCCCGCTCAAGGGCGTAGTACAGTCTGCGCCGCGCCCGGAGATGATAGGACGCGAGCTGCACGATCCGGCGGCGTCCGCCGCCTCGAAGAAAAACAACTCGCCTTTGGTTTGAGCTAGTTGAGGGTCCTCCGTGCCCTCGTAAGTGGCGAAGTCCGGTTTAAAGCGAGGGTGTCGGACCACCATGCCCGGGCCGCATCCACGGTAGCGCGTGTGCGGTCGGGATCTTTGGGCGATTTACGAAATGAGGACGATCAAATCGGAGGAGGGCATCGGTGTTCCGCGCCGTAGTATACACCGGTCCGGAGACGAGCCGCCGCCCACGCGGAATCGGCGATGGCGAGGGCGGAAATTGCACTGGTGCGGGGCGGCCAGCCAGAGCCGAGCAGGTGGTGGTCTTTGTCGATGGCGGCGGCGCTCGTGGTCTTCTTTGCACCGCCGCTGCGTCGTGGGGTCGGCGGTGGCGCGGGAGGAACTATCGAGGCGGGCCCTGCCGATGCGGTGGCGGTCGGCCACGCTGCCAAGGCATTCAGCTGCCGGGTAGCGCGGCAGCAGAGCGGCGGCGAGGCGCCCGTAGGGTGCTCGAAGGTCGGGCGGCCACCGAGCGGCGGCGCCCATAGCGGTGGTGGCGGCGGCGGGGCGGTTGGTTCGGCGAGGTAGAGGCCGATGCCGGACGGCTTGGACAAGCTCCAGGTGCCCGACACCTCGGGCGTGGAGGAAGGGGCGAATCCGCCGTGGTGGTGATATTGGCCGCGCGTGGTGGTGATGGTCCGGACGTGATCGCCGTCATCGGCGAGGAAAGGTGGGGCGGCGGTGGCGGGGCGGAGGTGGATGGCAATGGCGGCGGTGATGGAGAAACGACATGATCGGCCCGGTGTCTCTGGATACCAAATTGGTATGAGCTAGGGCCCACCGGATCTAGGGCGAGGTTGTAGGGAAGGAGGGAAGGACGAGGGTGGTGCTTGGCGGCGGCATGGCGTGGCGCCGCCCTTGGGACGGAGCAGCAAGCGGCGAAGGCGTGAGGCGGCTAGGGTTTAGGTCTCCGGCTCCCTAAGGAAGCCGAGCAAATTATGATTGCTTCTTGCTTGATTAAATTGATACATCTCCCCTCCTTATATAGAGAGGTTTACTTGACTCCTAAGCAAACGATCCTAATACGATAAGATAATTGGGCTAAGCCCCTAATTAAGATACTTGAGCCATAACCCACTGGGCTAAGCCCGTATGCCGGCCATAACACGAACAAAGTCAAGGACTTTGGCTAGCTATTATTCTGCAATCGCCTCAACACCAAGCTAAACCTCCACCACAAGCACATTGTGGACTCGAGCTCCTGCCCGAGATGCCAACTGCGCACCTATTCCTCCACTGCCCCTTTGCCACACGGATTTGGCAATGCCTAGGTATCGATCTACATCAACAGGATATCAATACTATTTTGGGAGGTGCAACAGCCTATTACCTCTAACAGCAACAGCAACAGTGTGGCATGCCACACTCATCGATGCCCTATGGAAGATTTGGGATGCAAGGAATGCGCGCGCCTTCCGCGATCGTCGCATCAATTTACTAAACCGGCTGACAAGGTAGCCACCGATTAAGGCTATACCTTTTTTCTCGTCTACTCTGATGATGCAACTAACTGGCCTCGGCCATCTACTTCAGGTGCAGGACATACTGACAATCAACAATTACTGAAAAACCTAACAAACTAGCAATCACTTTGACACAATATTAGCAGTTGCCAACTGATATTTACCTTCCACCCAGATGCCCAATGTAGACAAGGACACTTATGAGTCCCCCTGAGCCAACAATTCTGCTGGCAGCTTGCAGTGCCAGCTCAGTTGTCTCAGGTACTGTGATTATTGTTTTATCTCCTCCTGGAAGGTAGCCCAGATTGAATGCTACAAGCCTAAAAGTACATGCTCAAGATCATAGTTACTTGAACTGCCAATTTCAGGATAATGGAATCATATAATTAAAACCAATTGAAGTAAAAGAACTTAACCACCTGACAGGAGAATCTTTTGGAACAATATCCTCCATTCTACTGTGACACATCGTAAACAACTTGACTAGCTCCATCTGGTGGAATGAAAAATAGAGTTGAGCCACCCCACGACACAAAAGTGAGGCTTCATGAGAATATCGCAGCGAGCCTTTTTTTAGTTCTTCTTCCAAATTGTAAGGTCCAGGTGGAAAAATATCACAATGGAAACACTTAGACCAAGAATACTAGTGTATTCATGTGAGTATGCTACAACATAATAATCATGTACACTGTTTTATGTTTCTTCATGTTTCGTCTCTTCTTTGATTCTTTCTCTACCAAAGGAAACTCATAAGAGAAGCCACATTGTGTAGTCCTCAAACAGACCAGCAACAATGTTAGGTTGCTTCAAATGCACATACCTCGCGACTGTCGACGGCCATTTTCAGAAAAGAGGAAGTGCTATCTATCGCGGAATCTTGGATGTCCATCCCGTAAACACGCCCTCGCCCGGTGCCATCGGACACCATCTTCAGCAAAGCAAACGTATCATTTCCGTTCCCACAGGTGGCATCGACTACCGTGTCTCCTCTCTGAACGATGCTCCTCCACACCCTAATCAGATAACAAACGTAATAGCAGTTAGGAACGAGAATGCTGCCCTGCCCTGCTGCTAGAAGGCGACTCAGGTTGGGAAAAAAATGCGTTTAGTTTCAGCAACGGGAAGGAAGCAGAGTGCCTACGCGTGGGCTACCTCGGTGGCCTTGCGCTTGCCGGCGACGAAGCCCGCCACCGCTTCCTCCGCCCCTGCGAACCAAATCCCAGTCACGACGTCGGACGGCGGGCACGCGTTATTGAAGGGGGAAATAAATAGATAATACGAACCTGCGGCCGAGAGCGGGTCGGCGAGCTGCGCGGCGGCGGCGGAGAGGTGCCGCCGATTGGGCGGGACGGGCAGAGGGGGTGGGGTGAAGCTGGGGATTCGTCGGAGAGGAGATGGAGTCTGGGAGCGGCGGAGCAGCGAGAGCGGAGGGCGCAGCAGTGACGGCGGAGGCATGGCTGCTGCGGTGACGGCGGCGGCGGCGGCGGCGGAGACCGTGAGGATTGGTATTGGTACCCAGCAGACGCAGCAAAAAAGAGAGACCAGGTTCAGACTTGCTCTAGTCAATCTGATGATTCAGATGTATATGTGGCGACCAAGTTGCCACTAAGCGTTTCATCACGATGATGGTCTTTTCTTTTAGGTGGGGTGAGAGCATCTTCAGCCGGACTTGCCAAATCCGACCCCTCAAACACGTGCGTGTACAGTGGCTGGGCACGCCTCAAAAAATACATGTGATATCTGGATATCTCAAATTAGAAACCTCAAATCCATATTATTACATGCAATGTGAAACTTAATCTAAACGGAGCCTGCTCGGTGCCGCTCTCCGCTCGCCCGGCTCCGCCCTGACCATGTCCGGCTGCCGGCTGCGCTCCTCAGAATGTTGGTCCGGTCGTTGATCTGGCAGCGGCACCGAGCAGACCTAGACGGCGGGAAGGGCAGCATGCCCCTCATCGAGGGGGCGTCCATCATGATGGCCCCATCTTGACGGCGGCCTGGTGACCTCGAGTCGGAGTACGGTGCGAACCCTAACCCTCAATCCCCTTTCTCTATTCGTTCGTTCTAAACAAGGGGGCAATAATTGTGCGGGAGTTGATGATGTTCACTTCGAAATCTTTCTTTGCTAGGACCACTTGAGGAGCTGTTCTTAGTAGGGATTCACCATCGGGAATTTTTATGTGGCCAAGGGATGAACAAGTCTTATGTTGATGGGCCGACTGACACATTTGATCGATGTGAAGTAGACACCTGGTCTCCACTATGGTTGAAGGGTTTCTGAGAAGAACTTGGACATGATACATGTAAAGCCCAAATTTGGTTTCTTCCCGACATGAATCTGGATGTTGGTTTGAGGATCATGGACATAGATGAAGATTGTCTTAGTATGACTGCAGTAGGGCCCAAGTTCCAAAAAAAAATTAAGTTGTATCTGCACCAAGCTGACCTGTACAATGATCTTCATTTCGATTATGTTTGCATTATAGGCTCACCATCACTAACAAAAGTTTTGAGCCCTCCAAAACCAGTGATTTCTGCACAGAATTCCATGATGAGTCCTAGTTGAAGACAATGGTAACAAAGGGCAACTTCATGTATGGACAGGGGCTGCAATGGTAGAACATCCAATAATATTGGACAAAAAGGGAGGTGATGTAAAAGAGTACCCATTGCAGAGGACAAAGAAAGTGACATGGATGACAGTGATGATAGTGACTATGCAGATCAGGTTGATTGAGACAATGACATCGACAAAGATTATGATGATTTGTTTCTAGAGTGGCTCGATGAGGAGCCTCGAGATATTAACGCAAAAGGGCAAAAGAGCATGACACTGATTCTGACTATGATTTTGATGATCTTCAACTCCCAGCTTTAGAAAATGAGGACGAAGATTCAGATCATGAAGTGGTTTTAGAGAAAGGAAAAAAGAAGAAAAATAAGAATGTAAAGCTTAGGACATTCAAACCAAAGGGCATGATTGCTCCCACATTTGAGATAGGGATAGTGTTCCGTACAACTGCTGATCTCAAAGCAATCCAAGAGTATAGTATCCAGAATAGTGGTGCTATCAAGTATGCAAAGAATGATAAGCAGAGGATCAAGGCACACTGTGAGGAAAATTGTCTGTGGTATCTATTTGCAGCTCCTGACAGTAGGAATCAGAGTTTTGTGGTGAAAACATATGTTGGAACTCACACATGTAGTAAAGAGTGGGAGCCGAAAGCATTCATTGCAAAGTATTTGGTTGCAAGGTATATTCAAAACTTTAGGGCAGATGACAAGATGACACTTAGAAACTTTTCAAGGTTGGTGCGACAAGACTATAACATGACTGTGACAAGAAGCAAGCTACAAAGGGCAAGAAGGATAGCCATGAAGTTAATCAATGGGGATGAGGAGAAGCAATACATCATGCTATGGGATTATGCCGAGGAGATAAGAAGGTCAAATCCTGGGAGCAACATTCATGGAACTTCTATAGGTTATACATGTCATAGATGCGTGTAAGAGGGTTTTTATCAGGATGCAGGCCAGTAATCTGCATTGATGGGTGTCACCTGAAGAACGCGTATGGTGGGCAGTTATTGATTGCAGTAGGTGTTGAACCAAACGATTGCATTTTTCCTATAGCAATTGTTATAGTTGAAGTGGAGGACACCCCAACATGGAAATGGTTTCTACAAACTTTGAAGGAAGAATTGAACATAAATAACACATCACCCTGGACTATTATGAGTGATAGACAAAAAGGGTTGATAAATGCTATTTGTGCTCTGTTCCCTGACGATAAATATAGTTGCTTACATCATGAATAAAGTGATCACTAGGTTGATCAACTTCAATAGTAGTAAAAAATAGCACTCCCAATTCATGATGATCCGATGCATGTGTCCGCATGAATAAAAAGTGTTTATTTTATGTAATTTATTGTTGGAAATATGCCATAGAGGCAATAATAAAGTGGTTATTATTATATTTCCTTGTTCATGATAATTGTCTATTGTTCATGATAATTGTCTATTGTTCATGCTATAATTGTGTTATCCGGAAATCGTAATACATGTGTGAATACATAGACCACAACATGTCCCTAGTGAGCCTCTAGTTGACTAGCTCGTTGATCAATGGATGGTTACGGTTTCCTGACCATGGACATTGGATGTCATTGATAACGGGATCACATCATTAGGAGAATGATGTGATGGACAAGACCCAATCCTAAGCATAGCACAAGATCGTAGTTAAATCGCTAAAGCTTTTCTAATGTCAAGTATCATTTCCTTAGACCATGAGATTGTGCAACTCCGAATACCGTAGGAATGCTTTGGTGTACCAAACGTCACAACGAATCGGGTGGCTATAAAGGTACACTACAGGTATCTCCGAAAGTGTCTCTTGGGTTGGCACGAATCGAGACTGGGATTTGTCACTGTGTATGACGAAGAGGTATCTCTGGGCCCACTCGGTAATGCATCATCATAATGAGCTCAATGTGTCTAAGCAGTTAGTCACGGGATCATGCATTACGGAACGAGTAAAGTGACTTGCCGGTAATGAGATTGAACGAGGTATTGGGATACCGACGATCGAATCTCGGGCAAGTAACGTATCGATTGACTAAGGGAATTGCATACGGGATTGATTGAATCCTTGACATCGTGGTTCATCCGATGAGATCATCGGTTAACATGTGGGAGCCAACATGGGTATCCAGATCCCGCTGTTGGTTATTGGCCGGAGAGATGTCTTGGTCATGCCTGCATGATTCCCGAACCCGTAGGGTCTACACACTTAAGGTTCGATGACGCTAGGGTTATAGGGAAAGTTTGTACATGGTTACCGAATGTTGTTCGGAGTCCCGGATGAGATCCCGGACGTTACGAGGAGTTCTGGAATGGTCCAGAGATAAACATTTATATATGGGAAGTCCTTATTCGGTCACCGGAAGTGTTCGGGGGTTTATCGGTATTGTACCGGGACCACCGAAAGGGTTCCGGGGGTCCACCGAGAGGGTCCACCTGCCCCGGAGGGCCCTATGGGCTGAATATGGAGGGGAACCAGCCCCTAGGTGGGCTGGGCGTGATACATCCATTTTGCATCATGCTTTTATATCGATATTTATTGCATTATGGGCTGTTACTACACGTTATGTCACAATACTTATGCCTATTCTCTCTTATTTTACAAGGTTTACATAAGGAGGAGAATGCCGCAATGGAATTCAGGGTGGAAAAGGAGCAAATATTAGAGACCTATTCGCACAACTCCAAAAGTCCCAAACTCTCACGAAAGTTATTTTTGGAAATAATAAAAATATTGAGCGGAAGAAGTACACCGAGGGGACCCACTGCCACGAGGGTGGGGCGCGCCTACCCCACAGCGCGCGCCGCCTCGTGGGCCCCTGCTGGCTCTCCGGTGGCCATCTTTCGCTATATGAAGTCTTTCGTCAAGGAAAAATCATAAGCAATCTTCGGGACGAGATCACGCCACGAGGCGAACCTTCATGAACCAATCTAGGGCTCCGCAGAGCTGCTCGCGGGGACACTTCCCTCCGGGGGGGAAATCATCGCCATCGTCATCATCAATGCTCCTCTCATCGGGAGAGGGCAATCTCCATCAACATCTTCACCAGCATCATCTCCTCTCAAAATCCTAGTTCATCTCTTGTATCCAATTCTTGTCTCTAAGTCCGGGATTGGTACTAGTAGGTTGCTAGTAGTGTTGATTACTCCTTGTAGTTGATGCTAGTTGGTTTATTTGGTGGAAGATCATATGTTCAGATCTTTATGCATATTAATACCCCTCTGATTATGAACATGAATATGCTTTGTGAGTAGTTACGTTTGTTCCTGAGGACATGGGAGAAGTCTTGCTATTAGTAGTCATGTGAATTTGGTATTCGTTTGATATTTTGATGAGATGTATGTTGTCTAGCCTCTAGTGGTGTTATGTGAACGTCGACTACATAACACTTCACCATTATTTGGGCCTAGAGGAAGGCATTGGGAAGTAATAAGTAGATGATGGGTTGCTAGAGTGATGTAAGCTTAAACCCTAGTTTATGCGTTGTTTCGTAAGGGCTGATTTGGATCCATATGTTCATGCTATGGTTAGGTTTACCTTAATACTTTTGTTGTAGTTGCGGATGCTTGCAATAGAGGTTAATCATAAGTGGGATGCTTGTTCAAGTAAGAACAGCACCCAAGCACCGATCCACCCACATATCAAATTATCAAAGTACCGAACGTGAATCATATGAACGTCATGAAAACTAGCTTGACGATAATTCCCATGTGTCCTCGGGAGCGCTTTTCTCCATATAAGAGTTTCTCCAGGCTTGTCCTTTGCTATAAAAAGGATTGGGCTACCTTGCCGCACCTTATTTACTTTTGTTACTTGTTGCTCGTTACAAATTATCCTATCACAAAACTATCTATTACCACTTATTTCAGTACTTGCAGAGAATACCTTGCTGAAAACCGCTTATCATTTCCTTCTGCTCCTCGTTGGGTTCGAGACTCTTACTTATCGAAAGGACTATCATAGATCCCCTATACTTGTGGGTCATCAGGGCGCCAAACCCCCCTAGGGCCCATGCGCCTAGGTTTGGGGGGAACCCTAAAGGGGGCGCCCCCTTGGCTTGGGGGGCAAGCCTCCCCTGGCCACCCCCTCTAGATCCATCCGAGGGGGCCCTCTCCCTTGCCCCTATAAATAGAAGGGGGGGGGTGGGAGGGCAGCCGCACCACATCCAAGGCGTAGCCCTCCCCCTCTCCAACACCTCCTCCTCCTCCCGCGATGCTTGGCGAACACTACTAGGGAAAAGCCTATACACAGAATCTTACCAGCAGCGCTCCTCAAAATATGACGCTACTGCTATTTAGCAGCATCGCGTGATAGCAAAACGCGCTGCTGAAAGGAAAATAGCGAGAGCGCGTCCACACAAAACCGCTCATCGCTCTAATTGCCATGACCTCGCCACCCAGCTAGTTATAGCGAGAGCGCCCTATATCGAACCGCCATCGCTATAGAAGTTAGCAGCAAGGCTTCTAAGAAAATCTCTACCGCTAAGATCAGCCCACAAGTTTAGTCCCACCTCGCTCTGCGAACAGGTGTTTACCACCTTAAATATGTTACTTCGAAAGTATCACAACCAGTTGGTCTTCATCAACTCTATGTGTAAATTTAGGTCATAATATGAGTCCTCTCCGGTTCCTACCGGAGAGGACTCATATTGACAATTCAGATTGTACACAAAAGATCATTGATGGCCAATGTATTTTGCATTGACGTATTTTTGTATACTTACACTTAGCGATAGCGCTTTATCCGCAAAGCGCCATTGGTAGGTTAACTTAGCAAAGAGCGCGTAACAATGCATAGCGCCATCGCTAGTCCTATTATCTGAAGCGCGTTTGGTAAACGCGCTACAACCGCCATTACCTTATCCCCACACGCACGACCGACCTCTCTCTCACTCACACTCTCACTCTCGCCAGGCCGATAACAAGTGCTCGCAAGGCCGCTCACGCCGCCGTCGTCCGTCCGCCGAGGTACTCCTCCTTCCGTCCTCCTCCTCCTCCTCCTCGACGTCCTCCCTCGGCTGCGGCGCCCTCCTCCTCGCTGCCGCCTCCTCCCTCGACTGTGCCGCCTCCTCCTCCTCCATGGCAGCCCTCGCCCACCGCCTCGACCTCATCGCCCGCCCGAGCCCACCCAAAGACCTGCCGCCTCCCGATGCCGCCCTCGTCGCCCTTCCTCTCCGTCCCCCACCCCTTTCTCTGCTTAGTTAGTACTAGATGTTGTTTAGTAGTAGTAGATGTTAATTTAGGGTTCATAGATAATGATTTTAGTAGTAGTAGATGTTAATTACTAGTAGTGATGGTACTAGTTAACTAGGGCAAGATGATTAATAGTAGTTGTAGTTGAACTACTTTAGTTGTAATTGAACTAGTTTAGTAAGTAAATTAATAAACTGGTTGAACTAATTGAACTAGTTGAATTAATAGAACTAATGTATTTTTAGTAAGATAATTAATATAACTAGTTGAACTACTTTATTTTTAGAAAGAACTAGTTTTTTTCTATTTATAGTAAGTTTATATTTAGTAAGAACTAGTTGAATTAATAAAACTAGTTGAAAATGTCATATTTGTTGTTATTTTTTAGTTTAAGCAATTATTCGGGATGTATTAGTGATAACTTATACGGTTTTTGCTTTTGCAGAAATCAAGGAGCCCCTCCATCATCCCCGCCGTCGTCCCCGTCACCGACCCCCTCCGACATCAAGGTGAGACCAGCCAAATATCCATCTATATCTTGTGTTGCTCAAATAGGATATGTGGTTGCCCAAGTGGTCGTTCATGTTAAGTTTACACCTCCGAGTGGCCTATATTTTGCCGGAGTGTTGATTAATTTCCGCTCCGGCAAATGTCAGGCGCTCGATATGTCCTTTTTTAGCAAAGGTCATGCCGGATTTTTCCGTGAATTCTGGCATGACTTGTGCTAGAATATGTAGGAAATATCAAGTGGCCTGGATTTTGTCAAAAAATAATGATCTAATTTAGGTTTTTTAGTACATATATTTAATTGTACAAGTTTAATCTTTGAATTATGAACGAAGAAATGTCGTACTCGGACGATTGACGCCTCCCGGGAGTGCAGTGGTGCCACGACGATCGAGGTATGTGCGACGGGTTCGTTGAGTCGACGAAGATCGGCGCTTCAAAGATTAAGCTCGAGGAGACCTTCGATGTTGAAACGGTATGCAACAACGACAAGAGTTTTTCGTAATTAAGCATGACTTCAACTATTTCAACGCCTAATTTTCATCTTTTACAATTCGACTAGCTTATCCCATGCCATGCAAGACGCTATGTCTTGGAGAGGATGGGTTTTGAAGACCATGCAAATTTTGAAACAAAGAAAATACACCTAAGGACCCATCATGATATGGATTCTGAAGTAATCTGACAATGCTCAGAGCGTAACCCATTTTGGTTGCCAAAATTGGGATGCACTTTGCAAAATGTATGGTTTTTATGAGGGTATGATTGTCACCATGGATCTTGGTGATCCCGACATCGAGCAAGACAATATGGACATTTGGGTCCTTGTTGATACGCTTCGATTCTACCGCAATGTGAGTTTCTCAAACATAGTTATTAACTAATTTATATTGTTTATTTCAAAATAGTTGACAGCTTATTTCCATTGACAGCTTATTTTGAATCTTCAAAGAATGTGTAGAAGATGGTAGACAAAACCCACTACACTGATGGATCCGAATTAACTTGTAAGGAGAAAAGTCATCCGATTGCTTATTGTACTTATCTTGAGAATTACAACACCTATTATCGAACTCCTCCAAATTATGGTGAATATGTGCCACTAGTGCACATGTTGAACCACTATAACTTCTATGGAGATACCTGGTAAGATTTTTACTATTACAACATCCGTGCATCTTTTGCATACTTCTAAAACTAGTACATCATTGCTAACTACGGTTATTACTATGTTTTTCAACAGAAAATCCCGATGGATCGTGTGCCTCATCGATGTATCGTAATGGTCGCCTTGCAATTCGAACATACAGCCGTGTCAATCTAAGGAGCTCACTGTGCATATCGGATTTCTAAAACCGTGAACACATGCTAATCAAAGAATGGAAAAATGTTTGAACATTCGCAAGGAGGTTCTTGGAAGTAACATTGCTTAAAGGCAAGAATTGGAGACATGATAATCTCCATTCTCCATAATGGAGAGTCAAGGGCTATCTTGTTTTCTGCTATTTTACCTTAGAGAATATAGTAGGTCCTAAGAGAATGTAGTAGGTCCTATGAGGTACAATATGTTTATTATGTGATACAATGTGTAAGAGTTGATGATGAGGAGAACTTGTGATTACGACTAGTGACCAATTTGCTATGTGATGTCTCATTGATGAAAACGATGATCTTGAGGAGGTGTTATATGGCAATGATGTATTATGATGATAAGTTGTTAATGATATGATAATGATGATGATATTTATTATATCATTGGGTGAAATAATCATGATTAGTTTCAAGTGGATGTCCATCCACTTGAAACTAGTCCACGTTATTTCACCCCGTGATGTAATAACTCATTATGATGTAAAACAATCTCTAAATTCTGTTGTATGAAAACTTGTGTAAAGGTGTATGAAATAAAACATGAAATAAAAAGAAATAAAATACTAAATAATAGTAGTAGCGGGCAAGGAGGAGCGCTACTACTAATTACCAGCAGCGCTGCTCGAGAAGCGCTACTACTAGATCAATTTAGCGATGCGCGGGTCCAGCACGCCATCGCTAAGCTTTAGTCAGAAGCGCCTTATCGAGCGCGCCGGCGCGCCATCGATAGGCCTAAAACCCGCGCTGCTGCTAGGCTTTTCCCTAGTAGTGGAAGCCCTGTCGGAGTACCACGCAGCTCCAACACCACCACGCTGTTGTGCTGCTGCTGGAGTTGTCCTCCCAACCTCTCCCTCTCTCCTTGCTGGATTAAGGCGTGGGAGACGTCACCGGGTTGCACGTGTGTTGAACGCAGAGGCGTCATTGTTCGACGCTCAGATCGGAATCAACTGCGATCTGAATCGCTATGAGTATGACTCCTTCATCCGCGTTCTTGTAACGCTTCCGCATCGCGATCTTCAAGGGTATGATCTTGGTGATGTGTAGAATTTTTTAATTTCTGCAACGATCCCCAACAGTGGTATCAGAGCTAGGTCTATGCGTAGTTTCTATGCACGAGTAGAACACAAGTTGTTATGGGCGTCGATTTTGTCAATTTACTTGCCCTTACTAGTCTTATCTTGATTCGGCGGCATCGTGGGATGAAGCGGCCTGGACCGACCTTACACGTATGCTTACGCGAGACAGGTTCCACCGACCGACATGCACTAGTTGCATAAGGTAGCTAGCGGGTGTCTGTATCTCCCACTTTAGTTGGATCGGATTCGATAAAAAGGGTCCTTATGAAGGGTAAATAGAAATTGGCATACCACGTTGTGGTGGCGTAGGTAAGAAACGTTCTTGCTAGAAACCTATAGCAGCCACGTAAAAATTTGCAACAACAATTAGAGGACGTCTAACTTGTTCTTGCAGCATATGCCGTGTGATGTGATATGGCCAAAAGGATGTCATGAATGATATATGTGATGTATGAGATTGATCATGTTCTTGTAATAGGAATCACGACTTGCATGTCGATGAGTATGACAACCGGCTGGAGCCATAGGAGTTGTCTTAGTTTATTGTATGACTTGCGTGTCAGTGAAAACGCCATGTAATTACTTTACTTTATTGCTAACTGTTAGCCATAGTAGTAGAAGTAATAGTTGGCGAGACAACTTCATGAAGACACGATGATGGAGATCATGATGATGGAGATCATGGTGTCATGCCGGTGATGATGATGATCATGGCACCCCGAAGATGGAGATCAAAAGGAGCAAAATGATATTGGCCATATCATGTCACTATTTGATTGCATGTGATGTTTATCATGTTTTACATCTTATTTGCTTAGAACGACGGTAGCTTAAATAAGATGATCCCTCGCAACAATTTCAAGAAAGTGTTCCCCCTAACTGTGCACCATTGCGAAGGTTCGTTGTTTCGAAGCACCACGTGATGATCGGGTATGATAGATTCACTACAAAAAAAAAAGACACATCCGTGACATTTTGGGCCGAACAAAAAAAAATTCGGTCATACATATGACACTTCTATGACAATAATTGTGACAAAACCCGGTATCATCATAGATGTGGTGGGCTCCTACTTCTATGACAAAAATCATGACAGAAAATGGGCTTTTCGTCCTGGGCGGGCCGAAGACGCAGCTGCATGACATTCTTTGGGCCATCCATGATGGAAAAAACCGTGGTAGAAGCGAGGGCGAGGAAAATTTCGGGGAGTTCCCGGTTACGGTGGGAGGTCGGGGCGAAGCGATGCGCGCTTTCTCGTATTACACGACGCTGCTGCGTGTGTAGGCGTTGGCTCTAATCGAACCCGAAGCGAGGCGTTGGGCTCTAATCGAACCCAAGCGACAGACCTTTGCGAACTACGCGTCATCGAACCCGAGCGATTGATCGATGGTGTTAATCGAACCCGATCGAGCGATTCGTTCGCCATCTGCTGCTAATCAAGTCGATCGATGCTGCCTCTGGATGAGCAAAGTGGCGTTATGGGGTTTGGATGAACAGTCCCCGGTGGGGGGTTGGATGAACAGGACCTCGTGGTAGTAGAGGTTGTTGCTGCTGGGTGAACAGTACTCCGATCGATCGAGCCGGTGGAGGGGTGGATGAACATGACCCCGTGGAGGGCTGGATGAACAGGACGACCCTGTGGAGGGCTAGTTGAACAGTAGCCGGTGGAGGGCTGGATGAACAGTAGCCCGTGGAGAGGTGGTTGAACAGGACCCCGTGGAGAGGGCTGGTTGAACAGTAGTCGGTGGAGGAGTGGTGGAGGCTGGATGAACAGGAGCCCGTGGATGAACAGTCGTAGGTGGAGGTTGGAGGAGGTCGACGGTGGATGAACAGTAGCCCGTGGAGGCTGGAGGAGGTCGACGGTGGAGATGAACAGTATACGTGGAGTCCCGTTTTGCAGTATGCCACACCCCTCCCGATGAACATGACCCCCGTTTCGACCGTAGCGCTCCAACACAAGTCCGTTTCGTCCGTTTTGCGGTACGCCACACCCCTCCTGATCAACAGGACCACCGTTTCGTCCGTAGGAGATCCGTTTCGTCCGTTTTGCGGTACGCCATACCCCTCCCGACCAATAGGACCCCCCGTTTCGACCGTAGGAGGTCCGTTTCCTTCGTTTTTTGATGACGCCACACCCTCCCGATCAACGGGACCCCGTTTGACCGTAGGAGGTCCGTTTCCTCCGTTTTGCGGTACGCCACACCCCTCCCGATCAACAGGATCCCCATTTCGAACGTCGCTGGTCGAACACAAGGCCGTTTCCTCCGTTCTGCTGTACGCCAGGCCTCGTTTCCATCGCATGTTCCGTCCAAGCCCTCCCGATGAACACGACCCTGCATTCCGTTCCGACCCAGCCGGTTGGCTCCCCATGAACACGAATGACGCTGCTACGTCTTGAGCTTGCGTTGGTTTTCCCTGAAGAGGAGAGGATGATGCAGCACAGTAGCGTAAGTATTTCCCTCGGTTTTGAGAACCAAGGTATCAATCCGAGAGGAGGCCACGCGCAAGTCCTCGTACTGCACAAAACGATAACTACTCGCAACCAACGCGATTAGGGGTTGTCAATCCTTCACGGTCACTTACTTAGAGTGAGATCGATAGAGATGATATATAATATTTTGGTATTTTTGGTATATAGATGCAAAGTGAAAAGTAAAAGGCAAAGTAAATACAAAGCAAGTAATAAAGTGATGGAGATTGATATGATGAGAATAGACCCGGTGCCATAGGTTTCACTAGTGGCTTCTCTCAAGAGCATAAGTATTCTACGATTGGGTGAAAAATTACTGTTGAGCAATTGATGAATTGAGCATAGTTATGAGTATATCTAGGTATGATCATGTATATAGGCATCACGTCCGAGACAAGTAGATCAAACGATTCGCATCTACTACTATTACTCCACTCATCGACCGCTATCCAAAGATGCATCTAGAGTATTAAGTTAAAAACAGAGTAACGCCTTAAGCAAGATGACATGATGTAGAGGAATAAATTCATGCAATATGATAAATACCCCATCTTGTTATCCTCGATGGCAACAATACAATACGTGCCTTGCAACCCTTTCTGTCACTGGGTAAGGACACCGCAAGAGTGAACCCAAAGCTATGCACTTCTCCCATTGCAAGAACTAACAATCTAGTTGGCCAAACCAAACGGATAATTCGAAGAGATTTGCAAAGATAACTCAATCATACATAAAACAATTCAGAGAAGATTCAAATATTATTCATAGATAAGCTGGATCATAAACCCACAATTCATCGGTCTCAACATACACACCGCAAAAAGAATATTACATCGAATAGATCTCCACGAGAGAGGGGGAGAACATTGTATTGAGATCCAAAAAGAGAGAAGAAGCCATCTAGCTACTAGCTATGGACCCGAAGGTTTGAAGTAAACTACTCACACTTCATCGGAGGGGCTATGGTGTTGATGTAGAAGCCCTTCATGGTGGATTCCCCCTCCGACGGAGCTCCGGAACAGGCCCCAAGATGGGATCTCGTGGATACAGGAAGTTGAGGCGGTGGAATTAGGTTTTTGGCTCCTGTTCTAATCGTTTGGGGTACGTAGGTATATATAGGAGGAAGGAGTACGTCGGTGGAGCTTCAAGGGGCCCACGAGGCGGGCGCGCCAGGCGCCCGCCCACCTCGTGACCGCCTTGTGGCTTTCTTGACGGAGGGTCCAAGTCTCCTGGGTCTTATCTGATGAGAAAATCACGTTCCCGAAGGTTTCATTCCGTTTGGACTCCGTTTGATATTCTATTTCTTTGAAATACTGAAAAAGGCAAAAAACATCAATTCTGGGCTGGGCCTCCGGTTAATAGGTTAGTCCCAAAAATAATATAAAAGTGGAAAATAAAGCCCATTATAGTCCAAAACAATAGATAAAGTAGCATGGAGCAATAAAAAATTGTAGATACGTTGGAGACGTATGAGACGCTGTTTCTCCGTTCCGACCCAGCCATGTACACGAGCCCTGGCCGTACGTATGCGCGAGTAGGCGTTCGAGACCCCGCCCGTATGTACATACGTGGCCATATTTTCTTTGTTGCACCCTGGCCGTTGTACGTACGTGTACATGCTACATGCGCGCCTCTACTACGACACGTGCGCGCCTCTACATCCACCAGTATGTACGTACACGTTTGCGACAACTACGCTACATAAGTTTCGACCAGGTGGGTCCCGACTGTCAGGCACTTCCTTGCCTGCGAAGACGTAGCTGGTGGGTCCCAGCAGTCAGGGGGGCGAATCGTTTTTTCCCCGACGCACTTCCTTGCGTGCAAAGATGTAGCTGGTGGGTCCCAGCAGTCAGGGGGGAAACGTTCTTTTCGCAAAATAAAGTGGCCCGTCCGGTGGGTCCCTGCTGTCAGGTGGAGGTATCATTATTTTCGGCGTAATAAGAGGCACTTCCTTGCCGCTGCCGTGGACCCAGCTGTCAGCCTCTCCACGTACAGTCCATGTCCGATGGAAGTCGTTCCTTGACCACGTTGACCACGCCGCGCCGAGAGCACCATGGCGGTGGACGACGGCGAGGCCTAGGAAGGGGACGACGTGGAGCCGGGGAAGACGCGGCAGTGGATGCCCACGCGGAGAGGAGTACGAGGGTCCATTGGTCCGGCTGCGGTGTGAGGCTGCCGTCACCGCAGAATAACAGGGGGTGTGGGTGAGTAGAGGGATGGCCTGGCCAGCGGTGGGAGTAGTAGGAGGCGGTGAGGCCTCCGCGGCATCACAGCCGACCATGGGAGGGAGGAGCATGCGGCACGACCGGCGCTGCTTTGGGCGGCTGGAGCAAGAAGACCAGAGGTTAAAGAAGCACTACATCCGTTGGATGGACACACCGCAAAAAGAAGATTACATCGAATAGATCTCCACGAGAGAGGGGGAGAACATTGTATTGAGATCCAAAAAGAGAGAAGAAGCCATCAAGCTACTAGCTATGGACCCGAAGGTCTGAAGTAAACTACTCACACTTCATCGGAGGGGCTATGGTGTTGATGTAGAAGACCTCCATGGTGGATGCCCCCTTCGGCGGAGCTCCGAAACAGGCCCCAAGATGGGATCTCGTGGATACAGGAAGTTGCAGCGGTGGAATTAGGTTTTTGGCTCATGTTCTGATCGTTTGGGGGTACACAGGTATATATAGGAGGAAGGAGTACGTCGGTGGAGCTTCGAGGGGCCCACGAGGCAGGGGGCGCGCCCAGGGGGCGTGCCCTCCACCCCCGTGACCGCCTCGTGGCTTTCTTGATGGAGGGTCCAAGTCTCCTGGGTCTTATCTGATGAGAAAATCACGTTCCCGAAGGTTTCATTCCGTTTGGACTCCGTTTGATATTCTATTTCTTCGAAATACTGAAAAAGGCAAAAAACAACAATTCTGGGCTGGGCCTCCGGTTAATAGGTTAGTCCCAAAAATAATATAAAAGTGGAAAATAAAGCCCATTATAGTCCAAAACAATAGATAAAGTAGCATGGAGCAATCAAAATTGTAGATACGTTGGAGACGATCGGGCATCCCCTAAGCTTAATTCTCTTCGTCCTCGAGTAGGTAAATGATAAAAGAGAATTTTTATGTGGAGTGATACTTTGGCATAATTTCAATGTAAATCTTCTTAATCATGGTATGAATATTCAGATCTGAAAGATTCAAGACAAAAGTTCATATTGACATAAAATAATAATACTTCAAGCATACTAACTAAGCAATTATGTCTTCTCAAAATAACATGGCCAAAGAAAGTTATCCCTACAGAATCATATAGTCTGGCTATGCTCCATCTTCCCCACACAAAGTATTTAAATCATGCACAACCCGATGACAAGCCAAGCAATTGTTTCATACTTTAACATTTTCAAAACTTTTTCAATCTTCACGCAATACATGAGCGTGAGCCATGGATATAGCACTATATGTGGAATAGAATGGTGGTTGTGGAGAAGACAAAAAAAGGAAGATAGTCTCACATCAACTAGGCGTACCAACGGGCTATGGAGATGCCCATCAATAGATATCAATGTGAGTGAGTAGGGATTGCCATGCAACGGATGCACTAGAGCTATAAGTATATGAAAGCTCAACAAAAGAAACTAAGTGGGTGTGCATCCAACTCGCTTGCTCACGAAGACTTAGGGCATTTGAGGAAGCCCATCATTGGAATATACAAGCCAAGTTCTATAATGAAAAATTCCCACTAGTATATCAAAGTGAAAAAATGAGAGACTCTCTATCATGAAGATCAAGGTGCTACTTTGAAACACAAGTGTGGTAAAAGGATAGTAACATTGTCCCTCCTCTCTTTTTCTCTCATTTTTTTATTTGGGCCTTTTCTCTTTCTTTCATGGCCTCTTTTTTTTGTCCGGAGTCTCATCCCGACTTGTGGGGGAATCATAGTCTCCATCATCCTTTCCTCACTTAGGACAATGCTCTAATAATGATGATCATCACACTTTTATTGTTCTTACAACTCAACAATTACAACTCGATACTTAGAACAAAATATGACTCTATATGAATGTAACATCCCAAATTTTCAATTTGGAATGTTATAAATTAGATCATCAATGCATATCATATTTTATTGCTTTGGGTTTGATCCTAGAAATTCTACGCGACTCAAGGACCCACGGAGAGAGTAGGGGATTTCGTTATTTTCATATTTGAGTTTTTCTCAAATTTTGAGAATAGGATCATTTGATTTTAATTATTTTATCATCAATTATTTCTATTACAAAAATATGAGAGAGGGAATAAAATGACTTTCCCAAAATAAAGAAATATTTAGGATTTAATAATAAAATCAAATAAGATTTTATTTTGGAGTTTTTCGCCATTTTATTTGAATTTAGGAAAAATGTGCGTTTTTCAAAATTGCATTTAGGCCCCAAATAAATGTTCATCTTGTCCGGTTTGATTTTATAAGTCGGGGAAAATTTGTTTCGGGATTTTAGGAGTCCGTTTAGTATTTCTTTCGTTTGTTTTTCTGCGTGGAATTAATTTAAAAAAACGTGAACCGACTTCGGGCCATACCCGAGCGGGACTCCGCCCGGGGGCAGCCTTTAAATAGCCGCCGCCCGAGCCGCCGCTGCCAGCCCACCAGCTCGCGCCCCAAACCCTAACCCGGCCCGACTGACTAAGCGCGCCGCTTGCCATTGCCGCCTCGCCGAGCCGCCGCCGCCGCCGAGGTGCCTCGTTTCCAGCCACAGTTTTATCGAAAACCGTTCGGTTTTTCCGTTGGTTTTTCGCCGGTTTTTTTAGTTTTCGTTTTTTATTAGATCGGTTTTTTTTTCGGTTCGGTTAAATAGCGAGTATTCGCTCGTTCGTTCGTTTTAACGAACGTGATCGTCGTTTAGATCCAGTTAACGAACGTTCGTTTGTTAAGACGTTTGTCGTTTTTCTTTTTCTCGGATTTATTCCGCGATTTTTCCAATCGCGATTTCTGATCCGATTTTCGTTTTAGTATAACATTTCGCTCGTCAGGCGATTCAAGCGCCTGAAGTTTTGTCTCGAAACCCTCTTTCCGAATAATCAACTCAAACAAGTTTTGCTTCTGTAAAATTTGGCTTAGGTCCAGATTAGTAAAACGAAGTTGTTTTCTTTCGCAGTTTGGGTTTCGTTGCTTCGTTTGATTTGATTATTTTTTCAAACCGGAGTTCTTAAGTTGAACTTTCTGGTTAAATCTCTTATTTGAGTTCTACCTGTGCATTAGATGTGTACTTATTGTATGCTTGTTTGTTTGTCTATGATAGAATACCTGGAGTGCGCCGCCTGTTACTTCGAGTCTCTAGGTTTCACGAATCATCAGCAAGGCAAGTAACACTTTGATCATATACTTTTCATACCCAATTTTTATGCATTAGATCAATCCTCAAACATTGCATGATTAGGATCTAATTAAATTGTGGGTTTTGGGAAGTAGTTTGAGGTAGTACCTATTACCTGATTTATTATCAAACCCTTGGGAGTTACTTCTACATTTGCTTATTATGCCATGCTATGCTCGTAGACGTGGATTTGGTTTGAGTGAATATCCATGACA
Source organism: Aegilops longissima (assembly GCA_021605205.1). Classification (NCBI taxonomy): domain Eukaryota; kingdom Viridiplantae; phylum Streptophyta; class Magnoliopsida; order Poales; family Poaceae; genus Aegilops; species Aegilops longissima. Next base: position 562,740,148 of record CM038676.1, on the reverse strand, counting down.
GATGTGAGATTGTTAATAAATGGTTTATCTAAGGCGGCAACTTAAACACACATCTGGTGGATTGAGGTACTGGTTATTCCAGATTGCTGTCTAGGCACTGGTGAGACCAGATTACTGTTTTTTATGGACCGCCACCCGGGCTCAAAGGGATCATAAGATTATTCATGCTAGAAACTTCCGTGTGCAGCCACATGCTACTATGGGCTCTAGCATAGTTGATTAAGTCGTCTGAACTCTTACGGTGGTAGACTAGCTGATGTAGGGGTTGTAGGTTGGTACGGTCTACCCATTCGTAAGGTGCTAAGCGCTCGAAAGACTATGTCTCGGTCATCCATTTCTCAAACACCATGTAGTGCGAGAAATCAAACGGAGGAGATCGAGTCTTGTGGGAAAAGTGCACAAACCTCTACAGAGTGTACAAACTAATCATGATTAGCCGTGTCCCCGGTTATGGACATCTTGAGTATCTAGTACTTGGATTATCATGTGAATCTCATCATGTTACTTTAATTAATTCTGTTGGGTTTTAATGATGATTACTTTAATTGGGATTGAGGATGCTGTCAAACATTCTCAAAGTTTAACAACCACCATGATAGTTAAATAAATTTATTCCTTTGCAGTAGGGAAAAATTGGCTTTTCGCAAAACGTAACCATAGAGCTTTCCACCAGCCAAATATGCATGTAGTATAGGCTTATTCTTTCATTACTCTCTATGTGTTACATTGCTGGCATATTCCATGTGTTGACCCGTTTTCGGGCTGCAACGTTTCATGTTGCAGACTTTTCAGACGACGAGTAAGGTGCTTTAGGTCGTGGTTCTATACTCAGTGATGCCGTTGGAGTTGATGGACTCGCTTATCTTCCAAGCCTTCCGCTGTTATCGTTATTAGATGGCCTTAAGCCATATTTATTTGGGTTAATTATCCTTTTGCCCTCAGTGGTGTCCATGTGCTCAGTTTTGCCCTCAGACGCGAATTGTCCTCAGTTTTGCCCCTAGTCCGTGCGCACCGACTCGTTCCGTGAACTCTGCCGTCTCCGTCAGTCAACCTTTTGACTCGGCCCTTACAGGTGGGACCAGGCGTAAACGGCCAATTTTATTCAGACCGTTACGCGTGGCTTGTGGGACCCAGCAAAGAGCCGTTGAGCAGAGAGCCGTTGGCGGGTGTGCTATATAAGCGCGGCGACAATGGCGGTGACCACGGCGACAGAGAGCACGGCGGTGACCACGGCGAGAGAGAGAAGCAGCACGGCGGGAAGCTAGCTGTGGAGGGCGCGGTGGGAAGCTAACGATGGAGGGCGCGGCGGCGTTGAGATCCCCTTCGCCCGAGCTCCATGTCTTCCTCAAGCTCCGCGCCACCTCGCGGATGCAGAGCCGGGCGCGTGTGGACATGCTGTCTTCGTCATCGCGGTGCCGGGCGGGCGTTGATCGAAGGGTTTCTCGGACATCGAGGAACCAGAATCGTCCGTTCTACGTGTGCAGCGAGAATGGGGTAAGAATCGGGCAATTGCACCATTTTCGCTCGTCGGGATGTTTGAGCAATGGGTTTTGATCTGTTTGGTGTTCATGCGGGTGACATGCTTCTTTCTTTGGGTCGATGCTCGCCAAGACTCGATGAATGAACTGCAAGAAGAGCATGAAGAATGGTTGCGCATGCTGCCACGAACGGCAAAGTGGCCACACCACGAGCTCCGGAAGAAGAGATGGATGGCGAAGCGACCGACTGAGAGAGCTAGCTATTGAGCTTAGGATGTTGAAGAAGAAGGTTAGGAAGCTTGAAGATCAAGCACTACCAATACCCATTTGCAAATACTTTTGGGCATTTGTAGGTATGGTAATCGACTGGTTGTAATGTTGAAAATGTATGGAAAGGCATGAATTATGAAGGAATTTGTAATCTTGAAATTGTTTCAGAAATTCACCTAGTTTAAATGTTGGTTAAAGTTGTTTAAATGTTGAAACAAAAGAGAAGAAGTGACCAACATTTAAATATGTTGGAAAAAAGAGAAGAAATTAGGAATTGAAACTTTTGATCAATGAAATGCAGCTCTCTGCTCTGCCTTTCTGTCCAAAAAAAGGTTGCTCTTGGGCCAAATTCAGAGTGTAGAGCCAAGTGCAGGCTAGACTAATGGGCCAACTGCATCCAATTAGGCCCATTCAGGGTTTTCTTGCGTATTTTCTGTTTTCCATTCTGGTTTAATTTAGGCAGTAAATCTAATGCTGAAACTTTTGTGGAAGCTAATTGAATTATTCCGAGCCAAACAATTAAGGTTAGAATTTTTTGGAGCTGTTAATTAATCCAATTCAAATACACCGTGATTTAAATCAAAGACCAAAATGTCATGGAAAATGTGCCTCAGCTCTGGTAGAGGTTTATGCCAGTGCCAAAATAAATGAACATTTTTAAGGGCATTACATTGAGAAAAACATAATATGTCTAAAAATTGAAGGGTGGAAAATGCACAAAAATTGGTGCGGTGGGGACTCGAACCCAAGACCGCGTGGGTTTGTGGTGTTTAGGGCTCTGCTGATAACCGCTAGGACAGATGGCAAGACTTTGACATGGGTAGGGAAGGAAGGTATACATAGTGAGACTGTGAATTTTTTTTAAAAAATAGTGAGACCGTGAATGTTTGCACACGCGTGGGAGCGGTTTTCCTTTGTTTTGCACTTAAATTTTGGAGGGTTGGAAGGTTGAAAATGTATGTTGCACTACCACATGATTTTGGTCGAGTGGCACTTGGTTTAGGGATAGAGTGGCACTTGGTTTAGGATTTAAAGGAATAAATTTGCATGTTAGTTCATGACTTTTGTTTGAATGAAACAAAGGGCTTTTCACCCTCCAAAACCACAAGTTCTCGAACTTCATGACTTGTTTAGGGAAGAAATGATAAGTTTGGGCACGGACATTTTTAACACACATAATAAGATGGAACACACCGTACCATTAATACCATTAACCCTTACAATAACTTAGAGGATAACTTCACGGACAGTTCACGACACATGACGACCGACGACACGACATAGAAAAGCAACAAAATAAAAACCAAACATGACGAGCTCGACTCGGGCTTGACCTCCTTCTTCCACCTTGGCGCGCGCCCTTCAACACCGTCTTCATCTTCACACCTCCTCCTCGTCGTCATGACGGAAGGGAGTGCATCCGGCCTGGAGCGGGAAGATGCGCTCGTAGTTGGTGTAGATGTTGTAGATGGTGAAGAAGATGGCCTCGCAGCCGCACCAAAAGACTTGGCCGAGGAGCTCAAGGCGTCAAATGGGTTGGTGAAGGTGACCGTGAGCAGTAGGAGGATGCCGCCATGGTCACGAACCTCGTTGAGGGTGAACATCCTCGGCGAGCCCGTGGGAGGTGGGCATAGCCGGCTCGAGGAAGGCGCGGGTGAGTTCGACGGAACCCTCCACCTTGAAATAGCCCACACGGAGCTCCTCTCCACGAGCACGCCCGGTGGGTAGCGCAGCTCCGGCACCACAAAGCGGACGGTGAAGGTCGGCCCGTTGAACTGCATCTTCTTCACTTGGTCTTGCTTGGGAGGGCTCGGTCGCTTGGGTGTTTGAAGTTGAGAGGATCGGATCTGGCTTGTGGGTGGGAGAGGAAGAGAGGCACCCCATTTATAGGCCTGTGGGTGGGAGAGGAAGAGAGAAGGGTAGAAAGGATGATAACAGTGCGTGTGAAGCGTGTGTGAATCCGGATGCGTGTGTGAATCCGGACGCGTGTGTGTATCCGTTACGTTTTGCACACTTAAATTTTTGCACGAAAACGATGCATCTTTGACCGGCGGTGCATGTGAATCGCTGCCTGAACCACCTAGCTCGCCTCGCTAGCCTAGCTCGCCTAGCGTGCCTCGCTTCGCCTCACTCGCATGCATGCACGCCGCCGCCTCCAGCGCATGCGCAAACCCACGTAGCAGCGTCCATGCATGCAAGGCACGGAAAGGCTGAGACGGGCTATTTATGCGGTCTCGAGCCGGACAACGAGACGGCCCAACGGTCCATCCAGTAGCGCCCGATATTTGTTAAAAAACAATCTCCCACCAATCAGATTGCATCTCGCGGATCGCCCCTCCTCTCAGATTCCTTCTAGAAGGGTTAGATCGACGGCCCTTGATCGCCGCTAGGTTAGATGAACGGTCCTTATTCAGCGCTAGGGTAGCGGGGTTTGGGAGGGTTTGGAGCGATCAAAGCTATGTTTGACCATATTTCAAATGAGCATAATAAATTAAATAAAAATCAGAAAAATGAAAAACCTGCGCACATAGTCTTCTTATGTCATATCTTGACGATTTAAGTTGATAAACAAGCTTTACATACATTTAAATGATAAGTTCATGTGTAATGTATGATATCTCGAGTATCTCAAACTCTCTTGTATGAAGTGAAGAGAAGTGTTTTGGGAAATGAACATGAAAATTTCAAAAACTCACCACAACTTCATTTTGGAGTGACTAAGAAGGATCAGGCTTAGTTTTTCATTTTGATGTTTTACACTTGTTTAAATCTTGGTCAAAGTTAAGTTTGACCAGAATTCAAATGAGCAAAACAAATTTAAAAAAATCAAAAATGGAAAAACCAGCGCACATAGTCTTCTTATGTCATATACTAACGATTTAAGTTGATAAACAAGCTTTACATACATTTAAATGATAAGTTCATGTGTATTGTATGATATCTCGAGTATCTCAAACTCTCTTGTATGAAGTGAAGAGAAGTGTTTTGGGGAAATGAACATGAAAATTTCAAAAACTCACCACAACTTCATTTTGGAGTGACTAAGAAGGATCCAGGCTTAGTTTTTCATTTTGATGTTTTACACTTGTTTAAATCTTGGTCAAAGTTAAGTTTGACCAGAATTCAAATGAGCAAAACAAATTTAAAAAAATCAAAAATGGAAAAACCAGCGCACATAGTCTTCTTATGTCATATACTAACGATTTAAGTTGATAAACAAGCTTTACATACATTTAAATGATAAGTTCATGTGTATTGTATGATATCTCGAGTATCTCAAACTCTCTTGTATGAAGTGAAGAGAAGTGTTTTGGGGAAATGAACATGAAAATTTCAAAAACTCACCACAACTTCATTTTGGAGTGACTAAGAAGGATCCAGGCTTAGTTTTTCATTTTGATGTTTTACACTTGTTTAAATCTTGGTCAAAGTTAAGTTTGACCAGAATTCAAATGAGCAAAACAAATTTTAAAAAAATCAAAAATGGAAAAACCAGCGCACATAGTCTTCTTATGTCATATACTAACGATTTAAGTTGATAAACAAGCTTTACATACATTTAAATGATAAGTTCATGTGTATTGTATGATATCTCGAGTATCTCAAACTCTCTTGTATGAAGTGAAGAGAAGTGTTTTGGGGAAATGAACATGAAAATTTCAAAAAACTCACCACAACTTCATTTTGGAGTGACTAAGAAGGATCCGGGCTTAGTTTTTCATTTTGATGTTTTACACTTGTTTAAATCTTGGTCAAAGTTAAGTTTGACCAGAATTCAAATGAGCAAAACAAATTTTAAAAAAATCAAAAATGGAAAAACCAGCGCACATAGTCTTCTTATGTCATATACTAACGATTTAAGTTGATAAACAAGCTTTACATACATTTAAATGATAAGTTCATGTGTATTGTATGATATCTCGAGTATCTCAAACTCTCTTGTATGAAGTGAAGAGAAGTGTTTTGGGGAAATGAACATGAAAATTTCAAAAAACTCACCACAACTTCATTTTGGAGTGACTAAGAAGGATCCAGGCTTAGTTTTTCATTTTTGATGTTTTACACTTGTTTAAATCTTGGTCAAAGTTAAGTTTGACCAGAATTCAAATGAGCAAAACAAATTTTAAAAAAATCAAAAAATGGAAAAACCAGCGCACATAGTCTGTACATATAGAATATATGTGTAGGAAAGTTATTTGGCTGATTTAGATAAGGTCGAAAAAAACCTTGCTTAGAAATGAGGCCGTTTACCCTACCTTTGGACCCTCTTTTTAGCACATTTTTCATGAAAATTTCAAAACCTCACCACAACTTCATTTTGGATTGACTAAGTAGTATCCAGGCATAGTTTTTCATTTTGATGTTTTAGACTTGTTTAAATCTTGGTCAAAGTTAGGTTTGACCAGAATTTAAATGAGCAAAACAAAATTCAAAAAAATCAAAAAAGGAAAACCATGTGCTCATTCAAACATCATCCAACAGATATTTAAACATCATGTCAAACATACTTCTAACATAGGTCCAACATCATCCAACAGAAATACAACATGTCAAGTGATAAATGTTTGGGTCATAATACAACATCATTCCTTATTCATAATGTTTCATAGTTGTTCATAGATAGCGTTGGGGCTTCATGCATTCCTTGAGCTTCTTGCCATCACTTTGCTCCTCGTGCACCTTGTGCTCATTGTTTCTTCTCTTCTTCTCTTGGTTGTCGGTACTTTATGCGTCTTCTTCAAACCTACCATAGAGCTGTGCAAAACATAAAGGGTCCAAACATAAACGGTAATGAGATCGTGTCAAGTGATAGATGTACTGATAGTATTTGACCCTTGCAAGATTTACATACCTAGCATACCTCACAACAACAGAAGGTTGGTCACCAGTTGGAGCCTCACTTGGATCATTTGGAGCCTCACTTGGATCATCATTTGGAGCCTCACTTGGATCACCATGATCACCATTTAGAGCCTCACTTGGATCACCATTTGGAGCCTCACGTGAATCATTATTTGGAGGATATTTTGGATCATCGTCAAAATCATCGTCAAAATCATGCGGCTGTTGACCATCATCATTTGGAACCTCGTCAAAATCCTCATCCGATGCAACCGGCTGTTGACCATCATTTTCATCATCTGTTGAGGCAACCGCTCTCGACCAACATTTTCATCGAAGCCTTCATCGAAACTCTCTCCGAACGCTGGATCTCTGTGTTATCACAATACTTACCAAAATGACCAGACCCACCACACCTTGTGCACCTACGCTTCCTCGCTCCAAGTCCAGCTCCTTCGCTGCGAGGTCTGATTCGACTCTTCCTTGGTCTACCTGCTGCTCTCTTTAGAACCGGAGCGCAAAGCTTGAATCCAGGGTCCACCATGTCCCATTGTTGTTTTCCCTCCATAGCAGGCAAGGCATAAGCATATGTGGCTTTGAACCTTGCAACAGAGTAGTAATCATGCACATCTTGTTGTATGTTCCTCGCTGGACACAGGAGAGAAGTGATGAAAACAAGGCATGAATGCATGGCAACCCAGTTATCTGCCATTGCCTACAACGCAAGTTCTAGCTTCTAAATCCATCGGATATCTCCATTCCCTCTTCTCTTTATCCAAATATGATATCTCTGCTGTGGTACCCGAGCAAAGCGTCATGTTCATTTCCAAGCCTGTTGTCTTCTGCTTCAGTTCATTCATCACGGCAGGGATGATAATGTGGCCCATGAATTTTGCCTCGGCTATTCCTGCACGATAATGAAATTTCTGCATGTATTCTATCCTTATCCTGTCAAGCAAATCCACCACATAATGACCCTTTAGTTTCCGAATCGTTGAGTTGAAAGACTCGCTAGATTATTGTGCACATAGTCAACTTTGCTCACTTCACCGAATTGGCTTCGGCCCATAATTTGGAGTGGTGTGTTTCCAAGTATTCTTTCACTTTGGGATTCATGTATAACTGCCTCAAGTGGTAGTTGTGCTTCTTCACACTGCATGTCAAAGATGCTGGCCATAAATTGTCGGTATACACCTTTCCTTTGAATTTCTTCATGAAATTTGCAGCAAGGTGACGATGCATTCCCTATGCTCTACTCCAGGAACACATTGTCCACGGCCACTTCTAAACCTTTGCAGCATCTGTATGAATGACCAACCCATTGGGATGTGCAATAGCCAGCGGAGATTATGCAAAAACCAAGTCCAGCTCTCCTCAGACTCATCTCAAAGACACCATAGGCAATCTGGAAATACAAAACTATGTGCATCAACTGCACAAGCTGCTACTAACTGTCCTTTAAACCTCCTGTGAGAAAAGTGGCATCAATAGCCAAATAAGGCCTGCAGCCTGCCAAAAACCCGCGACAAGCCTCAAAGCACAAAAACCCTTCTAAAGCATTCCTTGGTCTTTGTCACTCCCCGAATGTGTACTCCACGGTGTGGTGATCAATATCTACAATACTACAGGCTTGTCCTCTCCACTTCACCTTTGAATGAATACAACAATTGAAAACTTTCCTGCCAGTTACCATAAATAGAATCCATAGCATGTTGTTTACCATTGAACAACCTCATGTATGGTAAATCTATCTTGAACTTATCTTTGATGTTCTTTCGCAATTCCTTTGGACCCACTTGCTGGTTTTCTTTCACCCACTTTTTACTTCTTCGCCACCCATCTTGACTTGGCTCTCACTGATTGTATCCTTCCTAAGGGTTGATTCCTGGCATGTGTGCTTAAAAGGGTTCACTTTGACCTGAACATTAGTGCTATTCCGCATTTTAGATGCAAGCAGCCTCCATGGACAACCCTCATCGGAAATGCACTCAGAACGTGCTTGATCGCTCTTGTCAACTTTGAAAGTACGTTCTACCTTGATGCATATGTCACAAGTGCATTTCTACACTCATTCATGGATGCAAAACTGTACCTTCTTCCATTTGAGGGTTCAAAGGGTCCCATTCAACAGCTGCAAGGTCTTCGTCCTCACCCATCGCGTCATCATCCACACGGACTGCATTGTGAGCCTCATCTTGGTTTTCAGTCCGAGGTGCCCGTCGTAAATTCCTAATAACATCAGAATATAACTTCTCTTCATCAACCCTGAATTGTAGCCATCGGGCTCCACTTCAAGGGGACCCTACTGCTGTTGCCCACACTTGTCGAGCCACCACGTCGCCGTGCACCAACTGAACTGTTCGGCTAGAGATGCCATTCTGACGACTTGATTCTCCCGAGATGTTGCACCCGCCATCCTAGGTCCAATTGCCTCAAGCACATCAACTTGCAGCCTCACATGAAAATTATCTTTCTCTTTATGCCTAACAAACATGGTAGATAGCTCTTCATCATTACTAACTGTCACCCAATTCTTTTCCCCATCATAGTATTTGTATACCACTTCATCAAGCAAACCCCAAGGATATTGGCTACAAATTACCTCCCCAAATTGTGCGAAACTCCAATTACTAGCCATTGGCAACCGATAATCAAAACCTCCTTGGTATTTCTTCTTATCCTTTGCATCGAACATGTACCGTCCCTTCTAATGTGCACCATGAAAGCAAACCGCAACTCCATCCTAACGGCGAAAAACAAAGACGCAATCAGCACACTAATTGGGCAAACCTACTCGAATCGAGTGTTCAAATGCACAACTAAGCTCAATCTAAACAAGAGGCGAGACTTACCCCTCGGGAACCCGATCGTGGATGCGGCGGATCTCCGCCCAATGCCTGCCTCGCCAAATACTCCGAGTCGCCGCTGCTCACCATTTCGCCCTAGGGTTCTTCCTCCTAGTTCAAATAGCTCCAGAGCCCCCACCTTTGAGCGCCCGGGGGCGACGGAAGGAGGCCGCGTCATGAATCGAGCAGTGGCGGGCGCCCACCCGTGGCGTCGCAGAAGGTGGTGGGCGCCACAGTAGCCGTGGAGCGAGGCGCAGGAGGTAGCGGCGGAGCAGGCCGCCGCTGGTGGTGGCGGGCGAGTCTTTGCATGCGGCGCAGTGGTGGCGGCGGCGGCGGCGCAGACAGCCGCCGGGCGGATGGGTGTGAGCTAGAATGATTTGGGGATTTAGTTGCACGGGCCTACATGTCGCTCGGACCCACGCCCACGCGGTCCCGTGTAAGCTCCGGACCCACAACTACTAACGCCGCGGACGGAATGGACTCAAATATGGCCGTTTGGCCTCGTCGTAGTTGTTGTGCTCGGACTAGGGGCAAAACTGATGACAATTCGTATCTGAGGGCAAAACTGAGCACATGGACACCACTGAGGGCAAAAGGATAATTAACCCTATTTATTTTCCTGAGTTCTCTTTTGAGACATTCGATGTAATAAGTGTGTGATTGCAACTCTACTATAAATCCTTCAAGTACTGTGTGGTGTCAGCATTACTGATCCAGGGATGACACCTGGGCACAGAGATCAGACTGTTTGATGTCTGGTCGCTACAAAGATGGTATCGGAACACACGCGGACTGTAGGACACGACCACTAAGCTAAAGCCCTAGATCACTACTCTTTCTTCTCATTTCTGACTCCTCACCTTTTCTATTCTTTAGGATGGCGGATGCAAGGAACAAGTTCACACAACCGGCTGAAGATACACCCTTTGGGTATCACTTGAAGGAAGTCACTTGATATCTGAACATAGGAGTACCAAGCTTCACCGGGACCTTCAACGCCACTTTACCCGAAGAGGAGCGCTGGATGATTCAAGTTCACATTCCAGGAAGGACAATTGCACCAGTCACGGAGCCCATAGAGTTTTCCTTTGATGCACTAACTTGGAGTCTAGGAAAGAGCATGGCAGTGTTGGGGAACGTTGCAGAAAATTAAAATTTTTCCTACGGTTTCACCAAGATCTATCTATGAGTTCATCTAAGCAACGAGTTACTAGAGAGAGTTTGCATCTACATACCACTTGTAGATCGAGCACGGAAGCGTTCGAGGGAGTGGTGATGATGAAGACGTTCCAAACGTGATTCCGATCACCGATGACCAAGTGCTGAACGGACAACACCTCCGCGTTCAACACACGTGCGGATTTACGGCATCTCCTTCGTCTTGATCCAGCAAGGAGGAAGGAGAGGTTGAGGAAGATCACTCCAATGGCAGCACGACGGCGTGATGCAGATGGAGGGATCAGACTCGGCAGGCTTCGCCAAGCGATGCGGAGGAGGAGAGGTGTTGGGGAGGGAGGGCTGCGCCTTCAATGGTGTGTGCAGCCCTCCCTCTACCCCTCTATTTATAGGGGAAAGGAGGAGGGCGGCCCCTCTAGATCCATCTAGAGGGGGGCGACGGTTAAGGGGGGGGCTTGCCCCCAAGCAAGGGCGCCCCTTAGGGTTTCCCCTTCAACCCTAGGCGCATGGGCCAAGGGAGGGTGCGCCCAGCCCATGAGGGGCTGGCTGCCCCACGCTGCCCAAGTGGCCCCCAAAAGGGTGGCCCCTCCGGTGGTCCTCCGGAACCCTTCGGTGGACCCTCCATAAACCGATATGACCGAAACTTTTCCGGTGTCCGTTTGATGACTTCCATATATAAATCTTTACCTCCGGATCATTCCGAACTCCTCGTGACGTCAGGGATCTCATCGGGACTCGAACAACATTCGGTGATCACATGCAAGTCTTCCTATTAACCCTAGCGCCACCGAACCTTAAGTGTGTAGACCCTACGGGTTCGGGAGACATGCGAACATGACGGGACGCTCTCGGTCAATAACCAACAGCGGATCTGGATACCCATGTTGGCTCCCACATGCTCCTCGATGATGTCATCGGATGAACCACGATGTCTAGGGTTCAAGCAACCCGTATGCTATTCCCTTTGTCGACGGTATGTTACTTGCGAGACTCGATCGTCGATATCCCAATACCTCGTTTAGTCTCGTTACGGTAAGTCACTTTACTCGTGCCGTAATGCATGATCCGTGACCGGACACTTGGTCACTTTGAGCTCATTATGATGATGCACTACCGAGTGGGCCCAGTGATACCTCTCCGTCATACGGAGTGACAAATCCTGTCTCGATCCGTGTCAACCCAATGAGACACTTTCGGAGATACCGTAATGCACCTTTATAGTCACCCGATTCGTTGTGACGTTTGGTACACCCAAAGCATTCCTACGGTATCCGGAGTTACACGATCTCACGGTCTAAGGAAGAGATACTTGACATTGGAAAAGCCCTAGCAAAAACGAACTACGATCTTTGTGCTATGCTTAGGATTGGGTCTTGTCCATCACGTCATTCTCCTAATGGCGTGATCCGTTGTCAATGACATCGATGTCCATAGTCAGAAACCATGACTATCCGTTGACCAACGAGCTAGTCTACTAGAGGCTTACTAGGGACGTATTGTAGTCTATGTATTCACACGTGTATTACGATTTCCGGATAATACAGTTATAGCATGAATAAAGACAATTATCATGAACAAGGAAATATAATAATAATGCTTTTATTATTGCCTCTAGGGCATATTTCCAACAGTCTCCCACTTGCACTAGAGTCAATAATCTAGTTTACATTGTGATGAATCGAACACCCATAGAGTTACGGTGTTGATCATGTTTTGCCCATGGAAGAGGTTTAGTCAGCGGATCTGCGACATTCAGATCCGTATGCACTTTACAAATTTCTATGTCTCCATCTGAACATTTTCACGGATGGAGTTGAGCGACGCTTGATGTGCTGGTCTTCTTGTGAAACCTGGGCTCCTTGGCAAGTGCAATAGCTCGGTGTTGTCACAGAAGAGTTTGATCGGCCCGACGCATTGGGTATGACTCCTAGGTCGGTGATGAACTCCTTCACCCAAATTGCTTCATGCGCTGCCTCCGAGGCTGCCATGTACTCCGCTTCACATGTAGATCCCGCCACGACGCTTCGCTTGCGGCTGCACCAGCTTCTCGCTCCACCATTCAACATATACACGTATCCGGTTTGTGACTTAGAGTCATCAGATCGTGTCGAAGCTTAGCGTCGGCGTAACCCGTTCTGACGAGCTCTTCGTCACCTCCATAAACGAGAAACATGTCCTTTGTCCTTTTCGGTACTTCAGGATATTCTTGACCGCTGTCCGGTGTTCCTTGCGGGATTACTTTGGTACCTTCCTACCAAACTTACGGCAAGGTTTACATCAGGTCGGTACAGCATGGCATACATAATAGATCCTATGGCTGAGGCATAGGGATGACACTCATCTCTTCTTTATCTTTTGCCGTGGTCGGGCATTGAGCTGAGCTCAATCTCACACCTTGCAAAACAGGCAAGAACCCTTCTTGGACTGATCCATTAGGAACTTCTTCAAAATCTTATCAAGGTATGTGCTTTGTGAAAGACCTATGAGGCGTCTCGATCTATCTCTATAGATCTTGATGCCTAATATATAAGCAGCTTCTCCAAGGTCCTTCATTGAAAAACACTTGTTCAAGTAGGCCTTAATGCTGTCCAAGAATTCTATATCATTTCCCATCAAAAGTATGTCATCTATATATAATATGAGAAATGCTCTGAGCTCCCACTCACTTTCTTGTAAACGCAGGCTTCTCCATAAGTCGCATAAACCAAACGCTTTGATCATCTCATCAAAGCGAATGTTCCAACACCGAGATGCTTGCACCAGCCCATAAATGGATCTTTGGAGCTTGCATACTTTGTCGACATTCTTAGGATCGACAAAACCCTCCGGCTGCATCATATACAGCTCTTCCTTAAGATATCCGTTAAGGAGCGCTGTTTTGACGTCCATCTGCCATATCTCATAATCATAGTATGCGGCAATTGCTAACATGATTCGGACGGACTTAAGCTTCGCCACGGAGAGAAAGTCTCATCGTAGTCAATCCCTTGAACTTGCCGATAACCCTTAGCGACAAGTCGAGCTTTATAAATGGTGACATTACCATCGCGTCCGTCTTCCTCTTAAAGATCCATTTGTTTTCTATCGCTCGCCGATCATCGGCAAGTCGGTCAAAGTCCACACTTTGTTTTCATACATGGATTCTATCTCGGACTTCATGGCTTCTAGCCATTTGTTGGAATCTGGGCCCGCCATCGCTTCTTCATAGTTGAAGGTTCATTGTTGTCTAACAACATGATTTCCAAGACAGGGTTGCCGTACCACTCTGGCGCGGAGCGTGTCCTAGTGGACCTCTGAGTTCAATAGCAACTTGATCCAAGTACCTTGATCATCATCATGAATTTCCTCTTCGTTGGTGTAGGCATCACAGAACATTTTCTGAGCTGCACTACTATCCTATTCAAGAGGTAGTACTTCATCGAGTTCTACTTTCCTCCCACTTACTTCTTTCGAGAGAAACTCTTTTTCCAGAAAGGTTCCGTTCTTGGCAACAAAGATCTTGCCCTCGGATCTTAAGTAGAAGGTATACCCAATGGTTTCCTTAGGGTATCCTATGAAGACGCATTTTTCCGACTTGGGTTCGAGCTTTTCAGGTTGAAGTTTCTTGACATAAGCCGCATCCCCAAACTTTTAGAAGCGACGACTTAGGTTTCTTCCCAAACCATAATTCATACGGTGTCGTCTCAGCGGACTTAGACGGTGCCCTATTTAAAGTGAATGTAGCTGTCTCTAGGCGTATCCCCAAAATGATAGCGGTAAATCGGTAAGAGACATCATAGACCGCACCATATCCAATAGAGTGCGATTCGACGTTCGGACACACCATTCTGTTGAGGTGTTCCGGCGGCGTTAGTTGTGAAACGATTCCACATTTTCTTAAGCGTGTACCAAATTCGTGACTTAAATATTCTCCTCCACGATCTGATCGTAAGAATTTTATCTTTCGGTCACGTTGATTCTCTACTTCATTCTGAAATTCCTTGAACTTTTCAAAGGTCTCGGACTTGTGTTTCATCAAGTAGACATACCCATATCCACTCAAGTCATCTGTGAGAGTGAGAACATAACGATACCCTCCATGAGCCTCAACGCTCATTGGACCGCATACATCGGTATGTATGATTTCCAACAAGTTGGTTGCTCGCTCCATTGTTCCGAGAACGGAGTCTTGGTCATCTTGCCCATGAGGCATGGTTTGCATGTGTCAAATGATTCATAATCTAAAGACTCCAAAAGTCCATCGGCATGGAGCTTTTTCATGCGCTTGACACCAATGTGACCAAGGCGGCGATGCCACAAGTATGTGGGACTATCGTTATCAACTTTACATCTTTTGGTATTCACGCTATAAACATGTGTAATACTACGCCGAGATTCATTAAGAATAAACCATTGACCATCGGAGCATGACCATAATACATATCTCTCATATAAATAGAACAACCATTATTCTCGGTTTAAATGAGTAGCCATCTCGCATTAAGCGAGATCCGGATACAATATTCATGCTCAAACTTGGCACCAAATAACAATTATTAAGGTTCATAACTAATCCCGTAGGTAAATGAAGAGGTAGCGTGCGACGGCGATCACATCGACTCGGAACCATTCCCGACGCACATCGTCACCTCGTCCTTGGCAGTTTCCGCTTATTCCGCAGCTCTGCTGTGAGTTACAAATATGAGCAACGGCACGGTATCAAATACCCGGGAGTTACTACGAGTCTTGGCAAAGTACACATCAATTACATGTATATCAAATATACCTTTGGTGTTGCGGCCTTCTTGTCCGCTAAGTATTTGGGGCAGTTCCGCTTCAAATGACCCCTCCTTGCAATAAAAGCACTCGGTCTCGGGTTTGGGTCCATTCTTTGACTTCTTCCGGCAACTTGTTTACCGAAAGCGGCAACCTCCTTGCCGTCCTTCTTGAAGTTCTTCTTACCCTTGCCCTTCTTGAACTTAGTGGTCTTATTGACCATCAACACTTGATGTTCTTTCTTGATCTCAACCTCGGTGACTTCAACATAGAGAACACTTCAGAATGGTCTTTACCATCCCCGCATGTTGTAGTTCATCACAAAGCTCTTGTAGCTTGGTGGGAGCGATGGAGGATTCATCAATGACCGCCTCATCGAGCAGGTTAATGTTCACTGGTCATACGGTTGTGCAACCTGGACATCTTGAGATGTGTTCTTGTGAACTGTTTTCCTCCATCTTACAACTATAGAACTTGTCGGAGATGTCATATCTCTCGACCGGCGTGAGCTTGGAAAACAAGTTTCAGCTCCTCGAACATCTCATATGCTCTGTGGTGCTCAAAGCGCTTTTGGAGCCCGGTTCTAAAGTGTAAAGCATGCCGCATTGAACGAGGGAGTAATCATCAAGACGAGACTGCCAAGCATTCATAATGTCTTGGTTCTTCGACGGAGCATCACCTAGCGGTCCTTCTAGGACATATTGTTTCTGGCAGCTATGAGGATGATCCTCAAGTTCCGGACCCAGTCCGTATAGTTCTTGCCGTCATCTTTCAGCTTGGTTTCTCTAGGAAGCGTTAAAGTTCAAGTTGACATGGCGTTGGCCATTTGATCTACAAGACATATCATTCAAAAGTTTTAGACTAAGTTCATGATAATTAAGTTCATCTAATCAAATTATTCAAATGAACTCCCACTTAGATTGGACATCCCTCTAGTCATCTAAGTGTTACACGATCCGAGTCGACTAAGCCGTGTCCGATCATCACGTGAGACGGACTAGTCTCGTCGGTGAACATTCTCATGTTGATCGTATCTTCCATACGACTCGTGTTCGACCTTTCGGTCTCCGTGTTCGAGGCCATGTCTGTACATGCTAGGCTCGTCAAGTAAACCCTAAGTGTTTTCGCGTGTGTAAATCTGTCTTACACCGTTGTATGTGAGCGTAAGAATCCATCACACCCGATCATCACGTGGTGCTTAGAAACGACGAACTTTGGCAACGGTGCACAGTTAGGGGAAACACTTCTTGATATTGTTGTAAGGGATCATCTTATTTACTACCGTCGTTCTAAGTAAACAAGATGTATAAACATAATAAACATCACATGCAATTATATAGTAGTGACATGATATGGCCAATATCATAAAGCTCCATTGATCTCCATCTTCGAGGCTCCATGATCATCTTGTCACCGGCATGACACCATGATCTCCATCATCATGATCTCCATCATTGTGCCTCCATGAAGTTGCCACGCCAACGACTACTTCTACTTCTATGGCTAACGCGTTTAGCAATAAAGTAAAGTAAGTTACATGGCGTTCTTCAATGACACGCAGGTCATACAAAATAAAGACAACTCCTATGGCTCCTGCCGTTGTCATACTCATCGACATGCAAGTCGTGATTCCTATTACAAGAACATGATCTCATACATCACAATATGTCATTCATCATTCATCACAACTTGGCCATATCACATCACATGTCAATTGCTGCAAAAACAAGTTAGACGTCCTCTAATTGTTGTTGCATCTTTTACGTGGCTGCAATTGGGTTCTAGCAAGAACGTTTTCTTACCTACGAATAACCACAACGTGATCTTGTCAACTTCTATTTACCCTTCATAAGGACCCTTTTCATCGAATCCGCTCCAACTAAAGTAGGAGAGCGGACACCCGCCAGCCACCTTATGCAACTAGTGCATGTTAGTCGGTGGAACCGGTCTCACGTAAGCGCACGTGTAAGGTTGGTCCGGCCGCTTCATCCCACAATACCGCGGAAGCAAGATAAGACTAGTAGCGGCAAGTAAATTGACAAGATCCACGCCCACAACTAAATTGTGTTCTACTCGTGCAAAGAGAACTACGCATAGACCTAGCTCATGATGCCTTTGTTGGGGAGCGTTGCAGAAAATTAAAATTTTTCCTACGGTTTCACCAAGATCTATCTATGAGTTCATCTAAGCAACGAGTTACTAGAGAGTTTGCATCTACATACCACTTGTAGATCGAGCACGGAAGCGTTCGAGGAGTGGTGATGATGAAGGCGTTCCAAGCGTGATTCCGATCACCGATGACCAAGTGCTGAACGGACAGCACCTCCGCGTTCAACACACGTACGGGACGACGGCGTCTCCTTCGTCTTGATCCAGCAAGGAGGAAGGAGAGGTTGAGGAAGATCACTCCAATGGCAGCACGACGGCGTGATGCAGATGGAGGGATCTGACTCGCAGGCTTCGCCAAGCGTGTGCGGAGGAGGAGAGGTGTTGGGAGGGAGGGCTGCGCCTTCAATGGTGTGTGCAGCCTCCCTCTACCCCTCTATTTATAGGGGAAAGGAGGAGGGCGGCCCCTCTAGATCCATCTAGAGGGGGCGGCCAAGGGAGGGGCTTGCCCCCAAGCAAGGCGCCCCCTTAGGGTTTCCCCTTCAACCCTAGGCGCATGGGCCAGGGAGGGTGCGCCCAGCCATGAGGGGCTGGCTGCCCCACGCTGCCCAAGTGGCCCCCAAAGGGTGGCCCCTCCGGTGGTCCTCCGGAACCCTTAGGTGGACCCTCCATAAACCGATATGACCCAAACTTTTCGGTGTCCGTTTGATGACTTCCCATATATAAATCTTTACCTCCGGATCATTCCGGACTCCTCGTGACATCCGGGATCTCATCCGGACTCGAACAACATTCGGTGATCACATACAAGTCTTCCTATTAACCCTAGCGCCACCGAACCTTAAGTGTAGACCCTACGGGTTCGGAGACATCTGAACATGACCGGGGCGCTCTCGGTCAATAACCAACAGCGGGATCTGGATACCCATGTTGGCTCCTACATGCTCCTCGATGATGTCATCGGATGAACCACGATGTCTAGGGTTCAAGCAACCCGTATGCTATTCCCTTTGTCGACGGTATGTTACTTGCCCGAGACTCGATCGTCGATATCCCAATACCTCGTTTAGTCTCGTTATCGTAAGTCACTTTACTCGCATCGTAATGCATGATCCGTGACGGACACTTGGTCACTTTGAGCTCATTATGATGATGCACTACCGAGTGGGCCCAGTGATACCTCTCCGTCATACGGAGTGACAAATCCTGTCTCGATCCGTGTCAACCCCAGACACTTTCGGAGATACTGTAATGCACCTTTATAGTCACCCGATACGTTGTGACGTTTGGTACACCAAAGCATTCCTACGGTATCCGGAGTTACGATCTCACGGTCTAAGGAAGAGATACTTGACATTGGAAAAGCCCTAGCAAAAGCGAACTTCACGATCTTTGTGCTATGCTTAGGATTGGGTCTTGTCCATCACGTCATTCTCCTAATGGCGTGATCCGTTATCAATGACATCGATGTCCATAGTCAGAAACCATGACTATCCGTTGACCAACGAGCTAGTCTACTAGAGGCTTACTAGGGACGTATTGTAGTCTATGTATTCACACGTGTATTATGATTTCCGGATAATACAGTTATAGCATGAATAAAGACAATTATCATGAACAAGGAAATATAATAATAATGCTTTTATTATTGCCTCTAGGGCATATTTCCAACAGGCAGCCCACATCGCCATGGGACGAATTGGAGAAGTTTACCACAATGATCTCAAGAATACTATCTACCAGATTTGTGGGCGCCGAGATGAGCAATGGGAGATGATCAGCACCAGGAGGGATAGATCAATCGCAGCTTATATCCAGAATTAAACCAGCACATCCAACGCCGGAGAACCGGATGTGCGGTATGGAGGATCTACAAAGGCTATGACCAAGATCAAGGAGCTAGAAGAAGAACTCAAGGCTACACGTGAAGATTATATGGAGGAGATCGTCGCTCTAGTGAGACGAGCGGCGACCTTAAGGAGAAGATTGAAGTATTCATGGGAGGTTCAGCACCCAAAAGAGAAGATGACGAATCCACTTGCCCGGATAACTATATCATCATCGACGACACCGACTCGGATCCTGACGATAGTGATGATGACTATGTTGATGAAGCCGGAGCAGATATCATGGAGTCTTCATCGGAGGAATTTTTCTAGTTGACCACCATAACAGTAGTAGTGTTCCACCATGTACATAGTATAGTCCACGCACTTTTGCGATAGTTCTAGACCGTTTGTATGCTCTTTCTTGATTGAATGAAGTGATTTTTTTGTGCATTTGTCTCATGTGCATATGGGTAGTGTTTTCCCCCTAGACCTCATTCTATTATATTTTCTCTTCTTTTCTAAACCCTCAGATGCCTCCGAGACGCGACCCCGGATTTGTTTTCCTACCGGAGATTTATTGAGAACTTCTCAAAGATTGCAAAGCCTATGACGGAGTTGCTGAAGAAGGATACGAAGTTTATATGGACTGAGGAGTGTGAGGCTAGTTTCCAGGAGTTGAAGAAACGTTTGGTTACCTCAGCAATGTTGATTTTGCCAGACCAGACTAAAGATTATGAGGTGTACTGCGACGCTTCACGTCGAGTACTTGGAGCAGTGCTCATGCAGGAGGGAAGAGTTGTTTCGTATGCTTCACGACAACTGAAACCTCATGAATTGAATTATGCCACGCATGATTTGGAGTTAGCAGCCGTAGTACATGCATTGAAAACATGGAAACATTTCCTCATTGGAAATCATTGTGAGGTGTACATGGATCACAAGAGTTTGAAGTACATTTTCACGCAAAAGGAGTTAAATCTCAGGCAAAGGAGATGGTTGGAGCTCATCAAGGATTATGATATGAGATTGCATTACCATCCCGGAAAGGCTAATGTAGTAGCTGACGCATTGAGCCGTAAGAGCCATGTCAATACACTAATGACGGGAGAAATACCAATGGAGTTAGCCGAGGATCTTCGTGAGCTATGTTTGGAAATAGTTCCGAGAGGCTATGTAGCAGCATTGGAGATTCAGTCAACCTTGATGGATAGAATCAGAGAAGCTTAGAAGACCGACAAAGAGATTGCCTCTATAAAGGAGAAAATGAGTGAAGGAAAAGCTAAAGGATTTCGTGAGGATGAGCATGACACCCTATGGTTTGAAGACCGGGTTTATGTGCCCAATGACCCGGAGATCAGGAAGTTGATTTTGCAAGAGGAACATGATTCACCATATTCGATTCACCCAGGAAATACCAAGATGTATTTGGATTTGAAGGATACTTTCTGGTGGACCGGAATGAAGAAAGATATTGCGGAATATGTAGCAGTTTGTGAAGTATGTCAGAGAGTAAAGGTAGAGCATCAGAAGCCAGCAGGATTGTTACAGCCATTGCCGATACCCGAATGGAAGTGGGATAAACTAGGCATGGATTTTATCACGGGATTACCCAGGACTCGTTCAGGCTATGACTCGATTTGGGTTATAGTTGATCGGTTGATGAAGGTAGCTCATTTCATCCCGGTAAAGACCACTTACACTAGTGCTAAGTTGGCAAAGATATACATGACCAGGATTGTATGTTTACATGGAGTTCCGAGGAGTATCGTATCAGATAGAGGAACCCAATTCACCTCAAAGTTTTGGAATCAGTTGCACGAAACTTTGGGAACCAGACTAGAGTTTAGTACAGCTTTTCATCCATAGACAGATGGACAAACCGAGAGAGTCAACCAGATTTTGGAGGATATGTTGAGAGCTTGTGTACTAGATTATGGATCTAGTTGGGACGACAATTTGCCATATGCGGAATCTCTTACAACAACAGTTATCAATCCAGTTTGAAAATGGCCCCTTTCGAAGCCTTGTACGGAAGGAGGGGCGGGACCCCGTTGTTGTGGGATGAAGTTGGAGACCTCCAGTTGGTTGGACCGGATTTGATTAAGGAGTTTGAACGAAAAGTGAAGTTGATTCGCGATAGGCTCAAGGTAGCCCAGTCTAGGCAGAAGAGCTATGCAGATTCTAAACGCAAGGAGACAGTTTACGAAGTCGGAGACCGAGTTTATCTTCGAGTATCTCCACTACGAGGAATTAAGCATTTTGGAGTTAAGGGAAAGTTAGTGCCAGTATTGTAGGATCATATCATGTTTTGGAACGTATGGGAGAAGTGGCCTACAAGTTGGAATTGCCCGAAGGATTGTCAGGAGTTCATGATGTATTCCACGTTTCCCAGTTAAAGAAGTGCCATGCGGAGATGGTTGATATACCACTAAGAGATCTGATTGCCATTGGGCGATTGGTTGAGTAATTATTTGACCTATGAGGAGAAGCGGTCAAAATTCGGAATATGCCATTTGAGTCACCCGCAGAAGGTCATCAAGTTTTGCAAAGTTCGATTGGAGCCACCACACCGAGGATGAAGCCACCGGGAGCGAGAGGAAGATTTTCTTAAAGCCCACCCTCACCTATTTTCTAGCCAACCCGAATCTCGAGGGCGAGATTCATCTTAAGGGGGGTAGGTTTGTAACATCCCAAATTTTCAATTTGGAATGTTATACATTAGATCATCAATGCATATCATATTTTATTTGCTTTGGGTTTGATCCTAGAAATTCTACGCAACTCAAGGACCCACGGAAAGAGTAGGGGATTTCGTTATTTTCATATTTGAGTTTTTCTCAAATTTTAAGAATAGGATAATTTGATTTTAATTATTTCAACATCAATTATTTCTATTTCAAAAATATGAGAGAGGGAATAAAATGACTTTCCCAAAATAAAGAAATATTGAGGATTTAATAATAAAATCAAATAAGATTTTATTTTGGAGTTTTTCGCCATTTTATTTGAATTTAGGAAAAATGTGCGTTTTTCAAAATTGCATTTAGGCCCCAAATAAATGTTCATCTTGTCCGGCTTGATTATAGAAGTCAGGGAAATTTTGTTTCGGGATTTTTGGAGTCTGTTTAGTATTTCTTTCGTTTGTTTTCCTGCGCTGAATTAATTTAAAAAAAACGCGAACCGACTTCGGGCCATACCCGAGCGGGACTCCTCCCGGGGGCAGCCTTTAAATAGCCGCCGCCCGAGCTGCCCAAATTTACCCACCGCCCTTGACCCACCTGTGCCGCGCCCCAAACCCTAGCCGGCTCGACCAGCGCTTGCCGCCAATTGCCACTGCGGGCTGGCGCGCCGGCGCCGCCATTCTCGCCGAGCCGCCGCCCTCCGCCGTCGCGACCCGCCCCCCGAGGTGCCTCGTTTTCCGCGCCACCAGTTTTTCTCGAAAAACAGTTCGGTTTTTCCTTCGGTTTTTCGCCGGTTTTTTTAGTTTTCGTTTTTTATTAGATCGGTTTTTTTCTGGTTCGGTTAAATAGCGAGCATTCGCTCGTTCGTTCGTTCGTTTTAACGAACGTGTTCGTCGTTTTGATCCAGTTAACGAACGTTCGTTCGTTAAGCTGTTCGACGTTTTTCTTTTTCTCGGATTTATTCCGCGATTTTTCCAATCGCGATTTCTGATCCGATTTTCGTTTTAGTATAACTTTTCGCTCGTTTATTGGAATCAGGCGATTCAAGCGCCTGGAGTTTCGTCTCGAAACCCTCTTTCCGAATAATCAACTCAAACAAGTTTTGCTTCTGTAAAATTTGACTTAGGTCCAGATTAGTAAAATGAAGTTGTTTTCTTTCGCAGTTTGGGTTTCATTGCTTCGTTTGATTTGGTTCTTTTTGCAAACCGGAGTTCTTAAGTTGAACTTTCTGGTTAGATCTCTTATTTGAGTTTTACCTGTGCATTAGATGAGTACTTATTGTATGCTTGTTTACTTGTCTATGATAGAATACCCGGAGTGCGCCGCCTGTTACTTCGAGTCTCTAGGTTTCACGGATCATCAGCAAGGCAAGTAACACTTTGATCATATACTTTTCATACCCAGTTTTTATGCATTAGATCAATCCTCAAACATTGCATGTTCAGGATCTAATTAAATTGTGGGTTTTGGGAAGTAGTTTGAGGTAGTACATATTACCTGATTTATTATCAAACCCTTGGGAGTTACTTCTACGTTTGCTTATTGTGCCATGCTATGCTTGTAGACGTGGATTGCGTTTGAGTGAATATCCATGACAAATGTGAGATTGTTAATAAATGGTTTATCTAAGGTGGCAACTTAAACACACATCTGGGTGGATTGAGGTACCTGGTTATTCCAGGATTGCCTGTCTAGGCACCTGGGTAGACCAGGATTGCCAGTTTTTTTATGGACCGCCACATAGGCTCAAAGGGATCATAAGATTATTCATGCTATAAACTTCCGTGTGCAGCCACATTCTACTATGGGCTCTAGCATAGTTGATTAAGTCGTGCGAACTCTTACAGTGGTAGACTAGCTGATGTAGGGGTTGTAGGTTGGTACGGTCTACCCATTTGTAAGGTGCTAGCGCTTCTGAAAGACTATGTCTCGGTCATCCATTTCTCAAACACCATGTAGTGCGAGAAATCAAACGGAGGAGATCGAGTCTTGTGGGAAAAGTGCACAAACCTCTACAGAGTGTACAAACTAATCATGATTAGCCGTGTCCCCGGTTATGGACATCTTGAGTATCTAGTACTTGGATTATCATGTGAATCTCATCATGTTACTTTAATTAATTCTGTTGGGTTTTAATGATGATTACTTTAATTGGGATTGAGGATGCTGTCAACCATTCTCAATGTTTAACAACCACCATGATAGTTAAATAAATTTATTCCTTTGCAGTAGGGAAAAATTGGCTTTTCGCAAAACCGTAACCATAGAGCTTTCCACAAGCCATATATGCATGTAGTATAGGCTTATTCTTTCATTACTCTCTATGTGTTACATTGCCAACATATTCCATGTCTTGACCGTTTTCGGGCTGCAACGCTTCATGTTGCGACTTCGCAATGACAGTAAGGTGCTTTAGGTCGTGGTTCTATACTCGATGATGCCGTTGGAGTTGATGGACTCGCTTATCTTCCAAGCCTTCATTTGTTATCGTTGTTAGATGGCCTTAAGCCATATTTATTTTGTTGAGTTCTCTTTTGAGACATTCGATGTAATAAGTGTGTGATTGCTACTCTGTTATAAATCCTTCAAATCTTGTGTGGTGTCGGCATTCGATCCAGGATGACACCGAGCACAGAGATCGATCTATTTGAGGTCCGGTCGCTACAAAGATGGTATCAGAACACGCGCTAACTGTAGGACACGGCCACTAAGCTAAAGCCCTAGATCACTACTCTTTCTTCTCATTTCTGACTCCTCACCTTTTCTATTCTTTAGGATGGCGGATGCAAGGAACAAGTTCACACAACCGAATGAAGATACACCCTTTGGGTATCACTTGAAGGAAGTCACTAGATATCTGAACATAGGAGTACCAAGCTTCACCGGGACCTTCAACGCCACTTTACCGAAGAGGAGCGCTGGATGATTCAAGTTCACATTCCAGGAAGGACAATTGCACCCGTCACGGAGCCCATAGAGTTTTCCTTTGATGCACCAACTTGGAGTCTAGGAAAGAGCATGGCAGCCCACATCGCCATGGGACGAATTGGAGAAGTTTACCACAATGATATCAAGAATACTATCTACCAGATTTGTGGGCGCCGAGATGAGCAATGGGAGATGATCAACACCAGGAGGGATAGATCAAACGCAGCTTATATCCAGGAATTAAACCAGCGCATCCGACGCCAGGAGAACCAGATGTGCGCAGGTATGGAGGATCTACAAAAGGCTATGACCAAGATCAAGGAGCTAGAAGAAGAACTCAAGGCTACATGTGAAGATTATATGGAGGAGATCGTCGCTCTAGTGAGATAGAACGGCGACCTTAAGGAGAAGATTGAAGTATTCATGGGAGGTTCAGCACCCAAAAGAGAAGATGACGAATCCACTTGCCCGGATAACTATATGATCATCGACGACACCGACTCGGATCCTGACGATAGTGATGATGACTATGTTGATGAAGCTGGAGCAGATATCATGGAGTCTTCATCGGAGCAGTTTTTCTAGTTGACCAGCATAACATTAGTAGTGTTCCACCTTGTACATAGTATAGTCCACGCACTTTTGCGATAGTTCTAGACCGTTTGTATGCTCTTGCTTGATTGAATGAAGTGATTTTTGTGTGCATTTGTCTCATGTGCATATGGGTAGTGTTTTCCCCCTAGACCTCATTCTATTCTATGTTCTCTTCTTTTCTAAACCCTCAGATGCCTCCGAGACGCGGCCCCGGATTATTTTTCCTACCGGAGATTTATTGAGAACTTCTCAAAGATTGCAAAGCCTATGATGGAGTTGCTGAAGAAGGATACCAAGTTTATATGGACTGAGGAGTGTGAGGCTAGTTTCCATGAGTTGAAGAAACGTTTGGTTACCTCACCAGTGTTGATTTTGCCAGACCAGACTAAAGATTATGAGGTGTATTGGGACTCTTCACGTAGAGGACTTGGAGCAGTGCTCATGCAGGAGGGAAGAGTTGTTCGTATGCTTCATGACAACTGAAACCTCACGAATTGAATTATGCCACGCATGATTTGGAGTTAGCAGCCGCAGTACATGCATTGAAAACATGGAGACATTTCCTCATTGGAAATCATTGTGAGGTGTACACGGATCACAAGAGTTTGAAGTACATTTGCACGCAAAAGGAGTTAAATCTCAGGCAAAGGAGATGGTTGGAGCTCATCAAGGATTATGATATGAGATTGCATTACCATCCCGGAAAGGCTAATGTAGTAGCTGACGCATTGAGCCGTAAGAGCCATGTCAATACACTAATGACGGGAGAAATACCAATGGAGTTAGCCGAGGATCTTCATGAGCTATGTTTGGAAATAGTTCCGAGAGGCTATGTAGCAGCATTGGAGATTCAGTCAACCTTGATGGATAGAATCTGAGAAGCTCAGAAGACTGACAAAGAGATTGCCTCTATAAAGGAGAAAATGAGTGAAGGAAAAGCTAAAGGATTTCGTGAGGATGAGCATGACACCCTATGGTTTGAAGACCGGGTTTATGTGCCCAATGACCCGGAGATCAGGAAGTTGATTTTGCAAGAGGAACATGATTCACCATATTCGATTCACCCAGGAAATACCAAGATGTATTTGGATTTGAAGGATACTTTCTGGTGGACCGGAATGAAGAAAGATATTGCAGAATATGTAGCAGTTTGTGACGTATGTCAGAGAGTAAAGGCAGAGCATCAGAAGCCAGCAGGATTGTTACAGCCATTGCCGATACCCGAATGGAAGTGGGATAAACTAGGCATGGATTTTATCACGGGATTACCCAGGACTCGTTCAGGCTATGACTCGATTTGGATTATAGTTGATCGGTTGATGAAGGTAGCTCATTTCATCCCGGTAAAGACCACTTACACTAGTGCTAAGTTGGCAAAGATATACATGACCAGGATTGTATGTTTACATGGAGTTCCGAGGAGTATCGTATCAGATAGAGGAACCCAATTCACCTCCAAGTTTTGGAATCAGTTGCACGAAAATTTGGGAACCGGACTAGAGTTTAGTCTGACTTTTCATCCATAGACAGATGGACAAACCGAGAGAGTCAACCAGATTTTGGAGGATATGTTGAGAGCTTGTGCACTAGATTATGGATCTAGTTGGGACGACAATTTGCCATATGCGGAATTCTCTTACAACACTTACAACAACAGTTATCAATCCAGTTTGAAAATGGCCCCTTTCGAAGCCTTGTACGGAAGGAGGTGCAGGACCCCGTTGTTGTGGGATGAAGTTGGAGACCACCAGTTTTTTGGACCGGATTTGATTAAGGAGTCTGAATGGAAAAGTGAAGTTGATTCGCGATAGGCTCAAGGTAGCCCAGTCCAGGCAGAAGCTATGCAGATTCTAAACGCAAGGAGACAGTTTACGAAGTCGGAGACCGAGTTTATCTTTGAGTATCTCCACTACGAGGAATTAAGCGTTTTGGAGTTAAGGGAAAGTTAGCGCCACGCTTTGTAGGACCATATCATGTTTTGGAACGTATGGGAGAAGTTGCCTACAAGTTGGAATTGCCCGAAGGATTGTCAGGAGTTCATGATGTATTCCACGTTTCCCAGTTAAAGAAGTGCCATGCGGAGATAGCTGATATACCACTAAGAGATACAGTGCCATTGGAAGCGATTCAGTTGAGTAATGATTTGACCTATGAGGAGAAGCCAGTCAAAATTCTGGAATATGCCAGCCGAGTCACCCATAGCAAGGTCATCATGTTTTGCAAAGTTTAGTGGAGCCACCACACCGAGGATGAAGCCACCTGGGAGCAAGAGGAAGATTTGCTTAAAGCCCACCTCACCTATTTTCTAGCCAACCCGAATCTCGAGGGCTAGATTCATCTTAAAGGGGTAGGTTTGTAACATCCCAAATTTTCAATTTGGAATATTATACATTAGATCATCAATGCATATCATATTTTATTTGCTTTGGGTTTGATCCTAGAAATTCTACGCAACTCAAGGACCCACAGAGAGAGTAGGGGATTTCGTTATTTTCATATTTGGGTTTTTCTCAAATTTTGAGAATAGGATAATTTGATTTTAATTATTTTATCATCAATTATTTCTATTACAAAAATATGAGAGAGGGAACAAAATGACTTTCCCAATATAAAGAAATATTGAGGATTTAATAATAAAATCAAATAAGATTGTATTTTGGAGTTTTTCGCCATTTTATTTGAATTTAGGAAAAATGTGCGTTTTTCAAAATTGCATTTAGGCCCCAAATAAATGTTCATCTTGTCCGGCTTAATTTTAGAAGTCGGGGAAAATTTGTTTCGGGATATTTGGAGTCTGTTTAGTATTTCTTTCGTTTGTTTTCCTGCGCGGAATTAATTTAAAAAAATGCGAACCGACTTGGCCGCACCAGCGGGACTCCTTGAGGTAGCCTTTAAATAGCCGCCACCGAGCCGCCAAAAACCCCACCACCGCCACCGCCAGCCCACCACCGTTCGCAGCACTTTAAACCCTAGCCGGCCCGACCAGCGCATGACCGACCGCCCCGAGGTGCCTCGTTTTTCATATGCGGTTTTTCTCGAAAAGCAGTTTGGTTTTTCCGTCGGTTTTTCGCCGGTTTTTTAGTTTTAGTTTTTTATTAGATCGGTTTTTTTTCTGGTTCGGTTAAATAGCGAGCGTTCGCTCGTTCGTCCGTTCGTTTTAACGAATGTGTTCGTCGTTTAGATCCAGTTAACGAATGTTCGTTCGTTAAGCTGTTCGTCATTTTTCTTTTTCTCGGATTTATTCCGCGATTTTTCCAATCGCGATTTCTGATCCGATTTTCGTTTTAGTATAACTTTTCGCTCGTTTATCGGAATCGGGCGATTCAAGCGCCTGGAGTTTCGTCTCGAAACCCTCTTTCCGAATAATCAACTCAAACAAGTTTTGCTTCTGTAAAATTTGACTTAGGTCCAGATTAGTAAAACGAAGTTGTTTTCTTTCGAAGTTTGGGTTTCGTTGCTTCGTTTGATTTGGTTCTTTTTGCAAACCGGAGTTCTTAAGTTGAACTTTCTGGTTAGATCTCTTATTTGAGTTTTACCTGTGCATTAGATGAGTACTTATTATATGCTTGTTTATTTGTCTACGATAGAATACCCGGAGTGCGCCGCCTGTTACTTCGAGTCTCTAGGTTTCACGGATCATCAGCAAGGCAAGTAACACTTTGATCATATACTTTTCATACCCAGTTTTTATGCATTAGATCAATCCTCAAACATTGCATGATTTTGATCTAATTAAATTGTGGGTTTTGGGAAGTAGTTTGAGGTAGTACCTATTACCTGATTTATTATCAAACCCTTGGGAGTTACTTCTATGTTTGCTTATTATGCCATGCTATGCTCTTAGACGTGGATTGGGTTTGAGTGGATATCCATGACAGATGTGAGATTGTTAATAAATGATTTATCTAAGGTGGCAACTTAAACACACATCTGGGTGGATTGAGGTACCTGGTTATTCCAGATTGCTGTCTAGGCACTGGTAGACCAGATTACTGTTTTTTATGGACCGCCACACGAGGCTCAAAGGATCATAAGATTATTCATGCTAGAAACTTCCGTGTGCAGCCACATGCTACTATGGGCTCTAGCATACTTGATTAAGTCGTGCGAACTCTTACAGTGGTAGACTAGCTGATGTAGGGGTTGTAGGTTGGTACGGTCTACCCATTCGTAAGGTGCTAGCGCTTCTGAAAGACTATGTCTCGGTCATCCGTTTCTCAAACACCATGTAGTGCGAGAAATCAAGCGGAGGAGATCGAGTCTTGTGGGAAAAGTGCACAAACCTCTACAGAGTGTACAAACTAATCATGATTAGCCGTGTCCCCGGTTATGGACATCTTGAGTATCTAGTACTTGGATTATCATGTGAATCTCATCATGTTACTTTAATTAATTACTTTGGGTTTTAATGATGATTACTTTAATTGGGATTGAGGATGCTGTCAACCATTCTCAATGTTTAACAACCACCATGATAGTTAAATAAATTTATTCCTTTGCAGTAGGGAAAAATTGGCTTTTCGCAAACCGTAACCATAGAGCTTTCCACAAGCCATATATGCATGTAGTATAGGCTTATTCTTTCATTACTCTCTATGTGTTACATTGCCAACATATTCCATGTCTTTGACCGTTTTGGGCTGCAATGTTTCATGTTGCGACTTTTAGACGACAGTCAGTGCTTTAGGTCGTGGTTCTATACTCGGTGATGCCGTTGGAGTTGATGGACTCGCTTATCTTCCAAGCTTTCCGCTGTTATCGTTATTAGATGGCCTTAAGCCATATTTATTTTGTTGAGTTCTCTTTTGAGACATTCGATGTAATAAGTGTGTGATTGCTACTCTGTTATAAATCCTTCAAATCTTGTGTGGTGTCAAGATTCTCGATCCAGGATGACACCTGAGCACAGAGATCAGACTGTTTGGGGTCTGGTCGCTACAAAGATGGTACCAGAACACATGCTAACTGTAGGACACGGCCACTAAGCTAAAGCCCTAGATCACTACTCTTTCTTCTCATTTCTGACTCCTCACCTTTTCTATTCTTTAGGATGGCGGATGCAAGGAACAAGTTCACACAACCGAATGAAGATACACCCTTTGGGTATCACTTGAAGGAAGTCACTAGATATCTGAACATAGGAGTACCAAGCTTCACCGGGACCTTCAACGCCACTTTATCCGAAGAGGAGCGCTGGATGATTCAAGTTCACATTCCAGGAAGGACAATTGCACCAGTCACGGAGCCCATAGAGTTTTCCTTTGATGCACCAACTTGGAGTCTAGGAAAGAGCATGGCAGCCCACATCGCCATGGGACGAATTGGAGAAGTTTACCGCAATGATCTCAAGAATACTATCTACCAGATTTGTGGGCGCCGAGATGAGCAATGGGAGATCATCAACACCAGGAGGGATAGATCAAACGCAGCTTATATCCAGGAATTAAACCAGCACATCCGACGCCAGGAGAACCAGATGTGCGCAGGTATGGAGGATCTACAAAAGGCTATGACCAAGATCAAGGAGCTAGAAGAAGAACTCAAGGCTACACGTGAAGATTATATGGAGGAGATCGTCGCTCTAGTGAGATAGAACGGCGACCTTAAGGAGAAGATTGAAGTATTCATGGGAGGTTCAGCACCCAAAAGAGAAGATGACGAATCCACTTGCCCGGATAACTATATGATCATCGACGACACCGACTCGGATCCTGGCGATAGTGATGATGACTATGTTGATGAAGCTGGAGCAGATATCATGGAGTCTTCATCGGAGCAGTTTTTCTAGTTGACCAGCATAACATTAGTAGTGTTCCACCTTGTACATAGTATAGTCCACGCACTTTTGCGATAGTTCTAGACCGTTTGTATGCTCTTGCTTGATTGAATGAAGTGATTTTTGTGTGCATTTGTCTCATGTGCATATGGGTAGTTTTTTCCCCCTAGACCTCATTCTATTCTATGTTCTCTTCTTTTCTAAACCCTCAGATGCCTCCGAGACGCGGCCCCGGATTTGTTTTCCTACCGGAGATTTATTGAGAACTTCTCAAAGATTGCAAAGCCTATGATGGAGTTGCTGAAGAAGGATACCAAGTTTATATGGACTGAGGAGTGTGAGGCTAGTTTCCATGAGTTGAAGAAAAATTTGGTTACCTCACCAGTGTTGATTTTGCCAGACCAGACTAAAGATTATGAGGTGTATTGGGACGCTTCACGTAGAGGACTTGGAGCAGTGCTCATGCAGGAGGGAAGAGTTGTTCGTATGCTTCACGACAACTGAAACCTCACGAATTGAATTATGCCACGCATGATTTGGAGTTAGCAGCCGTAGTACATGCATTGAAAACATGGAGACATTTCCTCATTGGAAATCATTGTGAGGTGTACACGGATCACAAGAGTTTGAAGTACATTTTCACGCAAAAGGAGTTAAATCTCAGGCAAAGGAGATGGTTGGAGCTCATCAAGGATTATGATATGAGATTGCATTACCATCCCGGAAAGGCTAATGTAGTAGCTGACGCATTGAGCCGTAAGAGCCATGTCATTACACTAATGACGGGAGAAATACCAATGGAGTTAGCCGAGGATCTTCGTGAGCTATGTTTGGAAATAGTTCCAGAGGCTATGTAGCAGCATTGGAGATTCATCAACCTTGATGGATAGAATCGAGAAGCTCGAGAAGATCGACAAAGAGATTGCCTCTATAAAGGAGAAAATGAGTGAAGGAAAAGCTAAAGGATTTCGTGAGGATGAGCATGACACCCTATGGTTTGAAGACCGGGTTTATGTGCCCAATGACCCGGAGATCGTGAAGTTGATTTTGCAAGAGGAACATGATTCACCATATTCGATTCACCCAGAAATACCAAGATGTATTTGGATTTGAAGGATACTTTCGGTGGACCGAATGAAGAAAGATATTGCGGAATATGTAGCAGTTTGTGGCGTATGTCGAGAGTAAAGGCAGAGCATCGAAGCCAGCAGGATTATTACAGCCATTGCCGATACCCGAATGGAAGTGGGATAAACTAGGCATGGATTTTATCACGGGATTACCCAGGACTCGTTCAGGCTATGACTCGATTTGGGTTATAGTTGATCGGTTGATGAAGGTAGCTCATTTCATCCCGGTAAAGACCACTTACACTAGTGCTAAGTTGGCAAAGATATACATGACCAGGATTGTATGTTTACATGGAGTTCCGAGGAGTATCGTATCAGATAGAGGAACCCAATTCACCTCAAAGTTTTGGAATCAGTTGCACGAAAATTTGGGAACCAGACTAGAGTTTAGTACAGCTTTTCATCCATAGACAGATGGACAAACCGAGAGAGTCAACCAGATTTTGGAGGATATGTTGAGAGCTTGTGCACTAGATTATGGATCGAGTTGGGACGACAATTTGCCATATGCGGAATTCTCTTACAACAACAGTTATCAATCCAGTTTGAAAATGGCCCCTTTCGAAGCCTTGTACGGAAGGAGGTGCAGGACCCCGTTGTTGTGGGATGAAGTTGGAGACCACCAGTTTTTTGGACCGGATTTGATTAAGGAGTCTGAATGGAAAGTGAAGTTGATTCGCGATAGGCTCAAGGTAGCCCAGTCCAGGCAGAAGCTATGCAGATTCTAAACGCAAGGAGACAGTTTACGAAGTCGGAGACCGAGTTTATCTTCGAGTATCTCCACTACGAGGAATTAAGCGTTTTGGAGTTAAGGGAAAGTTAGCGCCACGCTTTGTAGGACCATATCATGTTTTGGAACGTATGGGAGAAGTTGCCTACAAGTTGGAATTGCCCGAAGGATTGTCAGGAGTTCATGATGTATTCCACGTTTCCCAGTTAAAGAAGTGCCATGCGGAGATGGCTGATATACCACTAAGAGATACAGTGCCATTGGAAGCGATTCAGTTGAGTAATGATTTGACCTATGAGGAGAAGCCAGTCAAAATTCTGGAATATGCCAGCCGAGTCACCCATAGCAAGGTCATCATGTTTTGCAAAGTTTAGTGGAGCCACCACACCGAGGATGAAGCCACCTGGGAGCAAGAGGAAGATTTGCTTAAAGCCCACCCTCACCTATTTTCTAGCCAACCCGAATCTCGAGGGCGAGATTCATCTTAAGGGCGGTAGGTTTGTAACATCCCAAATTTTCAATTTGGAATGTTATACATTAGATCATCAATGCATATCATATTTTATTTGCTTTGGGTTTGATCCTAGAAATTCTACGCATCTCAAGGACCCACAGAGAGAGTAGGAGATTTCGTTATTTTCATATTTGGGTTTTTCTCAAATTTTGTGAATAGGATAATTTGATTTTTATTATTTTATCATCAATTATTTCTATTACAAAAATATGAGAGAGGGAATAAAATGACTTTCCCAAAATAAATAAATATTGAGGATTTAATAATAAAATCAAATAAGATTTTATTTTGGAGTTTTCGCCATTTTATTTGAATTTAGGAAAAATGTGTGTTTTTCAAAATTGCATTTAGGCCCCAAATAAATGTTCATCTTGTCCGGCATGATTTTAGAAGTCGGGAAAAATTTGTTTCGTGATTTTTGTAGTCCGTTTAGTATTTCTTTCGTTTGTTTTCCTGCGCGGAATTAATTTTTAAAAAAAACGCGAACCGACTTTGGGTCAGATCCGAAGCGGGACTCACTTGGGCAACCTTTAAATAGCCGCCGCCGAGCCGCCTTGACCCCACCACCGCCGCCAAATGACCCACCCGCGCCGCGCCCAAACCCTAGCAGTTCGACCAGCCGCCGCCGCCGCCACCGCCCGCCGCCGCCTCGTCCGAACCGCCGCCCGCCGCCATTGCGACCCGCCGCCCGAGGTGCCTCGTTTTCCGCGCCACCGGTTTCTCCGTCGGTTTTTCGCTGGTTTTTTTAGTTTCCATTTTTTTATTAGATCGGTTTTTTCCGGTTCGGTTAAATAGCGAGCGTTCGCTCGTTCGTTCGTTTTAACAAACGTATTGGTCGTTTAGATCCAGTTAACGAACGTTCATTCGTTAAGCTGTTCGTCCTTTTTCTTTTTCTCGGATTTATTCCTCGATTTTTCCAATCGCGATTTCTGATCCGATTTTCGTTTTAGTATAACTTTTCGCTCGTTTATCGGAATCAGGCGATTCAAGCGCCTGGAGTTTCGTCTCAGAACCCTCTTTCCGAATAATCAACCCAAACAAGTTTTGCTTCTGTAAAATTTGACTTAGGTCCAGATTATTAAAACGAAGTTGTTTTCTTTCGAAGTTTGGGTTTCGTTGCTTCGTTTGATTTGGTTCTTTTTGCAAGCCGGAGTTCTTAAGTTGAACTTTCTGGTTAGATCTCTTATTTGAGTTTTACCTGTGCATTAGATGAGTACTTATTGTATGCTTGTTTGTTTGTCTACGATAGAATACCGAGTCGCGCTTTGTTACTTCGAGTCTCTAGGTTTCACGGATCATCAGCAAGGCAAGTAACACTTTGATCATATACTTTTCATACCCAGTTTTTATGCATTAGATCAATCCTCAAACATTGCATGATTTTGATCTAATTAAATTGTGAGTTTTGGGAAGTAGTTTGAGGTAGTACCTATTACCTGATTTATTATCAAACCCTTGGGAGTTACTTCTATGTTTGCTTATTATGCCATGCTATGCTCTTAGACGTGGATTGGGTTCGAGTGAATATCCATGACAGATGTGAGATTGTTAATAAATGGTTTATGTAAGGTGGCAACTTAAACACACATCTGGGTGGATTGAGGTACCTGGTTATTCCAGGATTGCCTGTCTAGGCACCTGGGTAGACCAGGATTGCCTGTTCTTTTTATGGACCGCCACCCAGGCTCAAAGGGATCATAAGATTATTCATGCTAGAAACTTCCGTGTGCAGCCACATGCTACTATGGGCTCTAGCATAGTTGATTAAGTCGTGCGAACTCTTATAGTGGTAGACTAGCTGATGTAGGGGTTGTAGGTTGGTACGGTCTACCCATTCGTAAGGTGCTAGCGCTTCTGAAAGACTATGTCTCGGTCATCCGTTTCTCAAACACCATGTAGTGCAAGAAATCAAACGGAGGAGGTCGAGTCTTGTGGGGAAAGTGCACAAACCTCTATAGAGTGTACAAACTAATCATGATTAGCCGTGTCCCCGGTTATGGACATCTTGAGTATCTAGTACTTGGATTATCATGTGAATCTCATCATGTTACTTTAATTAATTCTGTTGGTTTTTAATGATGATTACTTTAATTGGGATTGAGGATGCTGCAAACTTTCTCAATGTTTAACAACCACCATGATAGTTAAATAAATTTATTCCTTTGCAGTAGGGAAAAATTGGCTTTTCACAAAACCGTAACCATAGAGCTTTCCACCAGCCATATATGCATGTAGTATAGGCTTATTCTTTCATTACTCTCTATGTGTTACATTGCCAGCATATTCCATGTGCTGACCCGTTTTCGGGCTGCGACGTTTCATGTTGCAGACTTTTCAGACGATGAGTAAGGTGCTTTAGGTCGTGGTTCTATACTCAGTGATGCCGTTGGAGTTGATGGACTCGCTTATCTTCCAAGCCTTCCGCTGTTATCGTTATTAGATGGCCTTAAGCCGTATTTATTTTGCTGAGTTCTCTTTTGAGACATTCGATGTAATAAGTGTGTGATTGCTACTCTGTTATAAATCCTTCAAGTACTGTGTGGTGTCAGCATTACTGATCCAGGGATGACACCTGAGCACAAAGATCAGACTGTTTGATGTCTGGTCGCTACAATGAATGCCTCCGGCGGTGTACCGGGATATGCAATGTAACATGAGTGACATGTATGAAAGAATTATGAACAGTGGCTTTGCCACAAATACGATGTCAACTACATGATCATGCTAGCAATATGACAATGATGGAGCGTGTCATAATAAACGGAACGGTGGAAAGTTGCATGGCAATATATCTCGGAATGGCTATGGAAATGCCATGATAGGTAGGTATGGTGGCTGTTTTGAGGAAGGTATATGGTGGGTGTATGATACCGGCAAAAGGTGCGTGATATTAGAGAGGCTAGCAATAGTGGAAGGATGGGAAAGAGTGCGTATGATCCATGGACTCAACATTAGTCATAAAGAACTCATATACTTTTTGCAAAAATCTAGAAGTTATCAAAGCAAAGTATTACGCGCATGCTCCTAGGGGGATAGATTGGTAGGAAAAGACCATCGCTCGTCCCCGACCGCCACTCATAAGGAAGACAATCAATAAATAAATCATGCTCCGAGTTCATCACATAACGGTTCACCATACGTGCATGCTACGGGAATCACAAACTTCAACACAAGTATTCTTTGAATTCACAACTACTCAACTAGCATTACTTTAATATCGTCATATTCATATCTCAAAACAATTATCAAGCATCAAACTTATCTTAGTATTCAACGCACTCAAAAGAAAGTTTCACATATCTTGAATACCAAGTATATTAACATTAAGCAAATTACCATGCTATTAACGACTCTCAAAATAATCTAAGTGAAGCATGAGAGATCAAGTTTCTTTAAAACAAATCCACCACCATGCTCTAAAAGATCTAAGTGAAGCACTAGAGCAAAAATTATCACGCTCAAAAGATATAAGTGAAGCACTATGAGCAAAACTATCAAGCTCAAAAGATATAAGTGAAGCACATAGAGTATTCTATCAAATTTCAATTCATGTATGGCTCTCTCAAAAGGTGTGTACAGCAAGGATGGTTGTGGTAAACTAACAAGCAAAGACGCAAATAATACAAGACGCTCGAAGCAAAACACATATCATGTGGTGAATAAAATATAGCTCCAAGTAAATTACCGATGGAAGTGGATTTAAAGAGGGATGCCTTCAGGGCATCCCAAAGCTTTGAATTTTTGGTGTCCTTGGATTATCTTGGGGGTGCCATGGGCATCCCCAATCTTAGGCTCTTGCCACTCCTTGTTCCATAATCCATCAAAAGAATTCACCCAAAACTTGAAAACTTCACAACACAAAACTCAACAGAAATCTCGTGAGCTCCGTTAGAGAAAGAAAACAAAAGACTACTTTAAGGTACTGTAATGAACTCATTCTTTATTTATATGGGTGTTAAAACTACTGTATTCCAACTTCTCTATGGATCATAAACTATTTTACTAGCCATAGATTCATCAAAATAAGCAAACAACACACGCAAAACAGAATCTGTCAAAAACAGAACAGTCTGTAGTAATCTGTAACTAACGCAAACTTCTGGAACTCAAAAAAATTCTACCAAAATTAGACGACCTAGAAAATTTGTTTATTGATCAGAAGCAATTGGAATCAGTATTTTATCACGTTCTGGTGATTTTTAACAATTCGGGCACTGAGCGCAAAGTTTCTGGAAATTACAGCAAGATCAAATAACTATCATCCAAGAAGATCCAATAGGTCTAGCTTGTCACAAACACTAATTAAAACATAAAACCACATCTAAACAGAGGCTAGATGGATTATTAATTCCTAAACAGAAGCAAAAAAAAAACAAAAACTAAAAATAAAATTGGGTTGCTTCCCAACAAGCGCTATCGTTTAACGCCCCTAGCTAGGCATAAAAGCAAAGATTGATCTAGGTATTGCCATCTTTGGTAGGCAATCCATAAGTGGATCTCATGATAGATTCATATGGTAATTTTATTTTCTTTCTAGGAAAGTGTTCCATGCCTTTCTTTAATGGAAATTGGAATCTAATATTCCCTTCCTTCATATCAATAATTGCACCAATCGTTCTAAGGAAAGGTCTACCAAGAATAATAGGACATGAAGGATTGCAATTTATATCAAGAACGATAAAATCTACGGGCACATAATTCCTATTTGCAACAATAAGAACATCATTAATTCTTCACATAGGCTTTTTAATAGTATAATCCGCAAGATGCAAGTTTAGAGAGCAATCATCAAAGTCACGGAAATCTAGCAAATCACACAAAGTTTTGGGAATAGTAGAGACACTAGCACCCAAATCACACAAAGCATGAAACTCATAATCTTTAATTTTAATTTTGATAGTAGGTTCCCATTCATCATAGAGTTTCCTAGGGATATAAACTTTCAACTCAAGTTTTTCTTCATAAGATTGCATCAAGGCATCAACAATGTGTTCGGTAAAGGCCTTATTTTAACTATAAGCATGAGGAGAATTTAGCACGGATTGCAACAAGGAAATACAATCAATTAAAGAGCAATTTTCATAATTAAATTCTTTGAGATCCAATATAGTGGTTTTAGCAACATCTAGGTTTTTATTTCTTTCAATCCCACTTTTATCAATTTCATCATCAAGATCTAAAAACTCCGAATTCTTAGAACTCCTTCTAGGTAAAGGAAGATCATATTCAGTTTCATCAAGATTCATATTGCAAAACAAAGATTTAATATGGGACACATCAATAACTTTTAGATCTTCATCTTGATTTTCATAGGAATTAGAAGAACATGCTTTGATAAAGGCATCTTTGGAAGCACGCATCCTAGCGGTTCTTTCTTTGCACTCATCAATGGAAATTCTAATAGCTTTGTGAGACTCATTGATATCATGCTTAGGAGGTATAGATCTAAGCTTTAAAGAATCAACCTCAAGAGAAATTCTATCAACGTTCCTAGCCAAATCATCAACTTTAAGCAATTTCTCTTCAAGCAGAGCATTAAAATTCTTTTGTGAATTCATAAACTCTTTAACACTACTCTCAAATTCAAAGGGCAACTTATTAAAATTTCCATAAGAGTTGTTGTAGGAATTTCCATAATTATTAGAAGGATTACTAGGATAAGGCCTAGGATTAAAATTCCCTCTATACGCGTTGTTACCAAAATTATTCCTACCAACAAAATTCACATCCATAGATTCATTATTATTCTCAATCAAAGTAGACAAAGGCATATCATTAGGATCAGAAGAAACACTCTTAGTAGCAATTAATTTCATAAGTTCGTCCATCTTTCCACTCAAAACATTGATTTCTTCTATAGCATGCACCTTTTTATTAGTAGATCTTTCAGTATGCCATTGAGAATAATTAACCATAATATTATCTAGGAGTTCAGTAGCATATCCTAAAGTGATTTCCATAAAAGTGCCTCCCGCGGCCGAATCTAAAAGATTTCTAGAAGCAAAATTCAATCCATAATATTTTTTTTGTATAATCATCCTCAAGTTCAAACCATGAGTAGCACAATTACGTATCATTAATTTCATTCTCTCCCAAGCGTGTGCAACATGTTCATGATCAAGTTGCTTAAAATTCATAATATCGTTCCTAAGAGAGATAATCTTAGCGGGAGGAAAATACTTAGAGATAAAAGCATCTTTGCACTTGTTCCAAGAATCAATACTATTTTTAGGCAAAGATGAAAACCACGCTTTAGCATGATCTCTAAGCGAAAAAGGAAATAGCTTCAGTTTAACGACATCATTATCGACATGTTTTTTCTTTTGCATATCACATAAATCAACGAAGCTATTCAGATGAGTAGCGACATCTTCACTAGGAAGGCCAACGAATTGATCTTTCATAACAAGATTCAACAAAGCAGTATTGGTTTCACAAGATTCAGTATTGGCAAGAGGAGCAATCGGAGTTCTAAGTAAATCATTATTATTGGTATTGGTGAAGTCACACAATTTCGTAGCATCTTGAGCCATCGCGACAAACAAGCAATCCAACACACGAGCAAACAAACGGACGAGGAAAAGGCAAAGGGAAAAGAGGAGGAGATTGGGAAAGAGATGGCGAATAAAACAGCAAGGGTGAAGTGGGGGAGAAGAAAACGAGAGGCAAATGGCAAATAATGTAATGCGAGAGATAGGGATTGTGATGGGTACTTGGTATGTTGACTTTTGCGTAGACATCCCGCAAGCGGCGCCGAAATCCTTCTTGCTACGTCTTGAGCTTGCGTTGGTTTTCCCCAAAGAGGAGAGGATGATGCAGCACAGTAGCGTAAGTATTTCCCTCAGTTTTTGAGAACCAAGGTATCAATCCAGTAGGAGGCCATGCGCAAGTCCCTCGTACCTGCACAAAACGATAGCTACTCGCAACCAACGCGATTAGGGGTTGTCAATCCCTTCACGGTCACTTACGAGAGTGAGATCTAATAGAGATGATAGATAATATTTTTGGTATATAGATGCAAAGTGAAAAGTAAAAGGCAAAGTAAATACAAAGCAAGTAATAAAGTGATGGAGATTGGTATGATGAGAATAGACCCGGGGGCCATAGGTTTCACTAGTGGCTTCTCTCAAGAGCATAAGTATTCTACGGTGGGTGAACAAATTACTGTTGAGCAATTGACAGAATTGAGCATAATTATGAGTATATCTAGGTATGATCATGTATATAGGCATCACGTCCGAGACAAGTAGATCGAAACGATTCTTCATCTACTACTATTACTCCACTCATCGACCGCTATCCAAAGATGCATCTAGAGTATTAAGTTAAAAGCGAGTAACGCCTTAAGCAAGATGACATGATGTAGAGGAATAAATTCATCCAATATGATAAATACCCCATCTTGTTATCCTCGATGGCAACAATACAATACGTGCCTTGCAACCCTTTACATCCTCGGGTAAGGACACCGCAAGATTGAACCCAAAGCTATGCACTTCTCCCATTGCAAGAACTACCAATCTAGTTGGCCAAACCAAACGGATAATTCGAAGAGACTTGCAAAGATAACTCAATCATACATAAAAGAATTCAGAGAAGATTCAAATATTATTCATAGATAAGCTGGATCATAAACCCACAATTCATCGGTCTCAACAAACACACCGCAAAAAGAAGATTACATCGAATAGATCTCCATGAGAGAGGGGGAGAACATTGCATTGAGATCTAAAATGAGAGAAGAAGCCATCTAGCTACTAGCTATGGACCCGAAGGTCTGAAGTAAACTACTCACACTTCATCGGAGGGGCTATGGTGTTGATGTAGAAGCCCTCCGTGGTGGATGCCCCCTCCGGCGGAGCTCCGGAACAGGCCCCAAGATGAGATCTCGTGGATACAGGAAGTTGAGGCGGTGGAATTAGGTTTTTGGCTCCTATTCTGATCGTTTGGGGGTGCGTAGGTATATATAGGAGGAATGAGTACGTCGGTGGAGCTTCGAGGGGCCCACGAGGCAGGGGGCGCGCCCAGGGGGGGCGCCCTCCACCCTCGTGACCGCCTCGTGGCTTTCTTGACGGAGGGTCCAAGTCTCCTGGGTCTTATCTGATGAGAAAATCACGTTCCCGAAGGTTTAATTCCGTTTGGACTCCGTTTGATATTCTATTTCTTCGAAATACTGAAAAAGGCAAAAAACAGCAATTCTGGGCTGGGCCTCCGGTTAATAGGTTAGTCGCAAAAATAATATAAAAGTGGAAAATAAAGCCCATTATAGTCCAAAACAATAGATAAAGTAGCATGGAGCAATCAAAAATTGAAG
This sequence comes from Aegilops longissima, assembly GCA_021605205.1. Classification (NCBI taxonomy): domain Eukaryota; kingdom Viridiplantae; phylum Streptophyta; class Magnoliopsida; order Poales; family Poaceae; genus Aegilops; species Aegilops longissima. The sequence continues at coordinate 562,698,179 of CM038676.1, read as the reverse complement.
ATACGTTGGAGACGTATCAGACGCTGTTTCTCCGTTTCGACCCAGCCATGTACACGAGCCCTGGCTGTACGTATGCGTGAGTAGGCGTTCGAGACCCCACCCGTATGTACGTACGTGGCCGTATTTTCTTTCTTGCACCCTGGCCGTTGTACGTACGTGTACATGCTCCATGCGCGCCTCTACTACGACACGTGCACGCCTCTACATCCACTAGTATGTACGTACATGTTCGCGACAACAATGCTACATACGCTTCGACCAGGTGGGTCCCGACTATCAGGCACTTCCTTGCCTGCGAAGATGTAGCTGGTGGGTCCTAGCAGTCAGGGGGGCGAATCGTTTTTTCCCCGACGCACTTCCTTGCGTGCGAAGATGTAGCTGGTGGGTCCCAGCAGTCAGGGGGGAAACGTTCTTTTCGTGAAATATAGTGGCCCGTCCGGTGGGTCCCTGCTGTCAGGTGGAGGTATCATTATTTTCCGCGTAATAAGGAGGCACTTCCTTGCCGCGGCTGTGGACCCAGCTGTCAGCCTCTCCACGTACAGTCCACGTCCAATGGAAGTCGTTCCTTGACCACGTTGATCACGCTGCGCCGAGAGCACCAGGGCGGTGGACGACGGCGAGGCCTAGGAAGGGGACGACGTGGAGCCGGGGAAGACGTGGCAGTGGATGCCCACGCGGAGAGGAGTACGAGGGTCCACTGGTCCGGCTGCGGTGTGAGGCTGTCGTCGCCGCAGAATAACAGGGGGTGTGGGTGAGTAGAGGGATGGCCTAGCCAGCGGTGGGAGTAGTAGGAGGCGGTGAGGCCTCTGCGGCATCACAGCCGGCCACGGGAGGGAGGAGCATGCGATACGACCGGCGCTGCTTTGGGCGGCTGGAGCAAGAAGACCAGAGGTTGAAGAAGCACTACGGCTGTTGGATGTACATCGTACGATCACTGCAGCTAGAATCGTTTATATTGACTAAGTTGACAAAGCCCTTGGTACGCGTCAACTTAGTAGGCCCACAACTCGGATTTGGCAGAGAACATATAGCCCATTTGCGATTTGTAAGAATGTACAACCCATTTTTTAATTCTAATGGAATTTACTACAACCCATTTACAGTTTGTTAAAAGTACATCCCAACTTCTAGCTAGGACAACGATTAAACATTTCAAACAAGTGCTCAAAACAGAATTAAAAATAAAAATCCCACATTTTGATGGGATCCGAAATATTTTTATCCGAAATTTCTAGTCAGGTTAAATATAATTTCAAAATAAAGTTGTATTACGTTAAAGTCCAACGAAATATTGTGTGCGCAACAAGTAATGGAATTAAAATTTTCAAATTCCAAAAATAATATATTTTTCAAACTAATTACGCGTTTGGAGCATAGTTACTACCCAGTTATTATAATAACATCCCATTTATTATTTCTTAAAGTCCATTTTCTTGTTAAGCCTAATGCATACCTCCTAGGAAAGTTTGCAGCCCAGCGGGGCGGAGAATAACAAGTTGACCCAGATATTGTGTACAACTGTCGGTCCAGTTGCATTGCTGATGTTGAAAAAAAAGGCCTGTGTAGTACAGTACAACCTAACATGGCTACTCAGCCCACATTTAGCGACGCCGGAAAGGCCCAAACAAGGCTTTTGTACAACTTTTTCAAGTCACTGAGCTCAATTAATAACTTAAGAAAAAGTTAGATTACAGTGGAACCTAATAAAAAGCTGTCACGAGCAAATAAATAATTCAACGGGTCCCACTTGTGCGTGTGTGCGTGTGTGTGCGTGTCTGTGTGTGTGTGAGGGACACCCATCGGTCGATGCTCGTGAATGTACATCTTTCAGCCATATGCATTGCTGATTCTCAGTAAAAACTTATATAGTTGACACAATCATATAGAACATCATAGCACACTGAACTTGCATACAAAAATTTCACGCAGGCGGCACAATCAAGATGGAAGCAGTGGATCGCTACGGGTAGGGCTATGTCGAAACCAACGAAGTCGTACATAATGGTTCATCGTCTTCATCAATGACGGGGAAATATCTTGAATGCTGTGCAAAGAAAACAGACAGACAACACAATAAGTTCTGCTAGCACATTAAGTTGACGTACAACCCTTTCTAAAAAAAGTTTAGGTACAAAATTAGAAACAGGTCACAACCAAATGTACTGGCATATCAATGCTTCACACCCATAGCTCGGATTTAACTAGTATCTGACAAGATTCAGTTGTTACCTCAAATAAGAGCACATCCAGGTAGCCAGCCCTGCCTCTTCTCCCAAAGAAGCAGTGGCCTCCGCCGCGCGATGGAGTAGGCCCTGTGCCATCCATCGTTCCGAGCAACACGGGGAAAGTCTGACGTTGACTCCTATAATGGACGTCGTCGACGGACCCTGGCACCAGCGGCGGCGGCAGGACTTTGATTGATGGATTGACCACTTCTTCGACATGCACGAACACTCGATACAGGTACATCCCTAACGTGGTCCGCGGCGGCCTTGGTGGCGATGAATAGTACAACCCCGGTTCCTGCACCGGTATCTCAACACCAATCACCTTCGGTATGGTGGACGGCTTCTTCATCCATGCCATAACCATCGGAGCCCAGCTGTCTGGAGGAACAAACATACTTACGAGCTCACCTCCAAGGTCGTTGATAAGCTCATTCATGGACTCGCTGTTCCAAGCACGCCGAGGCATGCCGTGGAAGGTAAGCTTTGTTAAAATCAAGCTCGAGGGCACCGAGCCCCATCCAGGTGCCACCGATCAAAGCTCACCGGTAGCGCCATCGCAGAACAAACGCCGGAAGACTCGAACACACAACTGCAGTCGAAAGTTGTCCGGAACCTGACGAAGAAATCAGCCGGTGGCGGACAGACTTCGACGAGCAAGTCACTTATTTGGATGCCGTGCGCAATGCCAAGAGCTTTGACAAGGTCGTCCGGCGAGACGGGAGGCCGGTCGCCGTTGATGGTTACCATCAGCACTTTGCCGGCAAACTGGTCGTCTAGCGCCGCCATGCCACTGTTGAGCGACAGCACGCAGCGACCAAAGGCAGGACGGGCCTTAGGATCTCCGGTTCGGAGATCCGGGTTGACCGACAACATGATAGTGCGCTTGAGTACAGGGAGTACAGGAGGTGGATTTGGGGGAACTGGAGTAGGAATCGAGATTCCAGAGGTGGGGGAGGGGCGGGAGACTGGGGATGAAAAGGTAGCATGAATTTCGAGCACGCGCCAATATGCTCTCGACGCGCAAGCGCACGAAAACGCCGGTGGCGCCCACATGTCGGCCTAAGAGTCCTTATTCTTTCTTTTTTGGAGAGCCCGGCCTTTTTTTTCAGGATCTTTTGGGAGCCCGACCTGAGAGTCATAATTGACCTGTTTGGCATTGCGTTACTACTCGGCCTATATTCAACGACACCTCACTGGCCCAAACAAGTGTACATCATTGAAAAGACACTGAGCTCAAATTATATAACTTGAAAAAAGGAGATATACTCTGAACACTGGAGAATGGTGATGCCCTCATTTAGCCCACCAGTAGTTCGAGTCAATAAACAGTTCGAAACAATGATATATACAACATTCAAACACTGACTAGTGACTATCACTGACATAAACAGCAAGACATGATAGTTCATAAGAAGTCTTGCTACACCACCAAAATGCACCCATCTACAGCGCTCAGACTCTCGTGATCCAGACGAGAATGACATTCTAAACAGAAGCAACTATTACATAGTAAGAGTGACATAGACAAGGATGACCAAATGACAAGGAATATGCATAACAAAAGAAAGAACTACCCATCCAGAACCAACAGAAAAGACAACAAAGTCATTCGAAGAGATGATCCAACACCATCATAATTTGCAGCCCGCTTCAATGACAAAGTGATCCGGAGACACCAGTACTCCACCCTTTCGATGCAACAGCCCAATTACCTATCAACCTGAAGGCTTGAACCACATCACTGCCTGTCGTAATTGAGACATCCAAGGATCAAAGTTAATCCGGATGCCTTTGTCATTCTCACCTTCTTTTGGCTGCAGGTTGTATCGTTGACAATCAGGGGAGTTTGCTCCCGAACTCCTAGGGCTCACCGTGTGGACATAGTTTTCCATAGCAAACAGAGACTCTCTGCCATCAAGGTCCTTGCCAACGGTGATCTCCTGGTTAATCGGATAATTGAGTCCGAGAAACAGAGGTGTGAACCAAGGCTGTTTACCCGCCTCCAACTAAAAAATCCTAACGGCCCCAACAAGCTGGTATCCTGCTCATAGACGTAACAGCCACTATCCGGATACTCACATATTACACGGTGCTTGTATACATTGGGGTTTTTGCAATATAACTTTTCCGGCTCATGTGTCCGAATGATCATCAGTCTTTTGCCATCGTCTGATCGAGCGAGGAACCAGTTGTGCTTCCCTGTTTTTGGCAAAGGTGGTGTGATTACAAAGGGCAGTAACTGTAGGGACACTGCATCATATCAAAAAGGACAGGCATTGTTAATGTAAGTTCAGCTTTGTTCAGAGTATGAGTAGGATAATGCAAGAAATAGCATTGATATGTCCCTGTTGGAACTGGGAGGAAAATACAGGGAAATGTATACTGGGTTCGAAATTATAGAAGTGCCATGCATGGTTATACTCATGTTATCTATAATCGATTCTTCACGAGAAACTACCATGTCATGCATGTTATGTAATCATGTTTTGTCCTCACAAACAAATTCTTCAAGGTAACTAACAGACCATGCATTGTTATATACTCGTGTTCTGTGGGCAAAATTTTTGTGAGGATATTATTCTAGCCATTGATTGCTGAAGGGCGAATATAGGTATCGACACATGGTAAGCATATGCACATTTACTTCCCTAATGTATGGTTAGATGAAACCAACAGTGTGGTGCATGTTTCTACACCATGAAAATGAGGAAACTAACATGGCCATTGATACACACTCATATTTAGTAGTAGTATATAGATTACTGTAAAATAAGGATAATATCTATATATTCCTAACCGTTTGATTATTCAGGGTACAAATTGGCTGTAATGACATTGTCACAATCGCATGAATTAACTCATTCCAAATATAGCTGATTTACGGCGTCTCTAATACATTGCCATAGCGCTACTCAAATTCTGCTCAAACAGGGATATGCCAATCATCACAAAAAGTTCAAACAGTGTCATGGCGTCATCATTAACATGAGACGGAAACAACTTACACGCGCTGTCCTAGCAATACGTGGTGCCATCTGCTTTGTCGATCGCGTAGATGATGCCATTGTGTTCAATAGCATCACAGAAGTGTGTATCAGCTTTGATGATGATCCACCGCGAGCTGAGTTGTCTCTAGCTAGAGCAGGCACCGGCGTGAAGATAGGCGAGTCCGCGGTCGAACAAGGCAATTAGCTTGAAGTCTGCGTAATTCGCATGTCGTGTGGGCACTTGGCAGATTACAATCTTCTGCAAAACAAGGTCCGTCCAACTGTCGTGGTAATCTAGATGACTTGGACCGCGATGGTAATACTCTATATAATCCAACGGAGGAAGGATAATCTCATGGGAGGTCTGGAAGTTCACGAGCACCAACTTTTTATCGTCTTCTCTGAAGGCAGCCATCCAGTGGAAGGTCATGCCGACCCAGTACATACCTGCCAAGAAGTTTCGGGCGATGGTGATCGGATCGATGTCGAGGGAAATGATGTACGGCGACCCACTACATACCTGCAAAGAAGTTTCGCCTAATGGAGATCGGATTGAAGTAGAGGGGCATCATGTACGCCTCCGTATCATGGCGAGCCAATATCGCAAGACCAGATAGCAGCAAGCAGGGTGTCTTGAAAAGCTTAGGCCTCGCTCGACGATGGCGTGTGCATGTCCTCGAGCATGCAGCCAGCCAGGCGCTCAACATATCCATACACGAACAACAGAGGTCGAGGATGTCACTGGGGAGATTGCTCCAATCGCGGCTCATATGGATGCTGCGCGGTTCGCGTTCGGCCATGGTGGAGTTTGGAAGGCGGGGGTTTTGGGGGTCTTGATTTACGGGGGAGAAGGCTGTTGGTGCTGGAGCGGCTAGCGAGGGAATAGTGGTATCGGGGGAGGCGAGTGAGGCGACGGTACACGGGGGCGCAGTGAGATGGAGACGGAGACGGAGAAGGAGATGGAGATGAAGTGGTGCTATGGGAGGGGAGAGGGAGACGAGGCGAGGTGCCAATGTGTCTGACAAAGATCGGTGACAGACGCATAAAGGCATGTGGTGAGGCTGACTTTGGTAACCCGAACACGCCGCCTGGACTAGTGTCAAGCGCAGGGTGTTGTCACTTCACTGTGAGGATCGGATGAATAGTATTTTGACCATCAAGTGTACCATAGTTGTACTACTACTACTACTACTAGTAGTAGGAACATGAGTACTCCAGTATTGTATAGCGGAAATAGGTCTCCCGTGCTAGTATGCCTGTTCACTTCATCGTTCAGGTATCATCCATATTGCGAGCAGAACCAAATTCTCGTGCATGCCCAATCAACGCCCTGCCGCGATGCATGCAGTGGCCGTTCGGTGCATCAAGGACGGCATGCAGATCGTTCCACACTTGAGAAGAGGAAAAATGGAAAGGTAGAACGCGGCAGCAGAGGAAGAGAACGCTGGCTAACGAGGCTGGGAGGGGATCGAGCAGGAAGTTAATGCTCCACGCCTAAAGGTTTTGGGAAAACCTGATTTTAATAAGGTGACTTACTCACGCGCCAATATCCATCTGAACCAGCTACGACACATTTTTTATCTGTTTGCATAGGTCCCACCTATCAGGAAGGATGGCACGTACACGAACAGGTACGACTCATCAGTCTACCCGCATAGCCTTTTTGTTTAGTCTACCTAGTCGTCTAATCAACTGCCTGCACGCCACTTCTCCCATTTACTTCTCCATCGGGAACCGATTCTCCTCGGCTTCTTCACCTCCCCTTCGTCTTCATTTGCATCCAAACCCCACTGCGTTCACAGTGTTTTAACCTCTTTAAATAATCATCTACTACTTCAGTTAGACTAGCCATCTAATCCTAATTCTACAAACCATAGCCCTCCGTTCCAGCGGTTCCAAATGGCGAAAGAGATCGAGATGCAGGTTTTTAGCGTCCAGCATATCCTCGTCGAAGGCTCGATGCGCATAGTTGCCACCATCACCGTCCACCCAAGGGTTGTTCGGCAGTGGATCAACAATGTATCCAACTCCCTCGAAAAGGTAGAGACGAGGGTCATCGGTCTCGACGCAGAGTACACGGAGCGTGCCCCTGGGAAGATCCAGCGCGCCACCGTCCTTCAGCTGTGCCTCAAAGATGATGTTTTGGTGTACCACATCATACACTCGTCCTCCATACCAGGTGAGCTTCACGATTTCTTGTCTCGGGAGGACGTATACTTCTGTGGGGCAGCCATCGAAGGGGACAAACAGAAGCTGGAGCCGTACAACCTTGATTTGAAAAGCATAGCTGACCTACAAACCAGAATCAAAATTCCTGTAGAAGATTGTGATAAACAGACACCATCCCTATTCGACGTAGCAAATTTTTTGCTCGGTACAAATCTTCATAAGGGTGACCAGACGGTGGCATTAAGGTCGTCTGGATGGGAGAATTATCCCTTGACATACGAGCGGATAAAATATGCTGCCCTCGATGCCCGTGTGAGTTTGAGATAGAAGAAGAAGAAGAAGAAGAAGAAGAAGAAGAAGAAGAAGAAGAAGAAGAAGAAGAAGAAGAAGAAGAAGAAGAAGAAGAAGAAGAAGAAGAAGAAGAAGAAGAAGAAGAAGAAGAAGAAGAAGAAGAAGAAGAAGAAGAAGAAGAAGAAGAGAAGAAGAAGAAGAAGAGGCTGCACCAGCAGGAGGGCATTATGGATGGATGAACTCTTTACTCTCTTGTAAAAAAAAGAGAAGAAGGAGAAGAAGGAGAAGAAGAAGGAGAAGAAGAAGGAGAAGAAGGAGAAGAAGGAGAAGAAGGAGAAGAAGAAGGAGAAGAAGAAGGAGAAGAAGAAGAAGAAGAAGAAGAAGAAGAAGAAGAAGAAGAAGAAGAAGAAGAAGAAGAAGAAGAAGAAGAAGAAGAAGAAGAAGAAGAAGAAGAAGAAGAAGAAGAAGAAGAAGAAGAAGAAGAAGAAGAAGAAGAAGAAGAAGAAGAAGAAGAAGAAGAAGAAGAAGAAGAAGAAGAAGAAGAAGAAGAAGAAGAAGAAGACGAAGAAGAAGAGGCTGCACCAGCAGGAGGGCATTATGGATGGATGAACTCTTTACTCTCTTGTAAAAAAAATTATTCCCTCTCGGTGTATATTGATATAGATGGACTATTTCGATGGTGTGCACGTCTTTGGAATAGAGTAGTAGCATGGGTCCACTTGACTATAAGGAACTATTTATCCGCATATATAGCTTTCTCTGCTACTCCTTCCAGTGATCGGTATGCAGTGCATGTGTCCGTAGACATGACAACTTGTCCATGGAAGTTCAACTACGGCGACCATCATGTTTCATCTCGCGATTCCCACGACGCCTCTCCAACCCACGGCACCACGCCCCCCGACGTGCGCCTCACCCCTCTCGGCCGCACAGCCCCTTTGCCTTTGTGTGCATGACATGTGGGCCACCTAAAATGCGGCGAGCATCAAGTTTCTACCACAGCCACATGCGATTCCCACGACGCCGCTCGAACCCATGAAACCACACGTCCCCCGACCTGCGGCTCACCCCTCTTGGCCCCACTGCCCCTCTGTCTTCGGGAGCATTACATGTGGACCAGTCACCTATCGGGTCCACATGTTATTGACTCAAAGGTAGGTGTAGTAAGGTGCTGAAGCTCAGTTACGACGGCCCTAAGAGGGAAATGTAACTCCTACGCCAGGGCTTGTGGTGCTCCCGCAGCACGAACTCATGCCAAACTCGAGATTTGTTTCTTTACTATACATGCATGCAACGATCTAATGGACATTATAATCTCAACATGTGATGGGGAGCTCTAAATTTGAATTTGAAACTTATAAAACGAAAAGATTCAAAACAAATAAACTGGGAGAGAGGGAGTATATCGAGGATGTGTCCCATACAAAATAAGTCCCCTGGTTTGTCACATGAAGATGCGGTTAGAAAGGAGCACAACGTCTTCCTACTAAAGACGGCAACAAATTGGCCGCAGACAGCATGGTGCGCCTTTGACCGCCATGTGCAAGGTTAGTGCTATCTTATTCAATCTCACCATGTGGTTCCATCGTACCAATTCATGCGGTGGCCCGTTACATGGCTGATCCCAATGTTGGACAAAGGTTCTACGAGAACGGTGTCACCATTGTTTTCTGGTTTCTAATATGTGGCAAAATCTGGTGGAATGTAAGGTTAGGCAAGTTTGATTAACTTAGGTGAGTGTTTGGTTCAAGCCACACCTTAGGCAAGCCACACTAAGGCCCCACATGACATACACAAAAAAAATGTGGCAAGATTCCCTTAGGCTTGCGAACTTGTGGCTCTCATTTTGAGGAACTAATAACTTTGCCTAAGCTTAGTTGTGGCAAAGTTAGTCATGAATTAAGTTCAACCATGGAGTCTTCTAGATTATACATGTGGCAGAATCTGATGGATGATATCCAACGGCCAGTAGTGCTCGGATTTGACATCTTTGTACCGTCGGATTGGCCTCATCCAACGACCAACTTTCAAAGTTTTTCACACACTATATAGGGGTTATAGATATAGATGTGTCGGTCCGTTGCAATGGATCCAAAGTATATCTATTTAGTGGAGTGCACTCTAAACACATTATCTATTTATTTTTCTCTAACCTTCCGTAGCCATGCAACCAAGTCACATAAGCTTCATGGGTGCCCCCCACATCATATTATTCATACTACATTGATTAAAAAAAAAGATAAATCACCCAAAACACGATCTTCCCATTTTTTGTTCCTACGATGTTGTGCCGTGCACGTACCTACTAGTTGTATAGTGTTAGTACTAGTAATATAGTATTAGGAGTACAAACTTGGTACTAGTAGGAGTAGTACTAGTACGGAATGCTCCTACTCTATCAACGAGCCCCGTCTCACACCAAATTTCTTGGCTTCCGTGCTACAGCTAGATCTTCCCCTCGTTTCTGTTTTCCAACCCGGCGGCGGGTGGGGTGTCGGTTTGCTCAACGGCAGTCCCACATGAAAGTGAAAATGCTAGGAAACACGCCTTCCCTAAGCTATGTGTCGTGCCGGACGGGCCGTGGAGTACTCCCGATTCCCGGGCGTGTGGGGGTGCGACGCGAACGCGGCAGGCCTTTTCCTTTTACTAGCAATGTGCCCGTGCGTTGTGACGGATCCAAAGTAGTAGAATAGTAGTATTTGTTCACAGACTTGAAAGAAATCACTATTGTTTTGATATACTACTAATATATTACTCCCTCCGTACCTAAATATTTGTCTTTTTTGAGATTTCAAATGGACTATCACATACAGATTATATAGACACATTCTAGTGTTTCTAGCAAGATGCCCGCGCGTTGCACGAAGTTGATGGAAAAGGTAAGCACAACTTATAAATTGACGGATGGAGTACTAGTTACAGTGATGCATATAATTAAGCAAAGGGATCGCACATGTCGGTATTGACTGGAATGAGAAGGTAAGCAAAGGTAAGCACAACTTATAAATTGACGGATGGAAAAGGTAAGCACAACACAATAAGAATTAAGGCCACGATGATGCGATCGCAGTGGTGGTTACAGAAGGCAAGAAGAAAGATGGATCCACGAACGTACGACCTCCTCCTCCTCCTCAACTTAGTGCGCCGGGCCACCGACCGGTGGCTAAGGAGCGGCGGCTTTTGTGGCGAGGTCGAGGTGCTTCTCAGCAAAGGCATCCAAGGCTTCCAGCCGGTTGAGAAAGGCCAACGTCGTAGCGTCCTCACTGGCCTTGTAGACACCTATGTACACGATTTGCTCATACACGTGGATGTGTAGGTCGACGAATTCTTGCAGGGCGAGGCGCCACGCGGCGAGTGCGACCTCCAGGTGGACATTCTTCATGGCGTCGGAGCGTCGCAGGCCACCTTCGCTGAAAGAGGTTCCAGCCATGGAGGCCGATTAGTGTGTCAGGCAATGAGGAACCCGGGCGCGCGGGCTAGAGGAGTACAGCGATGTCGTCCGCGAGCTTCTTGAGGACAGTGAACTTGTTGCTGGTGGCAACGATCATCTGGTCCTACTGAGAGTCATAGTTGGCGTCGACGGTGGCCATCCACCAGCCGGTCTCCAACACCGTCTGGAGACGATCCTCGGCGCCATGCCGCAGGCCAGCGTCGTGGACCGTTTGGCGCAGCCGCTGGCCACTCACGCACATCGCCGCCATGGGTCTGGAGTGAGCTCTTTTGCGCTTAGTGTAGGTGCTTAGGCAAATGCTTAGGTGCGTACGATGTGGTAGATGCATTGGAATGGAGGGGCGCCTTTATATGAGGGCAATGAGGGCAAACTGCGTTGCATTCACATCGTGCAGCCTCTTTTCCTGGACCTCCTCCCATTACTTCCCTGATGCATTAATTGAAGGAGGATGCATTGACCGTTCAACATATCGGGAACCGCTACTCCCTCCCTTATGCGCATTAAAGCCGATCGGGAACTGCGCGCCCATTGTCAAATCGAATACTCCCTCCATCTAGGTGAGTATTAAATCATCTTACGAAAACCAAATAGTAAACACATAGGTGTGGTGCATTAACTCTCACGTTGTTTCTTATTTTTGACATAAATAGAGGAGTCAACCAAGAAGAGATGTGGGGCTTGTATGCTTTTAATGACTTGAGACTATCAAACATGACATGCAGTGGCCAGTTCGTTGCACAAGAACAAATATAACCCACGTCAGCAAACACGCATCTTATAGCATCACATCCAATGGCTATAAAAGATGAATGAGACCAAATTATATCTCATCTAGATGAGTTCTAGCAAAACTATATTAATAATACTTAGTACTCCTGCGCCATGTATCATATATTAGTATCATGTAGTACTTTATTTATTGCCATGTATGACACATAGTACTCAACTCTCTCTCTTTCTTCATTTAATTCTATGACACCTCATCAAAATTGCTAAGGCTAGTACCATTACAACCAGCCTTAGCAAATACTAAACATTAAGTTCTCTCGTTTTCCTCTCCACCTTGGTCACCTAGACGGAGGGAGTATACTGCGCGGGCTTTTCCTGCGCGGTAGGCGGCGGAGCAGTTCTGCCTAGTCGGTTCAATAGAGACGTGAGAAGACGAGGGAGTAGGCTGCTGCAAACGTAGGGCTGTGTGATTTGACAGCGAGTTACTGCTGGACAGGTGGGGCCCCGTGATTTGACTTGCCATTATCATTTTAACTGCGGCGCTACGACCGGCGTGAGTCTCCTGATTCTTGACCACCTCCATACAGGTGCCTCTCTCAATGCTCCACCATGTAGTAGAGGCTAGCTCTTGCATGAGAGCCCACTTCTCCACTTTTTCCTTGCCTCTCTTTCCTCCACATATGAAAAAATGCCATGTAAAGCGCACTATTGTACTTACTTGCTCCTACAGGTGCTTAAGCTTGCCACATAGGCATAAAGTCTGATGTGGCAAGTTAATCAAGACGAGAGAGACTAGTTTGGTGACCCAAGGAAGAAACGGTGTTAAGCGCGTGTACCTAGGTGAAAAGACAATTTCGAGTCTATAGCTAATTAAATGAAGCAAACTTAGCAACACAATTTCATTGGAAGAGGTCACTCCTTGGCAAATGCAATAAATACTAGTACTCCCTATGTACCATAATATAAGAACGTTTTTGTCACTACACTAGTGTCAAAAACATTCTTATATTATGGGACGGAGGGAGTACGAAGAAAGAGATAGAGAGAAGTAAAAAAAATACACTTATAGCCAACCTTGTTGTAGTATGAGTGACTAAGTGATGACTATGTATGACATGCCAACATCAGATAGCCTAACGCACCGTGTTAAATCTCCAAGGGCGCGACCGAGCGAGTGACGCGACGGTCGTGGTAGGCGCGACCATGATACGGACTCTTGGCAGCCCTTGGATCTGAATCAAGCGGTCGCATGCTAAGTTGCTGAAAATTTGCAGAATAACCCTCCAGGATAGGATATTCACCCATAGGTCTAGAATCATGCCATGCAACCGTTCGACCTCAGATCCAAGGGCTCTCGGAAGCCCGTATCATGGGAGAATGGAAAGCCACTACCCTGCCATTCGCACGCTGGCAATTCGCTCCTACTCGTCCCCGCACGTCCTTTAATATTACGACGGTTCGCTCCTAGTCGTCTTGTCCTTTCACATTACGGTAGTTCCACTAATCCTAACCCTCCTCCCAAATCCATGGCATCCCAAATCTCCATGATCGGCGGTGAGTACAAGGTTAGAACCATCACCGGCGATGAGTTCGACGTCATCTACACCCGTTCTTCCGCAACGGTGAAAGGATGCCTTTCTCGCTTCAGACTCATGTTCGAAGACTCAGATGATGAGAGGGTCGCTGGGCTAGATGTTGAGTACAACACCGTCCTGGGACGAGGGAAAGATCTAAAGGACGAAGAGAAGAAGAAGCCCACCGTGATCCAGGTTTGCGTGCATGACTTATGCTTGGTCTTCCACATATGCCATGACCACGTTGAGTGCCTGGATTTTAAGGACTTCCTCGAGAGCAACCTAGTCAAATTCATTACTGTAGACTTTAGTAACGACAAATAAGTCCTGGGTCAGATAGGCCTCGTTGTAGGCAACACCTTCGACCTCCAGAAGAATCGGCTGGTGTCCTCTCGTCAGCCTTCAATGCTGACCCTGGCAGGAGCCATGGTTCATCCTTCAGATGTAGTGGCGGAGAAACCTCCATACACGTTTCATCGTTATGCATGGCAGCGGAATGTACTATACATAGACCACATCCACTACGCTGCAATGGATGGCTACCTTTGTTTCAATATCTACAAGGGTTGGATGAAGAGCAACAGCCAAGTTGGCGGTTCAAGCAAAGAAGTATCGGCCAAGAGGAAGAGGGACAAGGACAAAGTCGAGGACGTGGACGAGGACTCCGAGTATGGTGGTAGTGTCATTGCTCATGGTGGTTCTAATGAAGTGTCTACCGGAATAGTTGCAAAGTTTAATTTTAGGTGTGCTTAATTTAATTTGAGGGGTGTGTTGTGCTGAGCTCCCAGCAGAACTATGTTATGTTTCTTCTTGTTACTTTAACTCTTCAGTACGTACATACTAGTATTTCTTACATTTCATCTTTTAGTTGGTATAGTACAACCACTCATTTCTTCACATTATATACGTACTATATATATGGCCAAGATCATATAGCCAGCAGTTTAGTTGTCAAAGAATTTCAGGGTGCTTAGGTTTGTCAAAGAATTCCAGGGTGCTTAGTTTTATTTGAGGGGTGGGTTGTGCACTTGTGCTGGACACCATTATTGTGACAAGCCTTTTTAATAGTACTATATGCATAATTTGGCGACAGCGCTCTCTATATGTACCACCTTTTTTAATTTCAAGTTTTGCTCCATGGCGCAATCCATCGATCTTTGGAGTACTAGTGTACAAAAGTGGAGTATATACATTTTTAAAAGGCTAGAGGGCGGGCAGTCTAGCTCGGTCGGTTTCACGAGGCGAGGCCTTTATGATTTGACGGCTCATTCTGCTGTCAAATCGAATAATCTTCTTGCCCGCCGCACGCCTTGGCGCCTCCATTAAACCCCTCCGTTAAACCCGCATGCAAACTGAGAATCCTACTCCGGCCACACGTCCGTTCATGAGCGGGCCGGAATTAAACGCAACACCGGCCGAGCTCCTCCTGTCCGCCCTCAGTTTAAACGAGGCCAGACGCTGGCCAAGCTCCTACCGTCGGCCCTCTATTTACACAAGGCCAGACAGACAGCGGGCAAGAATCGCACCCCTGCGCCGCTCCCCCATCTCCTCCTTCACCATTTTCTCCACTCTTCCGATGGCTTCCAATGAGCCGTTCTCTGGCATATTACCCAGCTGGGTGGCCCGCCGAGCCCTCCGGATACGAGCGAGGCCGCTCGGTGCTTCACCAACCTTGCTTGGCCCGGACGGAGCGGTTGCAGCCCTAAGCGGTAGCGTGGTTCAGCAACTTCGCCGCTCCAGTTCAGCTCGATGAGGAGTGGCGAGTTGCTCCACGCACGGCACGACGAGCATGCATGCAGACGGCGCCCGTCGCTGCCGCGTCGTCATGCGCCACCGTGTCTGCGGTGGCGCGCCTCCCGTGTCTATGGCGCGCCTCCCGTGCCAGCAGCGGCATGCATGCGCAGCAGAGCGAAGCCGGGTGCGTGGAGAGCAACGAGTCGGTGGCCAGCTTCTCAGTGTCCGCCGCCATCATCGAGGAGAAGTAGAACACGGGAGGCCGCCGCCACTTGGGACCCCTGAAGGCCACCGCCGAGACGACGAATGCGGATTCAGGTGGTTTCTTTGCTGCTTCGTCTCTTTCGAGGACCTTCGTCGACCCCGCAAGTGTCTGACGGACATGAGGAAGACAAAGGGATCATGGTGCCATTTAGAACTAAAATAAGTCTAGATACATCCATTTCTTGGACAAGTATTTCTGGACGGAGGGAGTATTAATTATACAAGAGAGCCGGATTGGCACCTCTTAGTTCATGTAAATGTAATGAAATCCATCATGTTTATATGAAGATCTGGCTTTTTTATACGAAATCCTTCATGCTTATATGAAATCAGTCCGTGTTTGCACGAATTTCATCTTGTTGGTTAGAGTTGTAAAAATGTATGCCGCTGGCGTTTGATGTCGTCCTTCGCGGAAGGAAGCGGGAGGAAATTTGCCGGCTGCCTTTGGAGATGCTCTTTATTCTGGAAATAATAGAGTGACATCCAATCCATTTGAGTTAATTGCCTGTATGATTGTCCCTCTATAAAAAGTTAATTGCATGTACAGTGTACACGTGACTTGCAGGGTGGCTACAACTTCGTACAAAAAGTTAAAAAGAAACAAGTACATCCTTAATCTTGTATTCTAAGTACTCTGTGGGTTCCACTGTCAGTATAGTAGCGAAAGAAGTATATATTAAATAAGTAGAGTAATATATAATATAAAAATCTAAAGTTAAAAGACAGAATTCGAACTCAGGTCATCGCGTTGCGAGCATCCGGCGCTAACCAGCCCAGCACATTTTTGTTGTAGACCATGCTGGAGATATATCTCCATGTCTACTCCTATATATACTCCATTCGTTCCTAAATATTTGTCTTTTTCAGATTTCAAATGGATGTGTATGTAGACATATTTTAGAGTGTAGATTCACTCATTTTGCTCTGTATGTCTTTTCAGGAAGGGGTCAAATTTGTCCTTGGTTTATTTATGAGGTATCTAGATGGCACTGCACCACCAAGAAAAGAGGGTAACATCAAAATTATGGACTACTTTTTTGAGTATGTTGGTAAGGTCCAGTCATAGTCACTTGTTGAAATCTCTAAAAAGACAAATACTCCCTCCATCCGAAAATACTTGTCATCAAAATGGATAAAAGGAAATGTATCTAGACGTATTTTAGTTTTAGATACATCTCTTTTATCCATTTTGATGACAAGTATTTTCGGACGGACGGAAAGAAAACACAGTTGGTGATGATGGTGTGCGTGCCATCCTACAATATAGGCCGTCAGATTTATATCTAACTGATAGGAAAGAAACTATGGCAATTTTGCAAAAATATACCCACACATCTCTCCACGTTCGCAAATAAGGCCTTTCCTCATTTAGCCTTTTCTCTCACAAGATAAACTACTCATACAAATGCATCTTGATGTTCCGTTCAACGCACGGGCAGCTAGCTAATTTCTTTTAAAATAGTTGCTGCGATAATTGGGTTGAAGTGATATATTTTATGTACTTGAAATGATTTCAGATTCACTAGTAGTAACAAAGAAAAGGTTGCCTTCTTAATTAACAGAAAACAGGGTGAAAACTATCACATGAGGCCGGTAAAAACAAGGCACACTGGGTTCAGCGTCATCGTCACTACAGCTGTGTGCGCGCGAGAAGTCTACATATCGAGGGGGCTACCGAGCGAGGCACGGAGACACAATGTTTGAGAGAGAAACCAATTGACAGATTATGATCAGATCGAGTTGTCACCCTTCTGCTGTCATTGTTGGGAGGGGGGAGGGAGAGAAAGACATATCGAGAGTGTGCGCGGTAGGCACAGAGGCACAACTAGTGAGTGAGTGTGTGTGTGTGTGTGTGTGTGTGTTTGAAAGAGGAATAGATAGATTATTATCAAGATCGATGTGCCACCCTACTCCTTCGGTGCCTGGTAGTGTGTGTGTGTGTGTGTGTGTATGTTTGAGAGAGAAGCCAGTCGATAGATTAGTGTAAGTGCATCTAGTGCCACCCCTAGTTGGTTCTGGAGTATTGACAACAAACCTGGTTGAGGGACTAATGTGTTTGTGAGAATTGCAGGATAACACAGGTAGTAGTCCCTCCTTGATTCGGTTTACCTATCGGAGATGACCCCTAAAAATGTGTGAAAACATTGAAGACAATGGTGGTCTGTGAAGATGTTCACATTGAAGACTATGACACAAGAAGACATTGAGTGAAGACTATGGAGCACGAAGACTTAGTTGTTTCCTTTTCTTCTTTGTTGAGTCATAGGAACCACCGCACTATTAAGTGGGGTCCAAGTGAACAAAGTCAGAGTGACTGAAGTGATGCTCAAACCAAATCCTATGTCTTGACGAAGAAAATGAGAGCAAATCTTATCTGTGTCGGATAAGTCAGCTTTACTTGTAGCCCAAGTCAAGCTGCCGCGTGTGTTTGAAATCCGACCGTTGCGACACGTGTCAGTTCCTTAGTGACCCAGGGTCATTTCGGACAAATCCGGCCGGGTTGCCCAGTGGCTATAAATAGCCCACCCCCTACAACATAAATTGGCTGGCTGCTCAGAGTTAGTGCACGGCTTTTGTCGTTTGAGAGCAACCCACCTCCGAAGCATTTGAGAGAGAATCCTTGCAAGGACAAAGCCCAAACCACCCAGAGCCCAAATAGTGTTTGGCATCACTGAAGTCTTTCTGTCCGCGTGATCTAAAGACTTGTTACACTTGAGGACTGTGAATCCTCCAGCCGGTTAGGCGTCGCATTCTGAGCATCCAAGAGCCATTGTGGATTGCCGATGAACGAAGTCTGTGAAGGTTTGGAAGTCTACCTTGAAGACTTACCAGAGTAATTGGGCGAGGACTGTGTGTCCTTAGCTCAAGGGGAATAAGGTAAAGACGAGGTCTTCTGAGTTGAATCTCAGCCTCCCTAACCAGACGTACAGTTGTCATAGCAACCGGAACTGGTCCAACAAATCGTATGTCCTTCTGAAGCCACTGGTTCTATCTCTTACTCCTCTGAACTTATAGTTTGTCTTCGTGAAGTCATTGCCTGCTTGTATTATCTGTTTGGCTTCACTGTGTGACTGTCTGTTCTGATTGGCTTCATACTATCTTCCATCCTGATCTTAACTACCTAGCTGCTATTAGTCTTCATGCTTTCACTTCATTGAATACTTGACTATGGCTTGCTTAGTGTAGTCTACCTTCCGCTGCATTAGAATAGTGTTGTTTATATTGTCTGTCTTTGAAAATCCCATGTTTTGAAGAATTCCATAAAAATCGCCTATTCACTCCCCTCTAGTTGATAACTAGCCCTTTCAATTGGTATCAGAGCAAGGTGCTCCCTTGTTCTGTGTGATTCGGTTTAACCACCTGGAGTTTAGCTATGTCGAATGCAGGGATAATCAAAGTCTCCGCTGCATGCCCCCCTCTTCGATGACACTAAATATCCCTACTGGAAGAATAGGATGCGCATGCATCTTGAAGCCATTGATGTCGACCTATGGTATGTCGTCAAGAACGGCGTTCCCAAGACTGGTGAAGGTGTCACCCCTGCTGATGTCAAGAGGTTCATTCAACTGGACTCTACTGCCAAGAACATCATCTGTGGTCACCTTACCAAAGGACAGTATGGCCGTGTGAGTGCTCTGGAAACGTCAAAGCTAGTCTGGGACTGGCTGTCCAAGGTCAATGAAGGCGTCTCAACCCAGCGAGATCAACATATCAGTACTCTCCGCAACCTCTTCAACCGCTTCAAGAGACACGACAATGAGAATGTCCATATCACATTTGATCGCCTCACTGATATCACAAATGAGCTCCAAGCACTCGGCGCCACTGAGATCACGAAGCATGAGATACTGAAGACACTACTGAGATCTCTTGATAGCTCATTTGTCACCTTAGCCCTGATGATACAAGAACGCCCTGATTTCAAGACTCTCGATCCGTCTGACATACTTGAGAGGCTCAATACACATGAGTACTAGCTATCTGAGAAACGAGATATCTATGGCCCCAACTATGGCCGAACTCGAGCTTTGAAGGCAAAGGCTGCTGCTTCCTCATCTGAAGAAGAATCTGGCTGCAGTTCTGGTGATCCTGAAGACATTGGAAAGGAGTTTGCTATGCTTGTGAAGAAGTTCCAGAAATTCACCAAGAAGAAAGGCTTCAGAAAGTCTTCATGATCCAGTTCAAGAAATGATGAAGCTTCTGCCTATGATCACAAGAAGAGAACCTGTCACAAGTGCAAGAAACCTGGTCAATACATCTCTGAGTGTCCACAATGGAACAATGAGAAGAAGAAGAAGAAGAAGAAGAAGAAGAGCAAAGAATATGATTCTAATGACAAGAAGAAGAAGAAATCCTCAAAGTCTTCTTCCAGATCTTCATCACACAAGAAGAGCTCATCTGGCAAGGCCCGTGCTTTTGTTGGCAAGGAGATGTATTTAGAAGAGGAGTCTGCTTCAGAGGAGGCGGAGGTGGAGTCTGACTCGGGTGTTGCGAGTCTGGCCTTAGCTTCCGCCTATGTCGCCAAGTCCATCTTCAACACTGAAGACAATGGCTCCGTCACCAAGACTGATGATAATGACGAGGACGACTCGCCTCCCACCTACTGCTTCATGGCACGTGGTGCCAAGGTAAAATCACGCGATGCTTACTTTCAAACATCAAGTGAAGATGACTCTGATTGTGAATCCAAACCCAGCTACAAAACACTTGCTAAAATTGCAAGCGAACAAATGTAAAGCTATGGAACATACTCAAAAACTGTTAGACAAAAGCGATGACCTGTTGGACGCGGAAATGACCCATTCTCAGTCCTTAGTTGAAGACATTAATCTTCATGCTAAGTACCAGGAACTTGAAAGTCGTCATGAAACGCTCACAACCACTCACGAAAAGCTCTCCTATGATTATCTTCAAAGGAAGCAAGAGCTTGAGAAATTGAGAGCAGCTCATGAAGATCTTCAAAAAGAGAATGAGTCACTTCGCGCTCAACAGATCAGTTCCGCTTAGGAAGGATTTGAACCACCTTGTCTAAAATGCCTTGAGCGTGATAACGCTACTTTTGTTGCTGAATGTTCTACTGCTGCTACTGTTGCAATATCTTCAACTGCTGATGTGGTAACTAACCCCTCTGCGGAGGATACCACTACTATTGCTGACAAAAATGCTAGGTTGAAGACATTGCTTGAAACAGGGATGTACAAAAGTCTCAAAGGGCATCAGACACAGTCGATGTCCTCAAAAGCGATCTGAACCGAAACCCTAGGAAAGAGGGTGTTGGGTTCGAGAGGAAAATGAATGTTGATGGCTCCTCTTTGGAAGCTTTGGCGGTACCCAAAACCACATGGGTTCTGCAAAGGGACCTTGATAGATCCATCCACCTTATCCGCTTCACTGTGCTAATCCTATTATCATCGATGAATCCTTTGATGCAAACTATAAACTGTTTAAGAATCGAATGGTGAAGTGTTTGCGGTATATTGGTACTAAGCTGCAGGAACGGGCCACCTATGAAGAAGATCTGGGTTCCCAAAAGTTGTCTTGAGAATCTTCCAGTGAATGTCATCATGACACCACCAGGGAAGAAGACAAATCCCAGACCAAAGGCTTCATACAGACAGAGGACTCACCTGAGTCACCCTAACGCCAATGTTTTGCAGGGAAACCATGTTGCGACCGTTTTTTTCCGGATATTAAAATTCCAGAAAATGGCCGTCGTGCTCATCAACCCCAGGACTACTGTTAGCTGATGAGGCATCAACTCGGTAAAGAAATTCCAGGCAAAATTACAGGATATGTGGTACAAGACCATTCTGGCCTGCGAGTACAACAAATGGTTTCTAGTGGTTGATGGCGAGCGGTTTGTGGATCATCGGTGGAACTCCATTTCCCACGGAACAGTGACCGAGTTAACTCCTATCTTCGCGAGACTGCTATCACTGTTGCTTAGGTTCCGGGGTGGTCGTCACAACGCTCCTCTCCACGCAAGAAATCTGGCCAAGACAATATCTAGGGACAAGCCAGTGAGTACTTTGAATGTACTCGCAAACATTATGAACACAGGTATAATATAACAATAAAAAAAATCATGCCTTGAAGAATATTTTATGATCACAACGTCAGTCATAAAGAAATGAAATCCTTGGGGCATGTATGTAGATTATTAATAAGTAACCACTAATATGTAATGACGGAGCAGCAATAAATGCCACAGTCGGGCGTCTGAGCGACACCACATAAAGGGCTTATAAATAAACAGAAGCAATGCCACGATCAGGCGTCGGCGACACCACATAAAGGGCTTATAAATAAGCAGAAGAAATGTCGTAGTCGAGGCGTCGGCGACACCACATAAAGGGCTTATAAATAAGCAGAAGAAATGCATGATCGGGCGTCGAGCGACACCACATAAAGGGCTTATAAATAAACAAAAGAAATGCATGATCAAGGCGTCGAGCGACACCACATAAAGGGCTTATAAATAAGCAGGAGAAATGCATAGCTTTGGGCGTCGGCGACACCACATAAAGGGCTTATAAAGTGAATCGGTGAATATCCAGGAGGTAGAACCGTCCCAGGGATACTCAATAATTCAAATAATATAAAGGGGTTAGTCCATAATAATAATCATCCTCATCACAATTCACGAAACATAAACCAAGCTCTGGTTTAGTAGTTCTCCTCCGGAGTCCGGACGGTGGCGCTGTGGAGTGCCAGGGGTGGTCAGGGTGGCGTGGCGGTGCAGGGGATACGTGGCGTGCTAGTAGCTGTTGGCCAAGGGCGGAGCAGGTCTTGAGGCGAGACGCGGGCGGCGGCTCGAGGCGCGCGTGCGTGCAACGCCGCTCTGGCTAGCGCCTAGAGCACGCCCGGGACGTGCTCGGTGAAATGCCACCGCTTCGCTAGAGGTCGGGTGAGGCTGGCAAGAGACAGGGCTAGGGTAGGGTTAGTCAGGAGGTAAATGGGCATGGTGGTTAGGTCAGGTGGCCAAGTTCATAATGAAAACTTGAAATCATGCCAAATCTGGCTATGCACTCAGGGTGTTTGTCAAAATGCCAAGGGCATCTAGGCAATACTTGGGGTGGCCAAATCTCCCAGATCAGGGTCTGTTTGGATGAAAGAGAGGGTGGTGAGGTTAGTTTGTCCAAAGTTCAAACTTGCTAGTGCAAGTTTTGCAAAACTTCAGATCTGGACAGAAAGTCAATGGCATTACCTCATGAACCAAAAATGATCCAATGGGTGCATGCTCCTGGACTTAGAGGTTTAACAGGGAGGACTATAAGTAGGGAAAAGAATCATAGATCAAGGAGCAACTAAAAAGGTGGTTGCAGTACAAAACCTCAAGTTGGACCAGAATAGAAAAGAGGTTGATTTACTCAAACTTTCCAAAGAACAACATTAGGTTAATGCATAAAGTTGAATAATATGCTCCTACTGATATCCCATAATTTTGGTAGAAGTTTTAAAGAAATATTTGAATAGGTTGTAGTGTAAAAATGCTCTCTGGACCAGATTTAAAAATATGGTGGAGAGCTCAAAATATTCAATGGGCAGAAGATATTTTTGCACAAAAGTGGTTCAAATACTTCATATGACATCTCCAAATTTTGGTGGGATTTTTGAATAAATTTATAAAAGGGTTGTAGTATAAATGGGACCAATAAACTATGGGGAAACCATTTTTAAGAAAATAAAGATCAAGAAGAATATTATATAATCAATTCTTCTGATAACAGAAAAGATTTTTTTGAGAGGGTAAACAAGTCCAATATTATAAGTAAAAGATTTTCCATCTTAGGGAACAACTCCAAGATAACCAAGAAAATAATGGTTTTGAAATCAAGAAAAACCAAGAAAAAGGAAAGTTGGATTTCCTGGCAAGATTTTAATTAACAAAATAAAGTTAAATTTTTTTTGGGGTGTCACAAACCATACTCAAACTTATGAATATGAGCGTGTGTCTTCAAATCGCTATGTTCATAGAACTAAGAACTTTTCTGCTTATTCATATGAGTATCGTTCTTTTCCTGCAAGGCTATTTGCTTGGGCCCCAAAGCCGAAGTTCTCAGATGCTGCACTTAGACTCACTGCTTCTAAGCCACCCCTGAAGATGTGGGTGGTTAAGAAGAATTAACTTCCTTTTGCAGGGAAAGGTCTCCAGCCGGAAGTCAAAGGCGTCTGATGCTATTGCTGGGGACCTAAAACATCTTGTAGGGCGCAAGATCAAATGCCCAAATGGTCTTACTATGTATTTTATTCCTGAATCATTTGCCATACATCCAATCAGTCCTAACTTGGATCTAAGCTTTTATAATCCACTTGCTCGTCAAATGGTTATGCTTCACACTTCTCTTTGTGAAGCCTATCCCCCTAACTGTACTGTAGGCTATGACACCTCGTGCTTCGGAATGGATTATGGATAGCGGATGCACTAATCATATGACTGGTGCGAAGTCTTCTCATGGACTCAACCTTACGTCCTTTAGACAAAAGTCACATCACATTTGCTGACACTGGTAAAAGCAAGGTATTGGGTCTAGGTAGAGTTGCAATCTCAAAGGATCAACACATGGATAAAGTGATGCTTGTTGAATCCCTTGGTTTCAACTTAATGTCTGTCTCAATGCTTTGTAACTTAAACATGATTGTGCTGTTTGGAAAATATCGATGCCTTGTACTAATGGAATCTGACAAGTCTCTAGTCTTTGAAGGGTATCGAAAAGACGATCTATATATTGTAGATTTCTCAGCAGGACCACAGATGGCTGTATGTCTTCTAGCAAAGGCTTCAGAATGCTGGCTCTGGCATCGAAGGCTAGGGCATGCTGACATGAAGAACTTGCACACTCTTGTGAAGAAGAAGCATGTCATGGGCATCGAAGGCGTCAAGTTCAAGAAGGACCATCTGTGTGGCGCCTGTGAAGCAGGAAAGATGACTAGGGCCAAGCATCCCTCGAAGACAATCATGACTACATCTCAACCCTTCGAGCTGCTTCACATGGATCTATTTGGCCCTACTCACTACTCTACTCTCAATGCTACTGCTTGCCTCTATGGCTTTGTAAGTGTTGATGATTACTCTAGATATACTTGGGTACATATAATCCTGTACAAGAGTGAAGTGCAGGATGTCTTCAGACGCTTTGCCAATCGTGCCATGACGAACTATGGCGTCAAGATCAAGCATATCAGAAGCGACAATGGCACCGAGTTCAAGAACACTGGCCTCGACCTCTATCTGGATACACTTGGCATCACACATGAGTTCTCTGCTCCTTATACACCTCAGCAGAATGGCATTGCCGAGCGCAAGAACAGAACTCTCATTGAGATGGCCCGAACGATGCTTGATGAGTACAAAACTCCACGGAAGTTCTGGCCTGAAGCCATTGACACTGCTTGTCACATCATCAACCGCGTTTATCTTCACAAGCTTCTGAAGAAAACATCCTATGAGCTCCTAACTGGTAAGAAGCCAAATGTAAGCTACTTCAGAGTATTTGGTGCTAGGTGCTGGATCAAGGATCCACATCACACTTCAAAATTTGCACCGAAAGCACATGAAGGTTTTATGCTTGGTTATGGAAAGGATTCGCACTCTTACAGATTCTTCAACCTCTTTCACTATAGAGTGGTTGAAACTATGGATGTGCGGTTCGATGAAACTGACGGCTCGCAAAGAGAGCACCTGCCAAATGTGATAGATGAAGTACCTCCAAGTCTATCTATCAAGCATATGGGAATTGGAGATATCATACCCTCTGAGAATCAATCTGAAGAGGAGCTTATCATTTCTGCACCTAATCAACCTGAAGACAATGCTCAGTCTGAAGACAATCCCCCAAATGATGATATTGATCAGCAAGAGCAAAATCTTCGTCCTACTCATCCTCGTGTTGAAAATGAAGTTCAGATTGAGAAGATAATTGATAGCTTGAATGCACCTGGTCCACTCACTCGTTCAAAAGCAACTCAAAGAGCAACACAGCTAACCAACTTATGTGGGCATTTTGCATTTGTCTCAATCACTGAACCCAAGAAAGTTGATGAAGCCTTCATGGAACCTGAATGGATTCAAGCTATGCAAGAAGAGCTTCAACAGTTCAAGCTGAATAACGTGTGGGAATTGGTCAAGCGTCCTGATCCTCGAAAGCACAATATCATTGGCACCAAATGGATATATCGCAACAAGCAAGATGAGCATGATCAAGTTGTCAGAAACAAGGCTTGTCTTGTTGCGCAAGGTTACACTCAAGTGGAAGGAATTGACTTCGATGAAATATTTGCTCCGGTGGCAAGGCTTGAAGCCATTCGCATACTGCTAGCCTATGCAAATCATCAGAACATTCTTCTGTATCAAATGGATGTGAAAAGTGCTTTTCTCTATGGAAAGATAGAAGAAGTATATGTCGCACAACCTCCAGGCTTTGAAGATCCAAAGCATCCTGATATGGTATACAAGCTCAACAAGGCACTGTATGGCCTCAAACAAGCCCCTCGTGCTTGGTATGACACACTCAAAGACTTACTAAAGAGCAAAGGCTTCAAACCTGGTTCACTAGATCCTACACTCTTCACTAACACATATGATGGTGAACTATTTGTGTGCCAAATCTGTGTGGATGACATTATCTTCGGCTGCACCAACAAGAAATACAGTGATGAATTTGGTCACATGATGCAAGAGCAATATCAAATGTCCATGATGGGCGAGTTGAAGTTCTTTCTGGGTCTCCAAATCCGTCAACAACGCAACGACATCTTAATATCTCGAGAAAAATATCTCAAAGATTTCCTGAAGAAGTTTGGAATGCAAGACTGCAAAGGATACACGACGCCATTGCCAACCAAAAGTCATCTGGGTCCCGACGACAATGGTAAAGAGTTCGATCAAAAGGTATATCGTTCCATGATAGGTTCCTTGCTTTACTTATGTGCATCTAGGCCAGATATAATGCTTAGCGTTTGCATGTGTGCCCGATTCCAAGCGGCACCAAAGGAATCGCATCACTTAGCTGTGAAGCGAATTCTTCGATATTTAGCTTACACCCCAACACTAGGATTATGGTATCCAAAGGGCTCAGAGTTTGATCTAGTTGGATTCTCAGATGCTGATTATGCTGGTGACAAGGTTGATCGCAAGTCCACATCAGGCACATGTCACTTTACGGGACGATCTCTTGTCATTGGTCTTCAAAGAAGCAAAGCGTGTATCTCTCTCTCTGCTGAATCTGAATACATTCTCTTTGGATCCTGCTTGTGCTCGGCTTCTCTGGATGAAGCAAACTCTCAAAGACTATGGTATCCATCTGAAGAATGTGCCTCTCTATTGCGACAATGAGAGGGCCATCAAGATTGCCAACAACCCAGTTCAGCACTCGAAGACAAAGCACATTGAAATTCGTCATCACTTTCTCAGAGATCATGTTATGAAGGAAGATATTGATATCATTCACGTCAAGACAGAAGAACAGTTGGCTGATATCTTCACAAAGCCCTTGGATGAGAAAAGGTTTTGCAAGTTGTAGTGTGAGCTAAATATCTTGGAATCCTCAAATGTCCTGTGAATGGACACACATCCTAACACTTATGCATTTTGATGACTTAGATGTGCAACACACAAAGTAATGTATATCTTCAATCAGTGAAGACATACACTCTAAGTGTGAATACATTAATGTGGAAATTGACTTCGGAGCGCCACGATAATTGTGCGCCGTGTCTGGGTCTAATACTTCCTATACGGTGGGTAACGCCACCACCAAACTCTTGTTTGAAGTGTTTCTCTTGGCGTTATATTTGCAAAGTCTTCACAGTTGATTTGTCTTCAACATTTATTTGAATTAATGATTAACTGCACCATGTTGATTTGGTCTTGACTCTGTTGTATACATATATTGTGTTCTGTCCTCTATAGCATTCACTTATAGCTATGTCTTCTTGCTTGAATCTTTTGAACTAAGTGAATGTGATCGGACCCTAACCTCTCTATGCTTCCTACCTCAAGCTCTATCTATCCAAATCATATGCATTCTGATGAAACTGTCGAATGTATTCTCTGTGTCCTTGTCAGCAGAAGACACATAGACAAACTTTAAATCTGTTTTTAATGCTATATCCCTTTGCCTGAAACCCGGAGAATTCGGAACGACCACCCCGACAATCCAGGCGAGCGTGGGAACATGGAACAACTCTCAATGTGTTGCATGTGTGCCATGTGTCTTTCAGATGTGAACCGCCAGGGGCACCTGCGTAATTGCGCTGTGCCGTCTCCTTCCTTATAAATACGCATCACATCTCGGCCAAAAATTCTTCTTCCACCTCGCCACCTCTCACAAACCCTAGCACCTCTGCTAGCTCTCGACGACGCCGGCGACGAAGCGCTTAGCTGCCGCAACTTCTCTGACGCCGTCCTCACGCCGGCCGCGGACCTCATGCTCTCCGCCGTTGCCGTAGGTGTCCTCCGTCGCCAAGTTAGGGAACGGAAGATCGAACTGCTCGGCCTCCAACTTCGCTCCGTCTAGCAGTTCTTCGTGTGGTAATTAAAATTCACTTTTTACCATCTTTTCAATCTGATAGATTCATCCTTTCTTACCAAAAGTGGTTTCTACATCCCCAAGTTGAATCTATCTCTTTCTGCTTCTCATACTATGCCTAGTGCATTCACTTATGCTTCTTTACAAGTTTGATTCCTCACTTGTACTTATTCTTGGATTTGTACAAATCTGGAACCAACTCTCATCAAATAAGTGAATGTATTCGCGTTGTGAGGTCAATGTCTTCAAACTGTTTTATCTGCAAAATCTTCTGAGAATGCATATGACCTCTTCCCCTTCCCTCGCACATCTAATGCTGTCACAGTTACATGTCCATGGGAGAATCCCTTGGTTCTCATAGTCTGCATTCGTTTGCGAGAATTCTTACTGACTTCACATCAACTCTCCCGAAGCGGTTCGGTCGACCAGCAGACGGAAGCCTTTGACGATGTTGAAGCCATTGGTGAACCTCATGGCAACTGAGAAGTCTACAAGGAAGGGTGGCAGACAGCGCCGTGGGAACACTTCCAAGGACTTGCCTCCAGATTTGCACGAGTTGTACAGATCCAGAGGAAACCTATATAGTCCGCAAGAATTGAATCCAATGGATTCGAAGATATTGGGCTGAGGAATGGTTCAAGTACCGCTTCGTTACAGAAGAATATCCAGAGAAGAATGCCATCAAGGCACCCTGGGGTGATATTTTGTACAAAAATCTTCCACCCAGGTCCCAGGCTGAAGCTATTGAGCAAGGATTCTACCCATGCATGGTGCGCGGACCACAGCCTAAGGATGCTGACCCTTCTTCACTGCTATGGTGCCGTGAGGACCATTTGTTCAAGCGTGACTATCAGTTCACCAAAGAATCAGCTGCGAAGAACAAGAAGGATCTAGGGCTTGACTTCAACCCTGGTCCTTCCTCACCTCAGGACAATGGCACCCGTGAAGCCAATGAGAACAGGATCGGTCCCTTCTACAACCTTGCTGGCCTCATCACTCACATTGTTGTTCAAGGTGCCAAAGCGGATCATTCTGATGATGGTGCTGACACTGATGAAGCCCCAGCTCCTACTCCAAAGCCGCAGAAGCAAAAGAAGGCTAAAGCTTCAAAGTCATCTGCTGCTCCAAAAGCTTCGCGAGTGAAGCCATTGGCAACTGCCCCTCCTGCTCCAAGTAACACTTCTGAAGATCTCTCTCGCATCTCCAAGAGGCGACAGAAGCCACAGAAAACTGCTCAAGGATCAAGTCACGCACTCACACCAGCTGCCGTTCTGAGGAACAAATCTGAAGCCATTGATTTGTCTTCAGATGAAGAATTTAGGAATGATGCTCTCGAGCAGTTGATCAAGAGCAAGCAAGAGGCGGAGATCTTCAATGATCTGCCCCTCTTTGATGTGAACATTTTGAAGAATTTCATTGATGAATGGTTCGACAATCCAGATATCAGCTTTGATAATCTTCAACTTCCTATTGGCGTCAGCGTTGCTTTCCAAGGCGCCATTGCTCCTGAGCTGGCTCTGGCTCAGCGTATTGTTGAATTGAAGAAAAAGATAGACTTTGAGAAAGAGCAATTCAAGAAGCATGTAGCCAAGCTTAGTGTGGCTGATGTTCAGAAATTCAAGCTGATGCTGAATGACCTCAAGGAGTCGTTTAGAAAGAAACACGAAGAAGCTAAAGGTTCAAGAGAGCGCATGAAGAATCTTGCAGAAAAGTGCGTTCAAGCTTACAACAAAGCTGAGAAGCGCAAGGCACTTGGGCGTCCTGGCATTGACCCCTCGATGGCTGCCAAGAAAAAGAAGAAGCATACTGTGGCCCAGACTGAAGCTCCACGGCGGGAAGAACCTCACATTGTCTTCCCAGCCAGCATGACAGGCTCGAAGCCTAAGGTCTCCACGGTGGCTTGGATCGTGAAAACCAAGGCAGCTGAAGCGAAGCCGAAGCGGAAAACCAAGCGCACTCGATGATGCACCACCCCCAAGAAGAAAAACCAAGAAGAGAGATCGGGCTGCTCCCACAGGCCCTTGTTGTTGAACCGATTGCTTTTGCTCATCACCTTACGGAAATCAAGAGCGTCGGTGATCGTTCATGAGCCTGCTTCCACAGAGGCTCCTGAAGCTCAAGTTCCAGTCGTTGACCCCATCGCGACTGAAGACATTGGTCCCCACGACAATGTAGAAGATGATGTAGTTCTTCCTCGGATCGGCGTAGCGGTATCATCGCCTGTTCTAACGAACAGCGAGCTCATCAGTATTGGTCGTCCTTTAAAGCCAATCTCACAAGATGCCTCATGGGCTGATCGCCCCCAACAAGAAACTCCAAATCAAGACTCACCAAGTACACCTCGTCCTTCACCAGTGCCAGTCATCAGCCCCATTTCAAATGATGACGGCTACATGGAGACCACACCGTCACCAAAGGTATCGCCCGTGTTCCAACGGCTTCGCAAAGGCCTGAAGCCATCCGTCTCCATGACTACCATCACAGA
The DNA here is from genome assembly GCA_021605205.1 of Aegilops longissima. NCBI lineage: Eukaryota > Viridiplantae > Streptophyta > Magnoliopsida > Poales > Poaceae > Aegilops > Aegilops longissima. Next base: position 562,667,737 of record CM038676.1, on the reverse strand, counting down.
AGAAGACTCAAACTTGTCCAGCTCAGTGGCACGTCAAGTGTTCCCTGAAGACAATCCTTCTGTGACGATCCCAATGTCTGGAGCTAATATTGCTGAAGACAATCCGGCTGCATCAGCCGAAGAAAGACAAGAAGAAGAGCGTGTCGCTACTCCCCCTACCACTCAATAAGTTGTTCTAGAAGAGAACATGTCTGTGCCCGACCCTCCAGCTCCTCAAGTGGAGGTTAAGAATCCTGAGGCTGCCACCACTAACACCACTGAAGCCAATGACGTTGTCATGGCTGAAGACAATGTGGAGCCTAAAATGAACATTGTGCCAGAAGCCAACGAAGCCAATGATGCACCTGCAACAGATGTGCAGCCAGATGCCCTTACGAGTGCCACTGCTCCTGTTCCGCCTCCTAGGCCACATACTATTGAGCAAGCATACAACTATGGCCAGCTTATCATGGTCAAATGGCCTCTTCTGGTTCCTCCACCTGCTACTGGTCCTCAGTTTGATTACCACGTCGAGCACAGGACTCAGGTTCAGAAGCCAAAGCCAAGGCTGCCAAGGTTTCCAGGTACTGCATCTGCACCAGGATCATTTAATGTCAACGGCTTCAAAGCGCACAACACCTTCTTTGATAGCGCCAAGAACCCCTACTCAAGGCCAATGATTTCATCTGATCGGTTCTGGAGCTATCGCAGGTATAATTATTACTCATGCATTTTATACAATCAAGGTCGCATATTCCACATTGCGTCTTGACTTTGAAACCATAGCTGGTGCGCCTGTTTGGAAGAAGCGCTGGATTGCTTGAGAGAGTCAGCCTATTGTAGTTAAATCGCGACAAGAACCTTTGGAATGAAGAACTGCTGCTCCAATTCTATGCCACCCTTCATATTCGTGGCTACTAGAGGATCGAAGACATGGGTCCTTGAGTGGATGACGAAATGTCCATCATGAAGCCAAAGCTCTGGATGTCATTGAGCTCATTGGCCTGCCCACTCCAGGTGATCTATATGAACCTGGTTTTAGCTTCACAGTGCTGCTTTGAGAGCATTTTCACAAGCTTTGAGCCCAACATGAGCGGATGCTTAGCATGATGAAGCCTTTGCCTCCGGATCTGAGAATATCCTAAGGAGTTCCTTGTTGAAGACCTTGAGTATCTGCCATGAACCATCTATCACATTATACGGCAAACTCTATGGCCCATCAAAGGACATTCTCCACATGCTAAGCTGGAAGGTGCAATGAAGACTTTGGTCTTCCATATTCTCCACGGCAAATGCTTAAATGCACAAGACTTCTTTATCCGCCAACTTGCTGCATCAGGATCTGACATTTTTGGTCTGAAGTTCTATGCTCCCTGGATCATGCGTCTGATCAAGCTCCACTCTGCCTTCAATTATCAGCCCTCTGCACGCAACCATATCATCTTTTTGCCAGAGGTTGATCTATCTGTTGAAGCCATCTACCCAGAGCCCACCAAGGAGCCAATTCATCTTCACAACGCAGACCACCAAAGCTTCACTCAGCCCATTGAAGGAGTACTGGCTACCACTCGTGTTTATCCTCTGGCTGGTACTACGCGTGCACCTCACCGTGCCCACACTGAAGCCACTGAAAGCACAATTGCTCAATGGCCTCGGAAGCGATCTCGTGTTCTCAATGACCGAGAGCTTCTCATTGCCCTTCATCAGAAACAGGATAAGCATCATGACTGGCTGAAGCGCCAAATGCACAGCCTTTTGACAGACGTCAACCGCATTCGCAACCTTGCCACCAAGAATGCCTTTGTCGCCCATGAAACCTGTCGGCGAACATGGAAAGGGCTGACGCTTATGTGTCTGAAGATGATCTTCAAGGCGATGGCTTCTCCGAGCGATTCAAGTTTGACACAACACCGCCCGAAAGGTTGTCTTGCGGCGCACTCCATCTCTTGAAGACTCGAGTACTCCTCCTCCGCAGCAACGGTGAATGCGAGTGATCGATGATCAAGATGATGCTACCGCCACCTCCAACACGTGTCGACCTTTGCACCAAGTTAAATCGCACCGCCAAACCCGACACCGACCTGCATCTTCTCCTACTCATACGGGAGCAGTAGAGGCTCTATCTCTTCAAACCTTTTGGTCCTTCTTGACAAAGGGGAGAAGCATATGGGTTGATAGTCTTCAAGTGGGTCCATATGGGCGGTTGCTTTATATTTTGCCTAGTGTTTACAACTTTTGCTCTTTATACATTTGGTTCTCGGAGTTGTAACACTTAAACTCGATGGTCGTCTGCTACTTATTTGCTATTCTGTGATGCGATGATAAATTCCGCATGTGCGATGATAACTTCCGCACTTAGTCATTTTGCAGACGTCCATTTTTCATTATGCATGTCATTATCTTCGCTATATCAAATCATGCATGATGAATTGTCTTCATAAGTTGAAGAGGATCTCCACAAGTACAACCTGCCATGTGCATTTGCATTCCAAAAGCAAATTACTTATATGCACATCTTCAGGGGGAGCCTTTTGCTACTTATGAAGACAATACCTTATCCTTTACAATTTCACATATTTTTATCCCCATTGAAAACTTCAACCAGTTTGTCATCAATCACCAAAAAGGGGGAGATTGTAAGTGCATCTAGTGCCACCCCTAGTTGGTTTTGGAGTATTGACGACAAACCTGGTTGAGGGACTAATGTGTTTGTGAGAATTGCAGGATAACACAGGTAGTAGTCCCTCCTTGATTCGATTTACCTATCGGAGATGACCCCTAAAAGTGTGTGAAGACATTGAAGACAATGGTGGTCTGTGAAGATATTCACATTGAAGACTATGACACGAGAAGACATTGAGTGAAGGCTATGGAGCGCGAAGACTTAGTTGTTTCATTGTTTCCTTTCTTCTTTGTTGAGTCATAGGAACCACCGCACTGTTAAGTGGGGTCCAAGTGAACAAAGTCAGAGTGACCGAAGTGATGCTCAAACCAAATCCTATGTCTTCGAGCAAAGGCAATGAGAGCAAATCTTATCCTGTTTCGGATAAGTCAGCTTTACTTGTAGCCCAAGTCAAGCTGTCGCGTGTGTTTGAAATCTGACCGTTGCGACACATGTCAGTTCCTTAGTGACCCAGGGTCATTTTGGACAAATCCGGACGGGTTGCCCAGTGGCTATAAATAGCCCACCCATTACACCATAAATTGGTTGGCTGCTCAAAGTTAGTGCACGGCTTTTGTCGTTTGAGAGCAACCCACCTCCGAAGCCTTTGAGAGAGAATACTTGCGAGGACAAAGCCCAAACCACCCAGAGCCCAAATAGTGTTTGGCATCACTGAAGTCTTTCTGTCCGCGTGATCTGAACACTTGTTACACTTGAGGACTGTGAATCCTCCAGCCGGTTAGGCATCGCGTTCTGAGCATCCAAGAGCCATTGTGGATTGCCGGTGAACGAAGTCTGTGAAGGTTCGAAAGTCTACCTTGAAGACTTACCAGAGTAATTGGGCGAGGATTGTGTGTCCTTAGCTCAAGGGGAATAAGGTGAAGACGAGGTCTTATGAGTTGAATCTTAGCCTCCCTAACCAGACGTACAATTGTCACAGCAACCGGAACTGGTCCAACAAATCATGTGTCCTTCTGAAGCCACTGGTTCTATCTCTTACTCCTCTGAACTTATAGTTTGTCTTCGTGAAGTCATTGCCTGCTTGTATTATCTGTTTGGCTTCACTGTGTGACTGTCTATTCTGATTGGCTTCATACTATCTTCCATCCTGATCTTAACTACCTAGCTGCTATTAGTCTTCATGCTTTCACTTCGTTGAATACTTGACTATGGCTTGCTTAGTGTAGTCTAGCTTCCGCTGCATTAGAATAGTGTTGTTTATATTGTCTGTCTTTGAAACTCCCATGTTTTGAAGACTTCCATAAAGATCGCCTATTCACCCCCCCCCCCCTCTAGTCGATAACTAGCCCTTTCAATTAGTATCAAGATCGAGGTGTCACCCTACTCCTTCGGTGTTGGGAAGTGTGGGTGTGTGTGGGGGGGGGCTGATGTTTACTCACATATCTCTACTCATAAAAAACAGAGTTGGTGATGATGGTGTTCCTGCCATCCTGCAATATAGGCCATCCGATTTATATCCGACGGACAGGAAGGAAACTATGACAATTTTGCAAAAAGATACCCACACCCCTCTCCGCATTTGCAAATAAGGCATTCCCTCGTTCATCCTTTTTTCCCACAAGATAAACTTCTCATACAAATGCATCTTGATGTTCCGTGCAACGCATGGGCATCTTGCTAGTAGGGAGAAGGAGTTTGTGTGACACATATGTAGCTATATTAAGGGATAGGTAGATAGCATATGTGTGAGTGACATTATTATACTTTGAGACATTAGTGGTTGTGGGTGGGCGGAATTAAAGGGGTGGGCGTGTTAGACATAGAGAGCGTGTGTGTTTCTATGTGAGAGACTTGTAGGGCGGGGTAGAAAGGCGAATTTAACCTGACGGAGGAGAGAAATACATGAAGTGCTGGCGTGTGTGATTCCGATGCCCACAGGGAAATGAGATACGTATGCGTGTGAGAGAGATTGCACAATTCATTCACGCATCACTATCTAGCGATCGTGGACGTGCATCGCTTGAACATAAGTCAATATCTACTTCGTATCGTGGCCAAAGGTACAATATCGATTCAACGCTATAAAGATTGGACACTCACATATCACATTTTTTTCTATTTAAATACACCTTTTCAGTTATGCATGCCAAAGTTATAGTGATGTTTCTTCAAACAACCAATGTAGCTATCATGTACATGCACCATTGTTACTCTTGCATTCAAATTCATTAGTCTTGGCTGATTTAAGTTTCTATTTTGAAGTAATATATGTAATATTCATATATGAATTCAGCGATGCATAATTTATGAAATGGAGGCTATGTAATCATATGAGGTAACACTTTTAAGTAGGTGACTACAATATCCATTTCTTTTTGTGCGCCTCTACACTAACACATCAACGCATTATGTTTAAAGTAAATAACCAATGGCACTAAATTATCTATTTACACGAGAAATACATAGGATGAGCGTTTGATTGCTTTTTTGTGAATGCGCCACTACACCCGTACGATTGGCCGCGCCCGTGTGAACGTCCAAGTTATCGGCGCATCATCCTGAGTTATTGTCTTTTTTTCTGGGGTGGACTTCACACCAGTTATTAAATGTTGACTCGTGCCCCGTGTACACAGTCTAGCATGACCTTCCCGCTAGCACGGTCCAAAATTAGTTGGAACTGGATACGAACGATGTGACACCTTAGTCTTTAGCATGTGAAATCCCCCTTTTGTCCTTGGTGCACGGAGACCAACAGTTACAATACCGCCCTCATCTACATGATAGGTCGGGGCTGCTTTGGTAACTTTCGGTTCCCCCCACTACACGGCACCCCCATTTCCTCTCCCCCTCCCGCAAAAACAACTAACTCCACAACACCAAAGCATCTTACATCACGCCGTCCGTACTTCATCGCCCTTTCTCCCCTCCCCTCTCGAAACCCTAGACTGCTCATCCACCGGCGTACCATAGCCCATTCACTGCCAGCGGCGTCCACCTCGCCGGATCTGCCTGCGGCGCATCTACCCTCCCACCTCCCTAGAAACAAGTAGACTGCTCATCCACCACTGTACCACAGCCCATTCAGTGTCGGGCTTGTCCACGGCACCGGATCTGCTTCGCCGGTACTCTCGTCAACCGCCGCGCATCTGCAGCGGCTCATTCGTACACCCCGCCGGAGACGCTTTGTCCACACCCCCCGGAGCCGCCCCACCGACGCCCCCGTCGACGGCCTCTGATCCTCTTCTTCGACACCTTCCTCAACCCTACCGGAGCCGCTTCGCCGACACCTTCCTCAACCCTGCCGGAGTCGCTTTGCCGACACCATCGTCAACCCTACCGGAGTAGCTTCGCCTATACCATTCTCAACCCTACCGGGGCCGCTTTGCCAACTCACAAGTCCATGTCCTCAGATCCGCTTCCTCGCACCCTCATCCAACCTACCGGAGCAACTTCTGACGCCCCGTCCACGGCCACATATCCGCATCGTCGACACCACCCTTAACCCAACCATGAAGCAACCGGCGCCCGTCCATGGCGCAGATCCGCATTATCGACACCATCCTTAACCCAACCACGGAGCAGCTTCACCTCGCCCTCGTCCACGGCCACAGATCCTCTTCGCCCACACCGTAGTCCACCCTACCGGAGCCGCTCCACAAACACCCTACTCGACGGTTCTAGATCTCCTTACCGGACCCCAACAGCCAGCGCAACGTCATCACCATCGATGTTTCTAACCTGATTCCCACCGTCTGGAGAGATGCCAAGCACCCGCCACGGCCTAGGTACTTATCACCTTCAGACCCGTCCAGCATCACCTGCTCGATGTACTTCAAATATACTAACCGGTCGTTGTTACCTGTTATGCAGCTGGCAAAAACTACAAGGACGATTGAAAGGATCGAGAAGAGGTGTCTAGAGGGGGGGTGATTAGACACTAAGTACCAAAAGTTACAGTTTTTAACTTCTTTAAGGTGAAGTGGAGTTTTGGCACAAGTTTAACAAACACAATACATATTAAGCAAGCGTGCAAAGAGTATATGAGCAATGGAAAGTAAAGCATGCAACTTACAAGAATGTAAATGGAAGGGTTTGGAGGATTCAAATGCAATAGGAGACACAGATGTTTTTGTCGTGGTTCCGATAGGTGGTGCTATCGTACATCCACGTTGATGGAGACTTCAACCCACGAAGGAGTAGCAGTTGCTTTGAGTCCACGGAGGGCTCCACCCACGAAGGGTCCATGAAGAAGCAACCTTGTCTATCCCACCATGGGCGTCGCCCACGAAGGACTTGCCTCACTAGCGGTAGATCTTCACGAAGTAGGCGATCTCCTTGCCCTTACAAACTCCTTGGTTCAACTCCACAATCTTGTCGGAGGCTCCCAAGTGACACCTAGCCAATCTAGGAGACACCACTCTCCAAGAAGTAACAAATGGTATGTTGACAATGAACTCCTTGCTCTTGTGCTTCAAATGATAGTCTCCCCAACACTCAACTCTCTCTCACAGGATTTGGATTTGGTGGAAAGAAGATTTGAGTGGAAAGCAACTTGGGAAGGCTAGATATCAAGATTCATATGGTAGGAATGGAATATCTTGGTCTCAACACAAGTGTAGATGGTTCTCTCTCACAAAATGTAGGTTGGAAGTGTAGGTTCGTTCTGATGGCTCTCTTGACGAATGAAGAGGAGGTGGAGGGGTATATATAGCCTCCACACAAAATCTAACCGTTACACACAACTTGCCATACTCAGTGGGACCGATTCAGCAAATCTAGTGACCGTTAGGATTTTCGGTGGGACCGACATGCAACTCAGTAGGACCGATATGGTTAGGGTTAGGGCATAATGTAATCTCGGTGAGACCGATTACACAAACTCGGTGAGACTGATTTTGGTAATAAGCTAACCAGAGAGTTGGTCAGGTAAACTCGGTGGGACCGATTCGCTCATTTCGGTGAGACCGAAATGTTACGAAAAGGAAGCAGAGAGTTTACATTGCAATCTCGGTAGGACCGGTTATGCAAACTCAGTGAGACCGATTTTGGTAATAGATCCATACAGAGATATTGCAATCCCGTCTCGGTGAGACCGAGATCCCTATCGGTGAGACCGATTTGCCTAGGGTTTGTGGCAGTGGCTATGACATCTGAACTCGGTGGCGCCGGATGGAAAGAATCGGTGGGGCCGAGTTTGACTTTTGGTTTAGGTCATATGTGGAAGTGAGAAAGTGGTTGAGGGCTTTGGAGCATATCACTAAGCACTTTGAGCAAGCAAGCCATTAAGCAACACCTCATCCCTCCTTGATAGTATTGGCTTTTCCTATAGCTCAATGTGATCTTGGATCACTAAAATAGAAAATGTAGAGTCTTGAGCTTTGAGCTTGAGCCAATCCTTTTGCCCTTAGCATCTTGAAGGGGTTCCACATCCTCTAGTCCATGCCACTCCATTATTGAACTTATCTGAAACATACTAGGTAAAAGTGTTAGTCCAACAAGAGATATGTTGGCATTAATTACCAAAACCACCTAGGGAGCACTTGTGCTTTCAATCTCCCCCTTTTTGGTAATTGATGACAACATACATCAAAGCTTTAGATAAATATATAGAGAATAGTAAGTAAAGCTTTGGAAAGACATGTAACATGCATAGGCTCCCCCTACATGTATGCAATCATGTGAATATGGAATATAGGACATTTGAATGCATAAAAATGACAGAGTAAGCAATGTGTTACATGTATCTTGGCTATATGCATCAGAGCAAATGATGTGAATATGAGAAATGTATCTTCATGCTCATGAGTCCTTCTTGCAAACAGTATGTACATCAGCAAGAATTTCTCATACACATGACTGTGATGCATATACTTACCTTGTGGTCTTGAGTTGGCTTGGGATAGGATGAACCTGCGTAAACAAGGTTAGATAACACAGATACACCTACTGGCTAGAGCAAACAAAAGAAACCACAAGAGTACCAAGACTGGAATGACATGTAGAGTGAGTACTAAGTACCACATTGGATATAGACATGTCCCCAAAGGTAAACAAATGCAAAGAAATCAGAGATTTCCTTCCCTTAGATGTCTTGCTCCCCCTAAATCTTGCATGGGATATTGGGAGAAGATAGGGAACAGAAAATTACAGCAAAAGAAAAGAAACAACAGAGCTTGAGCTAAAGCAAGCAATCAAACAAATATGAACATGTCTTTCCCCTCTTAAAGTCATGTGACTTCTCTCCTCTTGAACACCAAGCATCTGGGGTCTTTAATGATATTACTTTCTCCTTGTTGAGAAATTACTTTCTCCTTGTTGAGAAACTCCCTCCCCCTGAGTATTCTCTCCCCCCCCCTATAGGAAAGATTAAGCTTTGATTTGATATCTCTCTCTCTCTCCCACTTTGACATCAATTTCCAAGAAGGGCACTTCTGGACATGTGATACAAATGGGTTGGTCCTTGAGTCACAGTGCAAAGCAGCATGTCTAATATGATGCTGGTAGAGGACAAGAATCATTGAGTGGAGCTAGAGCAAAAGAATGCAGGAATAAGTGGCAAGCTGGTTTTCCTGTGGTGAAATCGGTGACACCGAGTTGCATGGTTCGGTTGTACCGAGCGAATTCGGTTGGACCGAAGGCATCAGACTGGTGAGACCGAGTTCATTGCAGAGAAAACACTTGTCACCTCGGCTCACTAGACAAATAAGATCTCACAAGGATATGCAAGGAATTAGCTGAAAGATTTGCAATGAATTGGATGCAGAACAAAAAGGAAAAGAAATTAAAAAGAGTCTAGATTAAGTTTTTTAAAGGGGAAACAAATATGCAAATGCAAAAGTTCAGAGAAATGCATGAGAACTTCATCTAGAAATGGTCGGCGACAAAGTCACCTATGTTAGAGTATATTGACTTAGGAGTCAAGTGAGATCACTTGATCATAGGTCATACTCATCGTTTAAGCTCAAAATGGGGTTTCCATTTTTTGTTAAAGCATCTTGATGTATTCACATCTTGTTGAGTTGCTTTGTCCCATGACTTGGAGTAAAGCTTCTCTAAGATGGAATAACATACCTTGGGTGGTGGTGTTGATCATGATCATGTAGTTGAACTTGTGTGGATTGCTCAAGGTTGATGTAGCTCATCAAGAGTTGGGAGCACCACTTGGAGTTTGAGTTCATCTACCTACATGGGTTAGTTTTGCAAGGAATAGCACTTGTGTATCCAAAATGACAATCATGAGACTCAACATAGAATTTGCTAAAGGATATGTTCGAATGGTTTCATGCTTCCTTGTCTTCAACCACCATTGTGTGGAGACTTGGTGATATAGAAAGTTCTCAAGATGTGAGTGAGTTGCAATCTCATAGATTTAGATTCATCTAATTACCTACATGGGTTAGATAACATGCAAGGTACAAATATATCCAAGACATATGATTATCATCATAAGAGAAATATCAGGGATTAGTCATAGGCTCATGCCTTGCATGTATCAAATGGAGTTCCTACTCCAAGTTTGAAGCATCAATGATGTTTAATTCACCTCTTAACCTGCAAAAAACTTTCTCATCAAGCGGTTTGGTGAATATATCCGCCAATTGCTTATCGGTGCGAACATGTTTAAGATCAATGTCCCCTTTAGCAACATGATCTCGAATAAAATGATGACGAACTTCAATATGCTTAGTTCGAGAATGTTGCACAGGATTATGAGCAATTTTAATAGCACTTTCATTGTCACATATCAATGGAACATGTTTCACATATATCCGATAATCTTTAAGAGTTTGGGTCATCCAAAGTAATTGAGCACAACATGATCTAGCGGCAATGTATTCCGCTTCGGCGGTGGATAAGGATACCGAGTTTTGTTTCTGGGAGGACCAAGACACAAGAGATCTACCAAGAAATTGACAAGTACCTAAAGTGGACTTTCTATCAACCTTGTCTCCGGCATAGTCCGAATCGGAATAGCCAACAAGATCAAAAAAAGACCTCTTAGGATACCAAATGCCAAAATTTGGTGTATGTATTAAGTATCTCACTATCCTTTTCACGGCCTTAAGATGACATTCTTTAGGTGCAGCTTGATATCGTGCACACATGCACACACTCAGCATAATGTCGGGACGAGAGGCACATAGATATAACAATGAACAAATCATAGAGAGGTAAACTTTTTGATCAACCGGTTCACCATCTTTGGTCAAATCAAGATGTCCACTAGTAGGCATGGGTGTAGTCATACCTTTGCATTATTGCATATTGAACTTCTTGAATAAGTCCTTGGTGTACTTTGCTTGAGAGACAAAGGAACCTACCTTAGTTTGCTTGCAAACCGAGAAAGAATTTGAGTTCACTCATCATAGACATCTCAAACTTCTCTGACATTAGCTTTCCAAACTTCTCACTAAAATGAGGGTTAGTCGAACCAAATATAATATCATCAACATAAATTTGGCACACAAATAGTTCGCCATTAACCCTTTTTGTAAAAAAGAGTAGAATCAATTTTACCAATTGCAAAGCCTTTTTCAATAAGGAACTTGGTCAAGCATTTATACCATGCTCTAGGAGCTTGTTTAAGACCATAAAGTGCTTTGTGAAGTTTGTAGACATGATCAGGTTTCTTAGGATTGACAAAGCCGGGAGGTTGCTTAACATAAACTTCCTCCTCAATTTCACCATTTAGAAAAGCACTTTTAATGTCCATTTGGTACAAGGTGATATCATGGTGATTAGCATAAGCAAGTAAGATGCGAATGGACTCAAGTCTAGCAACGGGAGCATATGTCTCACCATAGTCCATACCTTCGACTTGAGTGTAGCCTTGGGCGACTAGGCGTGCTTTTTTGCGGATGACTTGACCGTCTTCATCTTGCTTGTTGCGAAACACCCATTTGGTACCAATGATGTTGTGGTTGTTGTCAGGCTTCTCGACCAATGTCCATACTTCATTTCTCTCAAAGTTGTATAGCTCTTCATGCATGGCGTTTATCCAATTCGGATCTTCTAATGCTTCATCAACCTTCATATGTTCAATGCTAGAGATGAATGAGTAATGTTCACAAAAGTTAGCTAAACGAGTTTTAGAGTGAGTGATTCTCCCGGTTTGGACATCATTGAAGATTTGCTCGACGGGATGATCTTTGGCGATTCTTGCTCGAACTCGTGGGAGCTTTGGCTTGGCTCGGGGTGGAACATCCTCTTCATCTTGTTCTTCTTCTTGGCCTTCTTCATTGTTGATGTTGTCGTTGTCTTGTCGTGGTGGAGAAGGAGGTTGTTGATGGTCATCTTGGTGTACTTCCTCGTTTTCTTCGTCTTGGTGTGTCATATCAATTCTTGGTTCGCCTTGTCGTGAGGTAGAAGCTTCCACTTGGACGGACGAGGTACTCTCCTTCACCTCCGTTGGACGAATCTTGCCAATAGACAGGTCTTGAATTGCTTCCGAAGGGTCTTTGTCTCCTACATCATTTGGCAATTGCTCTACTTGCGAGCCGTTAGATTCATCAAACTTCACATCTACCGTCTCTTCAACCTTTCGGCTGAAATTATTGTAGACACGGTATGTGTGAGAGTTTGAGCCATAACCAAGTAGGAAACCTTCATGAGACTTAGGAGCAAATTTAGAACGACGATGCTTATCAAGAATGTAGCACTTTGAGCCGAATACTCGAAAGTATCCAACTTGGGGTTTGTTACCAGTGAGAAGCTCGTATGTCGTCTTGCCGAATAGCTTGTGAAGATACAAGCGATTTGTTGCATGACAAGCTGTCTCAACCGCTTCCGCCCAAAAGTGCTTTGGCGTCTTGTACTCACCAAGCATCGTTCTTGCCATCTCAATAAGAGTCCGGTTCTTCCTCTCAACGACTCCATTTTGTTGAGGTGTGTACGTAGCCGAGAACTCATGTGAAATCCCTTCTTCGTCAAAAAAGGTATCCACATTTGCGTTCTTGAACTCCGTTCCATTGTCGCTTCGAACCTTCTTGATCTTCACGTCAAATTTATTTTGGGCCTTCCTAGCGAAGTTTTTGAAGATCTTTTGGACCTGCGATTTATCATCGAGAAAGAATAACCACGTAAATCTTGAAATATCATCAACTATGACTAGACCAAATGAGTTACCGCCGAGACTCTTGTAGGCATTTGGACCAAAGAGATCCATGTGAAGTAGCTCGAGTGGTCTTCTCGTGGTCATGATGTTCTTCGCGCGGTGACTTCATCGAACTTGTGTTCCCTGCTTGACAAGCACTACAAAGTCTATCCTTGTCAAATATGACATCTTTTATTCCAATGATATGATCACCTTTAATAAGCTTGTCAAGGTTTCGCATACCAACATGACCTAATCTTCTATGCCACAACCAGTCTTTAGAAGATTTGGCAATTAAGCAAGTTCTAGGTTGAGCCTTTTTAGTGAAATCAACAATGTAAAGATCTCCTCTACGTATACCGATAAAGACCATTTTACGTTTGTCTCTACGAAACACTTGGCAATCTACTTCAGTGAATAGGACATTGAAACCGAAATCAGCAAGTCTAGAAACTGAAAGTAAATTGTACCCAAGAGATTCAACGAGCATGACATTTTTTATGGAGCTATCATGTGAGATGGCCACTTTACCAAGGCCAACCAACTTACCCTTTGAATTATCACCAAAAGTGACATATTTTCGAGGGCCATCGTTTTCAGCAAGCTCACGGAACATATCTTTATCTCCAGTCATATGATCAGTACATCCACTATCAAGGACCCATTCCTTTCCTCCAGCCATGTAGCCGCGAAGATTTTCCATAAGTCCAAAGTGTCTCATTGCATCATCAAGATAATATTCACTATCATCATCCTCGTCATAGTATCCATGTTCAACATCATCTTGTGATTGATCAATTCCTAGAGAGGGTAATTCATTAGACAAATGATCATTTCTATGATTGTCTTTATGGATTCTAATAGCTTCGGAAATGATATTGCTAATGATTCCAACATATCCTATGGCACGCATGAGATTTGTAAGCTCAAATAGACAATCACAAAAGCTAGGATCACTAGAATTCATCTTACTTGAGGCAATAGACTTATGGAGAATTTCGTCTAGATTTTTCAAGGAATAATCTGGAAATCGTTCCTCAAGAAATCTCCATATGGTATAGGCGCAACCAAGAGTAGGCAAGCTAGCAATCAAGTTTTTGGGCAATCCTCTTATGATAAGATTGATAGTTCTAAGATTGCGAATCATGTCAAGATCCTCTTCGAGTTTGGGATTCAAGGGATCAATATGAGGTGCACAAGGGCTATCAATGTACTTGTTCAAATGATATTCATTGAAAATCTCAAGCATCTCATTTTTCCACTCATGAAAATACTCTCCATCAAGAATAGGCACTCTATGTCTAAGACTCCCCAAAGTAGACACATCCATCTTCCTCCAATGGTGATTAAACCAAGGCAATGGAGACCAAAGCTCTGATACCAATTGAAAGGATCGAGAAGAGGTGTCTAGAGGGTGGGGGGGTGATTAGACATGAAGTACCAAAAGTTGCAGTTTTTAACTTTTTTAAGTGGAAGTGGAGTTTTGGCACAAGTTTAACAAACACAATACATATCAAGCAAGCATGCAAAGAGTATATGAGCAGCGGAAAGTAAAGCATGCAACCTGCAAGAATATAAAGGAAAGGGTTTGGAGGTTTCAAACGCAATAGGAGACACAGATGTTTTTGTCGTGGTTCCGATAGGTGGTGTTATCGCACATCCACGTTGATTGAGACTTCAACCCACGAATGGTAACGGTTGCACGAGTCCACGGAGGGATCCACCCATGAAGGGTCCATGAAGAAGCAACCTTGTCTATCCCACCATGGCCGTCGCCCACGAAGGACTTGCCTCACTAGCGGTAGATCTTCACGAAGTAGGCAATCTCCTTGCCCTTACAATCTCCTTGGTTCAACTCCACAATCTTGTCGGAGGCTCCCAAGTGACACCTAGACAATCTAGGTGACACCACTCTCCAAGAAGTAACAAATGGTATGTTGATGATGAACTCCTTGCTCTTGTGCTTCAAATGATAGTCTCCCCAACACTCAACTCTCTCTCACAGGATTTGGATTTGGTGGAAAGAAGATTTGAGTGGAAAGCAACTTGGGAAGGCTAGAGATCAAGATTCATATGGTAGGAATGGAATATCTTGGTCTCAACACAAGTGTAGGTGGTTCTCTCTCAGAAAATGTAGGTTGGAAGTGTAGGTTCGTTCTGATGGCTCTCTCCATGAATGAAGAGGAGGTGGAGGGGTATATATAGCCTCCACACAAAATCTAACCGTTAAACACAACTTGCCAGACTCGGTGGGACTGAATTGTTAAACTCGGTCGGACCGATTCAGCAAATCTAGTAACCGTTAGGATTTTCGGTGGGACCAACATGCAACTCGGTAGGACCAATATGGTTAGGGTTAGGGCATAACATAATCTCGGTGAGACCGATTACACAAACTCGGTGAGACCGATTTTGGTAACAAGCTAACCTGAGAGTTGGTCAGGTAAACTCGGTGGGACCATCGCTCATTTCGGTGAGACCGAAATGTTACTAAAAGGAAGCAGAGAGTTTACATTGCAATCTCGGTAGGACCGTTTATGCAAACTCGGTGAGACCGATTTTGGTAATAGATCCATACAGAGAGATTGCAATCACATCTTGGTGAGACCGAGATCCCTATCGGTGAGACCGATTTGCCTAGGGTTTGTGGCAGTGGCTATGACATCTGAACTCGGTGGCGCCGGATGGAAAGAATCGGTGGGGCCGAGTTTGACTTTTGGTTTAGGTCATATGTGGAAGTGAGAAAGTGGTTGAGGGCTTTGGATCATATCACTAAGCACTTTGAGCAAGCATGTCATTAAGCAACACCTCATCCCTCCTTGATAGTATTGGCTTTTCCTATAGACTCAATGTGATCTTGGATCACTAAAATAGAAAATGTAGAGTCTTGAGCTTTGAGCTTGAGCCAATCCTTTTGTCCTTAGCATCTTGAAGGGGTTCCACATCCTCTAGTCCATGCCACTCCATTATTGAACTTATCTGAAACATACTAGGTAAAAGTGTTAGTCCAACAAGAGATATGTTGACATTAATTACCAAAACCACCTAGGGAGCACTTTAGCTTTCAACGATGTTTCTTCTGGATCTAACAGCTTGGCCAACCAAGATCTTGGACTGAGGCATTGCTATGATCTTGTAAGCGCGTCTCTCTCTCTCTTGTATTGTTACGTGCTACTTTGCGTGCTTTGCTAGTATTTTCGACCAGTAATCCCTTTGTGCAGACAATGATTTCTACTACTGGCTGCTAAATTAGATATGTAGATGTCATACATGATACTACCTCGTACCTCCGTTCTTAAATATAAGTCTTTCTAGAGATTCCACTATAGGCTACATACTGAGCAAAATGAGTGAATCTACACTCGAAAATGCATCTATATACATCTGTATGTGGTTCATACTGGAATCTCTACAAAGACATATATTTTGGAACAGGGGCAGTACATTACACAAAATCGTAGGTGTCATGTAGGAATTCCAGTGCACTACATTAGGCTCCGTTAGAGTGCCTCCTAGTCCAGCATACAGAGTCATGGCAAGTTTATGGTACGCACACAATCGTTAATTGGTGGTTTAAATATGCGCAAGGGATATGCAATGTAGTATTATGTAGAGATGTCTGAAATTAGCCGTGTCAACTTGCAGATAGGGTTACACAATGAAAAAGTACAAGATGTATGTGGCAATTTCATGGAACATCACAAAAAAAGGAGAGGCAGCGGTGAGCCTATATAGTGTGCTATGGTACGTCACTCCTCCATTGCAATCATCGTGACATGTTATTTGTATGCCAGTTCTATTAGCCAAGTTTCTTAGGGACAGTTATTACGAGTTATCCTAAGAAAATAAGCACCTGTGAATATAAGCTCCATGTAATAAGCCAACCAGTTCTTTTCATTGCGTTTTCAGCTTATCTTTGGTATGATCAATGGAAAGTCTAGATTGCATTATATTTTTTTCATTTTGCTGCCCATATGGAAATTAATTTGACTTGCAAACATCACAAATTGAACCCAGTGCAGTAGTTAATATGATAGGAAAACAGACCATCACTATTTGCTCAAAATGCAAATACAAAGATACCATCTACTTGGCACATTCTACTTTGGTCAATGTTTTCCATAGAGATCCCATTGCCTAATTTAAACAAAGAACGCATGGCCCACATTTAAATGAAGAACAATTATTTATTGAAATTCGATGGTCCAAGTGGCTGGTTATTATCATATAGCAGCACCACCTGAAAGCATCATATAGCAGCAGCAGCAGCTCATAGCAACTCATCATACAACAGCAGCAGTCTGCAATTCATCATATACCAGCAGCATCTCATAGCAATTCATCATATAGCAGCAGCAGGAGCAGCTCATAGCAATTCATCATATAGCAGCAGCAGG
The DNA here is from genome assembly GCA_021605205.1 of Aegilops longissima. Classification (NCBI taxonomy): domain Eukaryota; kingdom Viridiplantae; phylum Streptophyta; class Magnoliopsida; order Poales; family Poaceae; genus Aegilops; species Aegilops longissima. The sequence goes on along the minus strand of CM038676.1, from coordinate 562,650,645 downwards.
AGTAGTTCATAGCAATTCATCATATAGCAGCAGCAGGAGCAGCTTGTAGCAACTCATCATATAGCAGCAACAACTCATAGCAATTCATCATATAGCAGCACCGGCTCATAGCAACTCATCATATAGCAGCAGCAGCTCATAGCAATTCATCATACAGCAGCAGCAGGAGCAGCTCATAGCAATGCATCATATAGCAGCAGCAGAAGCAGCTCATAGCAATTCATCGTATAGTGGATCAGAATGAAAATTTGGCAAAAATCAGAGGAGATCCTCACCTTGTTGGATGAGCTCATCCTTCAACAACACGTCAAGGCCATGGCACGGGAGGAGGAGGGGAATAAGGTGCCTTCTGCGATAGTGTGGCATCGGCCGTGGTTGTGTAGCGCCCGCACGAGTAGTGCGTTGGACGAACCACAGTGGAGCAGCTGCTGGAGACCATGAGAATGAGGGTGGCGCCGGAGGAGGAGCAGCCGGGGAGATTTGCCCCTACCATGGCCATGTAGCCTAGCTGGACATAGCATCGTCGAGGACCGGGCGGATGGGACCGATGGCGACGGCTGTTGGAGGAACCCTAGTGCTGCAGGTGGGGATTGAGGTAGAGGAAAGGGAGAGGAGATGCAAGCGGGCAGGGCAATGAATGCTTGCGTGTTTGTTTTACTTGAGGGTCAGGTGTGACACAGGCGTCGGCAGATTGCATTTGAGTGTAATATAGGCGGACAACAGAGTCATTTCACTATTCCCTTCCTTCAATTTTAGTGAGGTTCTACCCAAACCCCCCTCAAAGAGAAATTAGTTAAGCCCAAGCCCATAACTCAAAAATGACTTCTTTACATCTTTTATGGCTTATTTTGACAATATTTCCTGAAAAGTAAATCGAATCGCCCTTAACCTGCAATTGAATTGTGCGTGCAATGATGAATCACTCCTGCTCGCTATCTCGTACATTTAGGCATCATCATACATGGCATAACCTAATACATGTGCATTCCATTGTAGAATCTGGAATATGCAATGTTTGTGTTAGTTCATCGTTGCACATGATGTTTAAATGCCCTTAAATCTGGTCGGTCAAGTGATGGTCTTTAAGCCTCCTTCTTTGTTTCTTTTCTTGATATGTAAGATTTGCTCACACATCTGTTCAATTGCTTGTTTGCATCAGCCAGCCATACTAGGACTGTTTGCTTTGATTACTTGATGTTCTTGACCTAACACTCTAACAGAGCTTGTAAACGATTTAAACACTAAGGGTTGCTGTAGTGGGGCCTTGTCTAATTCATAGGTGACATAAAGGTGGCTGTACACTACAGTAGGCTCTCCTAGAGTACCTGGAGATCCAATTCGAAGGTATGCCTAGTTTTTACATAGTACAGACATAGTAAATGCTCATTTCATTGTGTGCAAGTGCAAGAGATGCGGCATGTTTCATTATGTGGTGTTGTTTTGTTATAATCTCATCCTTTTGTATTCATAGACTGGAAAGTATGCATATTTATCTTCCAAGGAGACGAGTAACTAGTTTGTGTCACCTTGCAGAGGGGGTGCAATGAAGATAAGATTGAGGATTTCCAAGTACAAGATGTTAGGAAGGAGCCTTGTAAGAGAAGTAGGAGCTGCGCTGAGCCTCTTCAACCTGCTAAGGTAAGTCCTTTGTATGCAACTCAACAGTTCAATTCCTTGTTTGTTTCAGGCATAGTTAATTTTCTCTTTTCAATTGCTTTATTTGTCCTCAGTTAATGAGATGCCCAAATAATCATGCCTGATGTTCGGTACTTGTATCACTATTAGTTGACATAATTAAAGTCCGTACCATTTAATTACTCTTCCAAAGTGTGCCTGAAGCTTTGAAGTCTATTAACCAATTATTATTGCATGAGGCTCACAATCTAGTTTATACTACGCTAATGATTGCATAGTTTTGCCTGCTGTAGTATGTTTGTATGAAACCATCTGCTGTTCGTTATGCTCCCTAAGACTTTAATTGAAGTACAGAATGGCCAACTGCTTGCTTACTTATACGCAACGTGCTATCTAAATTTGTAACTTGTCTGTGTTTTCGATTGGGCCCCAACATCATGCTCCTCTAGTGAGCTAAGAGGGATTTCTATATGCAGGTTGCACAGACTATCTTTTTTATAATTTTTAAAATATCACCTGCTTATGCTTCATGACGTGTAACATTTTTTTTTGAAAGTGACGTGTAACATTATTGTTAGTCCTGTTTTGCCATGTAGTACAAAATAGTGTCTTGTTCGCTTCACTGTTGTAACTACTCCCTCCGTTCCAAATTACTCGTCGCAGAAATGAATGTATTTAGAACTAAAATACATCTAGATACATCCATACCTGCGACAAGTAATTCGGAACGGAGGGAGTATATTTTTGTCCTAGTCATGTGTACATACAGAAACATTTCATGATGAAGTGACATCAACACAAAGATCTGCGAGCAGTGCGGCATGGCCGTTACTGAATGATTATGGATTGGAATTGAAATGTGCTGATGTTCTCAAGCATCAACTAGAGGTGGCAAGACAATGTGTACATGATTGTTAGCGTATAATCAAAAATTTGAGACTGGACATGTAGGTATTAGATGCAGGAGTAAAAAAATGAAACAAGACACTGAGGTAACCATGACAGAATTGGAGATTTTGCAGACTGAAATTTGTGCTATCTGAATCCGGCCAATCCTATTTTCTAAAGAGATTATAGTTCAAATGGAGTTAAGTTGATGCGCGTCCATGATGTATGAGCTGTATTTGCCCAGCGTATGTAATTTGCTGTTTGTGTATGCTTTATTATCACCTATGCCGAACCATAATGCCCAGTGGGTATAATCGACTGTAATTTCTTTATTGTATAGTGTAGGATTATTCTACCTTTCTATGCCTTGATCTCTTTGTTGTATAGTGTAGGCTTTTTAGAGGTGATATTATTGAGTAGGATAATTCTTTGAATATGCTATATCGTCCAAACGGGGGCCAACTCGCCCGACCATGGCCCTTCACAGGCTGTCGGATCCATGGGCCATATACGGGCCGTCAAATCCATGGACCTTATACGTCTCGTAGGATCCATGGGCCTTCTACGTCTCATAGGATCCATGGGCCTTCTACGTCTCGTAGGATCCATGGGCCTTGTAAGGGCCGACTCATTTATGGGTCTTGTACGGGCCTTTAATGGAAATCGTATGTTTTATGGGCTAACCATAACGGGCCGTTAATAGGCCGTATTTGGTGATGCTATGAGAATGGCCCAACAAACTAACGCTTCACAAACAGGCCGACTGTAACGATGGGCTGAATTTGGCCCACAAGCAGAAAATGACAGTAACGGTCCGTAAGTAACCGAATGCTGCAAATGAGCCCAAGAATAAATGGGCCCTCAGAAGGCCGAAAGTTAACTTGGGCTGGAAACGGCCCAACGGTATAACGAGCCATTAATGGGTATAAAGTGATACACTGTTCATTACGGGCCAGTTTCACCACGGGCCGTTAATGGGTGTAAAGTAATACCTGTTCATTACGGGACAGTTTTAGCACGGGCCACTAATGGGCCAAGAGTTACAAAGGGCCTCATATGGGCCGAAAAACGTCATGGGCTATACATGGGCCAGAAGTGAAAACAGGATGGAATCATATTGGATGGACCAGATGATGCTACTGGGCCTAATTCAGATAGGGCGTAACGGGCCTTGAGTTAGCCGGCTGTAAATGGGCTATATGCGAACAAGCTGTTAACAGGCTTTCCATGGGCCGGCCCGCTAGCTTTTGACCAAGTCAAACGGGCCGGCCTTTTCACAGGAATGGGCCACTGTTGGGCCGTGCCACGTCTCGACGTATCATAGCGCCTTCATCCGGTGAGTGGATGACATCTGTCCCAACGATGAGCCGACACGTGTTTCCTCCGGTGAATGATGATTTTACACGGAAATCCCCATTGGTCGGGCTGTTAACGGGTTATCGGATCCAAAACCCGACCCGATAGCTTAACGGCGTTCGTTATGGTGGATGCCATGTGTCACCCTTGACGAAAGCACTTACGGACGCGAATTATCGTCATGGAAGTGGACACTTCCGTGATGATAATTTTGGTAATGTCATGGAACACGTCTACGACAACACAGGTATGACTATCTTGATTCTGTCATATATTTGTCATGGATGTGAAAACATGACCTACTGTGACAAACACGTATCATCACGGAAGTGTATTTTTTTGTAGTGATTCTAACATTCGAATACAACAGGTGTAAGCCAGATTTACACACGCAATACACTTAGGTTGACTTGACGAGCCTAGCATGTACAGATATGGCCTCGGAACACGGAAGACCGAAAGGTCGAACATGAGTCGTATAGAAGATACGATCAACATGAAGATGTTCACCGATGATGACTAGTCCGTCTCACGTGATGATCGGACACGGCCTAGTTGACTCGGATCATGTATCACTTAGATGACTAGAGGGATGTCAATCTGAGTGGGAGTTCATTAAATAATTTGATTAGATGAACTTAATTTTCATGAACATAGTCTAAAACTTTGCAAATGTCTTGTAGATCAAATGGCCCACGCTAATGTTGCCCTCAACTTCAACATGTTCCTAGAGAAAACCAAGCTGAAATACGATGGTAGCAACTACACGGACTGGGTCCGTAACCCGAGGATCATCCTCATAGCTGCCAAGAAAGCATATGTCCTTGAAGCACCGCTAGGTGACGCACTTGCTTTCCCAGCAACTCAAGACGTTATGAACGCCTGGCAGTCATGTAGTGATGATTACTCCCTGGTTCAGTGCGGCATGCTTTACAGCTTAGAACCGGGGCTCCAAAAGCGTTTTGAGCAACACAGAGCATATGAGATGTTCCAAGAGCTGAGAATGGTTTTCCAAGCTCATGCCCGAGTCGAGAGATATGAAGTCTCCGACAAGTTCTACAGTTGTAAGATGGAGGAGAATAGTTCTGTTAGCGAGCACATACTCAAAATGTCTGGGTTGCACAACCGCTTGTCTCAGCTGAGAGTCAATCTGCAGTCGTTGACAAAATCCTTCAGTCGCTTCCACCTAGCTACAAGAGCTTTGTGATGAACTTCAATATGCAGGGGATGGAAAAGACCATTCCAGAGGTATATTCAATGCTGAAATCAGTGGAGGTGGAGATCAAAAAAGGAACACCAAGTGTTGATGGTGAATAAAACCACTAAGTTCAATAAAGGCAAGGGTAGAAAGAACTTCAAGAAGGACGGCAAGGGAGTTGTCGCGCCCCGTAAGCAAGCGCCTGGAAGAAGCCAAAGAATGGACCCAAACCTGAGACTGAGTGCTTCTATTGCAAGGGAAACGGTCACTGGAAGCGGAACTTCCCCAAGTACTTAGCGGATAAGAAGGCCGGCAATACCAAAGGTATATGTGATATACATGTTATTGATGTGTACCTAACCAGCGCTCGTAGTAGCTCCTGGGTATTTGATACCGGTGCGCTTGCTCATATTTGTAACTCAAAATAGGAGCTGCGGAATAAGCGGATACTTGCTAAGGACAAGGTGACGATGTGCGTCGGGAATGGTTCCAAGGTCGATGTGATCGCCGTCGGCACGCTACCTCTACATTTACCTACGGGATTAGTTTTAAACCTCAATAATTGTTATTTAGTGCCAGCTTTGAGCATGAACATTGTATCTGGATCTCGTTTAATGCGAGATGGCTACTCATTTAAATCTGAGAATAATGGTTGTTCTATTTATATGAGAGATATGTTTTATGGTCATGCCCCGCTGGTCAATGGTTTATTCTTATTGAATCTCGAACGTGATGTTACACATATTCATAGTGTGAATGCCAAAAGATGTAAGGTTGATAATGATAGTCCCACATACTTGTGGCACTGCCGCCTTAGTCACATTGGTGTCAAACACATGAAGAAATTCCATGTAGATGGACTTTTGGAGTCTCTTGATTATGAATCATTTGACACGTGAGAACTATGCCTCATGGGCAAAATGACCAAGACTCCGTTCTCCGGAACAATGGAGCAAGCAACCAACTTATTGGAAATCATACATACTGATGTGTGCGGTCCAATGAGCGTTGAGGCTCGCGGTGGTTATCGTTATGTTCTCACCCTCACTGATGACTTAAGTAGATATGGGTATGTCTACTTAATGAAACACAAGTCTAAGACCTTTGAAAAGTTCAAGGAATTTCAGAGTGAGGTTGAGAATCAACATGACAGGAAAATAAAGTTCTTACGATCAGATCATGGGGGAGAATATTTGAGTCATGAATTTGGCACGCACTTAAGGAAATGTGGAATTGTTTCACAACTCACGCCGCCTAGAACACCTCAGCGTAATGGTGTGTCCGAACGTCGTAATCGCACTCTGTTGGACATGGTGCGATCTATGATGTCTCTTACCGACCTACCGCTATCATTTTGGGGATATGCTTTAGAGACTGCCACATTCAGTTTAAATAGGGCTCCGTCGATATCCGTTGAGACGACACTGTATGAATTATGGTTTGGGAAGAAACCTAAGCTGTCGTTTCTAAAAGTTTGGGGATGCGATGCTTATGTCAAGAAACTTCAACCTAAAAAGCTCGAACCCAAGTCGGAAAAATGCCTCTTCATAGGATACCCTAAGGAAACTATTGGGTATACCTTCTACCTCAGATCCGAAGGCAAGATCTTTGTTGCCAAGAATGGATCCTTTCTGGAGAAAGAGTTTCTCTCGAAAGAAGTAAGTGGGAGGAAAGTGGAACTTGATGAAGTACTGCCTCTTGAACAGAAAAGTAGCGCAGCTCAAGAAAATGTTTCTGTGGTGCCTGCACTGACTATAGAGAGGAAGTTAATGATGATGATCAAGGAACTTTGGATCAAGTTACTACTGAACTTCGTAGGTTCACAAGGACACGTTCCGTGCCAGAGTGGTACGGCAACCCTGTCCTGGAAATCATGTTGTTAGACAATGGTGAACCTTCTAACTATGAAGAAGCGATGGCGGGCCCGAATTCCGACAAATGGCTTGAAGCCATGAAATCCGAGATAGGATCCATGTATGAAAACGAAGTATGGACTTTGACTGACTTTCCCGATGATCGGCGAGCCATAGAAAATAAATGGATCTTTAAGAAGAAGACAGACGCGGATGGTAATGTGACCATCTATAAGGCTCGGCTTGTCGCTAAGGGTTACTGACAAGTTCAAGGGGTTGACTACGATGAGACTTTCTCACCCGTAGCGAAGCTGAAGTCCGTCTGAATCATGTTAGCAATTGCCGCATTCTATGATTATGAGATATGGCAAATGGACGTCAAAACGGCATTCCTTAATGGTTTCCTTAAGGAAGAATTGCATATGATGCAGCCAGAAGGTTTTGTCGATCCTAAGAATGCTGACAAGGTATGCAAGTTCCAACGCGCAATCTATGGGCTGGTGCAAGCATCTCGGAGTTGGAACATTCGCTTTGATGAGATGATCAAAGCGTTTGGGTTTACGCAGACTTATGGAGAAGCCCGTGTTTACAAGAAAGTGAGTGGGAGCTCTGTAGCATTTCTCATATTATATGTGGATGACATACTATTGATGGGAAATGATATAGAATTCTTGGAAAGCATAAAGGCCTACTTGAATAAGTGTTTTTCAATGAAGGACCTTGGAGAAGCTGCTTATATATTAGGCATCAAGATCTATAGAGATAGATCGAGACGCCTCATTGGTCTTTCACAAAGCACCTACCTTGACAAGATATTGAAGAAGTTCAATATGGATCAGTCCAAGAAGGGGTTCTTGCCTGTATTGCAAGGTGTGAGATTGAGCACGGTTCAATGCCCGACCACGACAGAAGATAGAGAAAAGATGAGTGTCATCCCCTATGCCTCGGCCATAGGGTCTATTATGTATGCCATGTTGTGCACCAGAACTGATGTGAACCTTGCCGTAAGTTTGGTAGGAAGGTACCAAAGTAATCCCGGCATGGAACACTGGACAGCGGTCAAGAACATCCTGAAGTACCTGAAAAGGACTAAGGATATGTTTCTCGTTTATGGAGGTGACTAAGAGCTCGTCGTAAAAGGTTACGTCGATGCTAGCTTCAACACAGATCTGGATGACTCCAAGTCAAAGGCCGGATACGTGTATATTTTGAATGGTGGGGCAGTCAGCTGGTGCAGTTGCAAGCAAAGCGTCGTGGCGGGATCTACATGTGAAGCGGAGTACATGGCAGCCTCGGAGGCAGCACATGAAGCAATCTGGATGAAGGAGTTCATCACCGACCTATGAGTTATTCCCAATGCGTCGGGCCCAATGACTCTCTTCTGGGAAAACACTGGAGCTATTGCCCTTGCCAAGGAGCCTAGGTTTCACAAGAAGACTAGGCATATCAAGCGTCGCTTCAACTCCATTCGTGAACATGTTCGAGATGGAGACATAGATATTTGTAAATTGCATACGGATCTGAATGTTGCAGATCCATTGACTAAACCTCTTCCACGAGCAAAACATGATCAACACCAGAACTCTATGGGTGTTTGATTCATCACAATGTAACTAGATTATTGACACTGGTGCAAGTGGGAGACTGTTGGAAATATGCCCTAGAGGCAATGATAAAGTGGTTATTAATATATTTCCTTGTTCATGATAATTGTCTATATTGTTCATGCTATAATTATGTTATCTGGAAATCGTAATACATGTGTGAATACATAGACCACAACATGTCCCTAGTGAGCCTTTAGTTGACTAGCTCGTTGATCAATGGATGGTTATGGTTTCCTGACCATGGACATTGGATGTCGTTGATAACGGGATCACATCATTAGGAGAATGACGTGATGGACAAGACCCAATCCTAAGCATAGCACAAGATTGTGTAGTTCGTCTGCTAAAGCTTTTCTAATGTCAAGTATCATTTCCTTAGACCATGAGATTGTGCAACTCCCGAATACCGTAGGAATGCTTTGGGTGTACCAAATGTCACAATGTAACTGGGTGGCTATAAAGGTACACTACAGGTATCTCCGAAAGTGTCTGTTGGGTTGGCATGAATCGAGACTGGGATTTGTCACTGCGTATGACGAAGAGGTATCTCTGGGCCCACTCGGTAATGCATCATCATAATGAGCTCAATGTGTCTAAGAAGTTAGTCACGGGATCATGCATTACGGAACGAGTAAAGTGACTTGCCAGTAACGAGATTGAACGAGGTATTGGAATACCGACAATCGAATCTCGGGCAAGTAACGTACCGATTTACAAAGGGAATTGCATACGGGATTGATTGAATCCTTGACATCGTGGTTCATCCGATGAGATCATCGTGGAACATGTGGGAGCAAACATGGGTATCCAGGTCCTGCTATTGGTTATTGGCCGGAGAGATGTCTCGGTCATGTCTGCATGATTCCCGAACCCGTAGGGTCTACACACTTAAGGTTCGATGACCCTAGGGTTATAGGGAAAGTTTGTATGTGGTTACCGAATGTTGTTTGGAGTCCCGGATGAGATCCCGGACGTTACGAGGAGTTCCGGAATGGTCCGGAGATAAAGATTTATATATGGGAAGTCCTTATTCGGTCGCCGGAAGTGTTCGGGGGTTTATCGGTATTGTACCGGGACCACCGAAAGGGTTCTGGGGTTCCACCGGGAGGTTCCACGTGCCCCGGAGGGCCCTATGGGCTGAATATGGAGGGGAACCAGCCCCTAGGTGGGCTGGGCGCCAAACCCCCCTAGGGCCCATGCGCCTAGGTTTGGGGGGAACCCTAAAGGGAGGGTCCCCTTGGCTTGGGGGGCAAGCCTCTCCCCCTTGCCCCCCCCCCTCTAGATCCATCTGGAGGGGGTCGTCCCCCCTCTCCCTTGCCCCTATAAATGGAAGGGGGGTGGGAGGGCAGCCGCACCACATCCAAGGCGCAGCCCTCCCCCTCTCCAACACCTCCTCCTCCTCCTCCCGCGACGCTTGGCGAAGCCCTGCCGGAGTACCACGCTGCTCCAACACCACCATGCCGTTGTGCTGCTGCTGGAGTTGTCTTCCCCAACCTCTCCCTCTCTCCTTGCTGGATCAAGGCATGGGATATTTCACCGGGCTGCACGTGTGTTGAACGCGGAGGCGCCGTTGTTCGGCGCTTAGATCGGAATCAACCGCGATCTGAATGGCTACGAGTACGACTCCTTCATCCACGTTCTTGTAACTTTTCCGCATCGCGATCTTTAAGGGTATGAAGATGCACTCCCCTCTCTCTCGTTGCTAGTCTCTCCATAGATTGATCTTGGTGATGTGTAGAAATTTTTTAATTTCTGCAACGATCCCCAACATTTATAATGGTTTCTTTATTATCAATTATTTTCAAGTTTAAGTTAAAAATTATTACACATAATTCAGAAGGCCAAAAGGCATTACACCATCCAGCCATTCTCCATTTACTAGTAGATTCCCTACATGGGTAAAGCTACATACGAACTTGGGTGTATGATACTTCTCCAACGTATCTATAATTTTTGATTGCTCCATGATATATTATCTACTGTTTTGGGCAATATTTGGCTTTATTTTTGCACTTTTATATTACTCTTGGGACTAACCTATTAACTGGAGGCCCAGCCCAGATTTGTTGTTTTATGCCTATTTTAGTGTTTCGAGGAAAAGGAAAATCAAACAGAGTCAAAACGAAACGAAATCAACTGGAGAAGTTATTTTTGGAAGGAAACCCACCTGATGGACTTGGACCCCACGTCAGAAGATACGGGAGGTGCTCACAAGGGTGGGGGCGCGCCCACCCCCCTAGGGTGCGCCCCCCTGCCTCGTGGGGCCCCCGTAGCTCCACCGACGTACTCCTTTCAGCCATATATACCTACGTACCCTAAAACTTCCAGAACAGAGATTAGATCGGGAGTTCCGCTGCCGCAAAATCTCCAAAGCCACCAAAAACCAATCGGGACCCTGTTCCGGCACCCTGCTGGAGGGGGGAACCCTCACCAGTGGCCATCTTCATCATCCCGGCACTCTCCATGACGAGGAGGGAGTAGTTCACCCTCGGGGCTGAGGGTATGTACCAGTAGCTATGTGTTTGATCTCTCTCTCTCTCTCTCGTGTTCTTGATTTTGCACGATCTTGATGTATCGCAAGCTTTGCTATTATAGTTGGATTTTATGTTTCTTCTCCCCCTCTACTCTCTTGTAATGAATTGAGTTTTCCCCTTGAAGTAATCTTATCAGATTGAGTCTTTAAAGATTTGAGAACACTTGATGTATGTCTTGCCGTGCGTATCTGTGGTGACAATGGAATATCACGTGATTCACTTGATGTATGTTTTGGTGATCAACTTGCGGGTTCCGCCCATGAACCTATGCATAGGGGTTGGCACACGTTTTCGTCGTGATTCTCCGGTAGAAACTTTGGGGCACTCTTTGAGATTCTATGTGTTGGTTGAATAGATGAATCTGAGATTGTGTGATGCATATCGTATAATCATACCCACGGATACTTGAGATGACATTGGAGTATCTAGGTGACATTAGGGTTTTGGTTGATTTGTGTCTTAAGGTGTTATTCTAGTACGAACTCTAGGGCTGTTTGTGACACTTATAGGAATAGCCCAACGGATTGATTGGAAAGAATAACTTTGAGGTGGTTTCGTACCCTACCATAATCTCTTCGTTTGTTCTCCGCTATTAGTGACTTTGGAGTGACTCTTTGTTTCATGTTGAGGGATAGTTATATGATCCAATTATGTTATTATTGTTGAGAGAACTTGCACTAGTGAAAGTATGAACCCTAGGCCTTGTTTCAACGCATTGCAATACTGTTTACGCTCACTTTTACCACTTGTTACCTTGCTGTTTTATATTTTCAGATTACAAAAACCTATATCTACCATCCATATTGCACTTGTATCACCATCTCTTCGCCGAACTAGTGCACCTATACAATTTACCATTGTATTGGGTGTGTTGCGGACACAAGAGACTCTTTGTTATTTGGTTGCAGGGTTGCTTGAGAGAGACCATCTTCATCCTACGCCTCCCACGGATTGATAAACCTTAGGTCATCCACTTGAGGGAAATTTGCTACTGTCCTACAAACCTCTGCACTTGGAGGCCCAACAACGTCTACAAGAAGAAGGTTGTGTAGTAGACATCAAGCTCTTTTCTGGCGCCGTTGCCGGGGAGGTGAGTGCTTGAAGGTAGATCTTTAGATCTTGCAATCGAATCTTTTTGTTTCTTGTTTTAGCACTAGTTTAGTTTATAAAGAAAATTACAAAAAAATGGAATTGAGTTTGTCTCATACGCTTCATCTTTTTAATATCTTTCGTGAGTATGATGGAAAGGAAAATTGTGCCAAAGTGTTAGAAGAAGAATGCATTAAAATGTTTGGCACTAAATCTTTGAATGATGAGCATGATTGCAATGTTATTAGTATGAATTCCTTGAATATCCATGATGCTAGTGATATGCAAAGCCACAAGCTTGGGGAAGCTATGTTTGATGAAGATGATATTTTTTGTCCCCCAAGCTTTGATGAGCAAATTTACTATGATGAAAGCATGCCTCCTATATATGATGATTATTGTGATGACACGTATGCTTTAAAGAATAATGATAACCATGAAACTTGTCATCTTTATCTTAATTCTCAATCATATGATAGTTATTTTGTTGAGTTTGCTCCCACTACTATTCCGAATGAGAAGAATTTTGCTTATGTGGAGAGTAGTAAATTTTCTATGCTTGTAGATCATGACAAGAATGCTTTAGGTGCTGGTTATATTGTTGAATTCACTCATGATGCTACTGAAAATTATTATGAGGGAGGAATATATGCTTGTAGGAATTGCAATAATGTCATGTTTCCTCTCTATATGCTTAAATTTTTGAAGTTATGCTTGTTTTGTCTTCCTATGTTTGTTGATTATTGTTCCAATAAGTTGTTTGCTCACAAAATCCCTATGGATAGGAAGTGGGTTAGACTTAAATGTGCTAGTCATATTCTTCATGATGCTCTCTTTATGTTTCAATTCTTATCTTGTATGTGAGCATCATTGAAATCATCATGCCTAGCTAGGGGCTTTAAACGATAGCGCTTATTGGGAGGCAACCCAATTTTATTTTAGTTTCTTACTTTTTGGTTCTGTTTAGGAATAAATAATCCATCTAGCTTCTGGTTAGATGTGTTTTCATGTTTTAATTAGTGTTTGTGCCAAGTAGAACCTTTGGGAAGACTTGGGTGAAGTCTTTATGATCATGCTGTAAAAATCAGAAACTTTAGCGCTCACGAGATTAGCTAGAACTTTTTACTGGAGAGTGCTATTTAGTTGATTCGTTTTGCAGATGATTACTAGAAAAATTCCTCAGGTCCAGAAATTGATTTTATAATTTTTGGAGTTCCATAAGTTTGCGTTAGCTACAGATTACTACAGACTGTTCTGTTTTTGACAGATTCTGTTTTCATTGTGTTGTTTGCTTATTTTGATGAATATATGGCTAGTGAAATAGTTTATAAACCATAGATAAGTTGGAATACAGTAGTTTTAACACAAATATAAATAAAGAATGAGTTCATTACAGTACCTTGAAGTGGTGTTTTGTTTTCTTTCGCTAACGGAGCTCACGAGTTTTCTGTTAAGTTTTGTGTTGTGAAGTTTTCAAGTTTTGGGTAAAGATTCGATGGACTATGGAATAAGGAGTGGCAAGAGCCTAAGCTTGGGGATTCCCAAGGCACCCCAAGGTAATATTCAAGGACAACCAAGAGCCTAAGCTTGGGGATGCCCCGGAAGGCATCCCCTCTTTCGTCTTCGTTCATCGGTAACTTTACTTGGAGCTATATTTTTATTCACCACATGATATGTGTTTTGCTTGGAGCGTCATTTTATTTTGTTAGTATTAGATTGATGTTATTTATTAATGTTTTGCATATTTAGTTTCAATAAAAAAGTCAAGGATAGCCTTTGCCATGCTTATTTTGCTAGTATACATATTGCTGTTTGAAAACAGAAAGTTTACCGTTGTTGCAAAAATTCCTTAGAAAATTCAGAATGTGATAAAATATTGAAACCTTTTGCATAAGAAGATATGATAAATTTACTACAGTGGGAATTTTATTTTATAATTTTTGGAGTTAGGGAAGTATGATGAATCTTGCATTCTTTACAGATTGTACTGTTTTGGCAGATTCCTGTTATGTTTGCATTGTTTGCATATGTTTGCTTGTTTAATGATTCTATTTGATGATAGGAGTATTAAATATGCAGAGGCATTTAGTATGCAATGTTGAATAATAATTTTATTGATTTGTTATAGTAGAAAATGATAAGTTTTTGCATTGGTTTATACTAACCTATCTCACGAGTTCTTGTTGAGTTTGGTGTGGAGGAAGCTTTCAAGATTTAGGAAACCATGATATAAAAGGAATTAAGGAGACACAAAAGCTCAAGCTTGGGGATTCCCAAGGCACCCCAAGATATTATTTCAAGAAGTCTCAAGCATCTAAGCTTGGGGATGCCCCCGTTGGCATCCCACCTTTCTTCTTCAACAACTATCGGTTAGTATCGGTTGACCCTAAGTTTTTGCTTCTTCACTTGAGTTGTGCTATCCTTGCAATGTAGTTTTATTTTGTTTTGGTTGCTGTGTGAATACAATACCAAGATCTGAAATTCTTAAATGAGAGAGAGTCTTCGCATAATTACATAATTATTTAGCTACTCATTGATCTTCACTTATATCTTTCGGAGTAGTTTCTAATTTGCTCTAGTACTTCACTTATATCTTTTAGAGCACGGTGGTGGTTTTATTTTGAAGAAATATATGAACTCTCATACTTCACTTATATTATTTTGAGAGTCTTAAATAGCATGGTAATTTGCTTAAACAATCCTAATATGCTAAGCATACAAGATTTGTAAGAATTCTTATGAGTGTGTTGAATACTAAGAAAAGATTGATGCTTGATAATTGTTTTGAGATATGAAGATGGTGATATTAGAGTCATGCTAGTTGAGTAGTTGTGAATTTGAGAAATACTTGTGTTAAAGTTTGTGATACCCGTAGCATGCACGTATGGTGAACTGTTATGTGATGAAGTCGGAGCATGATTTATTTATTGATTGTCTTCCTTATGAGTGGCGGTCGGGGACGAGCGATGGTCTTTTCCTACCAATCTATCCCCCTAGGAGCATGCGCGTAATACTTTGCTTTGATAACTTCTAGATTTTTGCAATAAGTATATGAGTTTTTTATGACTAATGTTGAGTCCATGGATTATATGCACTTTTTCCCATCCTTCCACCATTGCTAGCCTCTCTAATACCGCGCACCTTTCGCCGGTATCATACACCCACCATATACCTTCCTCAAAACACCCACCATACCTACCTATCATGGCATTTCCATAGCCATTCCGAGATATATTGCCATGCAACTTTCCACCATTCCGTATGTTATGACACGCTCCATCATTGTCATATTGCTTAGCATGATCATGTAGTTGACATCGTATTTGTGGCAAAGCCACCGTTCATAATTCTTTCATACATGTCACTCTTGAGTCATTGCACATCCCGGTACACCGTCGGAGGCATTCATATAGAGTCATATCTTGTTCTAAGTATTGATTTGTAATTGTTGAGTTGTAAGAAAATAAAAGTGTGATGATCATCATTATTAGAGCATTGTCCCAGTGAGGAAAGGATGATGGAGACTATGATTCCCCCACAAGTCGGGATGAGACTCCAGACAAAAAATAGAAAAAGAGAAAAAAAAGAGGCCATAAAAAGGGAGAAAAGGCCCAAATAAAAAAATAAAAAAATAAAATAAAATGAGAGAAAAAGAGAGAAGGGACAATGCTACTATCCTTTTACCACACTTGTGCTTCAAAGTAGCACCATGATCTTCATGATAGAGAGTCTCCTATGTTGTCACTTTCATATACTAGTGGGAATTTTTCATTATAGAACTTGGCTTGTATATTCCAATGATGGGCTTCCTCAAAATGCCCTAGGTCTTCGTGTGGAGCGAGTTGGATGCACACCCACTTAGTTTCTTTTGTTGAGCTTTCATATACTTATAGCTCTAGTGCATCCGTTGCATGGCAATCCCTACTCACTCACATTGGTATCTATTCATGGGCATCTCCATAGCCCGTTGATACGCCTAGTCGATGTGAGACTATCTTCTCCTTTTTGTCTTCTCCACAACCACCATTCTATTCCACCTATAGTGCTATATCCATGGCTCACGCTCATGTATTGCGTGAAGATTGAAAAAGTTTTGAAAATGTTAAAGTATGAAACAATTGCTTGGCTTTTCATCGGGGTTGTGCATGATTTAAATATTTTGTGTGGGGAAGATGGAGCATAGAAATACTATATGATTTTGTAGGGATAACTTTCTTTGGCCATATTATTTTGAGAAGACATAATTGCTTAGTTAGTATGCTTGAAGTATTATTATTTTTATGTCAATATGAACTTTTGTCTTGAATCTTTCAGATCTGAATATTCATATCACAAGTAATAAGAATTACATTGAAATTATGCCAACTAGCATTCCACATCAAAAATTATCTTTTATCATTTACCTACTCGAGGACGAGCAGGAATTAAGCTTGGGATGCTTGATACGCTCCAACGATCTATAATTTTTATTGCTCCATGCTATATTATCTACTCTTTTGGGCAATATTGGGCTTTATTTTCCACTTTTATATTACTTTTGGGACTAACCTATTAACCGGAGGCCCAGCCTGCATTTGTTGTTTTATGCCTATTTCAGTGTTTCAAGGAAAAGGAATATCAACGGAGTCAAACGGAACGAAATCAACTGGAGAAGTTATTTTGGAAGGAAACCCACCGATGGACTTGGACCCACGTCAGAAGATACGGAGGTGCTCACGAGGGTGGGGGGCGCCCACCCCTAGGGCGCGCCCCGCCTCGTGGGGCCCCGTAGCTCCACCGACGCATTCTTTCACCCATATATACCTCACGCCTAAAACTTCCAGAACAGAGATTAGATCGGGAGTTCCGCCCATAAAACCTCGAGCCACCAAAACCAATCGGGACCTGTTCAGGCACCTGCGGAGGGGCGAACCCTCACCGATGGCCATCTTCATCATCCGGGGCTCTCCATGGCGAGGAGGAGTAGTTCACCCTCGGGGCTGAGGTATGTACCAGTAGCTATGGGTTTGATCTCTCTCTCTCTCTCTCTCTCTCTCTCTCTCTCTCTCTCGTGTTCTTGATTTGCACGATCTTGATGTATCATGAGCTTTGCTATTATAGTTGGATTTTATGTTTCTTCTCCCCTCTACTCTCTTGTAATGAATTGAGTTTTCCCTTGAAGTAATCTTATTGGATTGAGTCTTTAAAGATTTGAGAACACTTGATGTATGTCTTGCAAGACTTGACATTGTACTTGCACTTTTTGTTTGATTCAATTTATCATGATATGTTTACTTGTTACTTGAGAGACCATCTTTATCCCACGCCTCCCACGGATTGATAAACCTTAGGTCATCCACTTGAGGGAAATTTGCTACTGTCCTACAAACCTCTGCACTTGGAGGCCCAACAACGTCTACAAGAAGAAGGTTGTGTATTAGACATCAGTGTACATTTATGGGCAAAGCTACGTATGGACTTGGGTGTATAAATGTACACCTAGTAATTTTCAAAACTTCTAAGTACCTATGTATGATTCACGTATATAGAACAATATACTGATGTTTACTACACAACCTTCTTCTTGTAGACGTTGTTGGGCCTCCAAGTGCAAAGGTTTGTAGGATAGTAGCAAATTTCCCTCAAGTGGATGACCTAAGGTTTATCAATCCGTGGGAGGTGTAGGATGAAGATGGTCTCTCTCAAACAACCCTACAACCAAATAACAAAGAGTCTCTTGTGTCCCCAACACACCCAATACAATTGTAAATTGTATAGGTGCACTAGTTCGGTGAAGAGATGGTGATACAAGTGCAATATGGATGATAGATATAGGTTTTTGTAATCTGAAAATATAAAAACAGCAAGGTAACTAATGATAAAAGTGAGCGTAAACGGTATTGCAATGCTAGGAAACAAGGCCTAGGCTTCATACTTTCACTAGTGCAAGTTCTCTCAACAATAATAACATAATTGGATCATATAACTATCCCTCAACATGCAAAAAAGAGTCACTCCAAAGTCACTAATAGCGGAGAACAAACAAAGAGATTATGGTAGGGTACGAAACCACCTCAAGTTATTCTTTCCGATCAATCCATTGGGCTATTCCTATAAGTGTCACAAATAGCCCTAGAGTTCGTAGTAAAATAACACCTTAAGACACTCATCTACCAAAACCCTAATGTCACCTAGATACTCCAATGTCACCTCAAGTATCCGTGGGTATGATTATACGATATGCATCACACAATCTCAGATTCATCTATTCAACCAACTCATAGAACCTCAAAGAGTGCCCCAAAGTTTCTACCGGAGAGTCAGGACGAAAACGTGCCAACCCCTATGCATAGGTTCATGGGCGGAACCCGCAAGTTGATCACCAAAACATACATCAAGTGAATCAATAGAATAACCCATTGTCACCACGGTTGTCCCATGCAAGACATACATCAAGTGTTCTCAAATCATTGAAGACTTAATCCGATAAGATTACTTCAAAGGGAAAACTCAATCCATTACAAGAGAATAGAGGGGGAGAAACATCATAAGATCCAACTACAATAGAAAAGCTCGCGATACATCAAGATCGTATCACCTCAAGAACACGAGAGAGAGAGAGAGAGAGAGAGATCAAACACATAGCTACTGGTACATACCCTCAGCCCCGAGGGTGAACTACTCCCTCCTCGTCATGGAGAGCGCCGGGATGATGAAGATGGCCTCCGGTGAGGGATCCCCCCTCCGACACGGTGCCGGAACAGGGTCCCGATTGGTTTTTGGTGGCTATAGAGGCTTGCGGCGGCGGAAGTCTCGATCTATCTGTTCCCCGATGGTTTTAGGGTATATTGGTATATATAGGCGAAAGAAGTCGGTCAGGGGAGCCACGAGGGTCCCACGAGGGTGGATGGCGCGCCCAGGGGTGGGCGCGCCCCCCTGCGTCGTGCCTTCCTCGTTGATCCCCTGACGTGCACTCCAAGTCTCCTGGATTGCTTTCTTTCCAAAAATAACTCTCCCGAAGGTTTCATTCCGTTTGTGTAACATCCCAAATTTTCAATTTGGAATGTTATACATTAGATCATCATGCATTGCATATTTTCTTGCATTTTGTTGATCCTAGAAATTTCATGCAACTCAAGGACCCTCGGAGAGAGTTGGAGATTTCGAAATTTTCGTATTTGAGTTCTCTCAAAACTATGAAAAGAGGATCATTGGATTTATTTATTTTATCTTCAAATATTTTTCCAATATCACAAATAAGAGAGGGAATGATATGACTTTCCCAAAATTTAGGAAAAATGAAGATTTAATAAATAAATCAAATTTTGGATTTTTCTCGGAGTTTATTTGCCTTAGGGAAAAATGCGTGTTTTCAAAAATTGCATTTTTGGCCCGAGTAAAAGTTCATTTTGTTCGACTCATTTTTAGGAGTCGGGGAAAGTTTAATTTATTTAATTTTGGAGTTCGTTTAGATTTTTTCTTTGTATTTTTCTACGCGCGAAACCGATTTAAAAAAAAAAGAGCCGCAGCGCCTTGGGCCAAAGGCCCAAGCCGCCAAGCCAGCCGGCCGGCCAGGAGGCCAAGGCCATCGAGCGCGCCGCACCAGGGAGCCAGGGAGCCGCCCCGGTTTCCTTTTCTTTTACAAATCCTAGTAGGATTTGGACCCGTTTCGTTATTCCGTTTTTTATTCCTAGGATTCCTAATCCTACTATAATTCTTGTCCCCTACTCCAAGCAAAAACCCTCCCCTCCCCAATATAAATACCCAAGCACCCCCCCCCCCTCTAACACATCAAACCAACACCTCTCCTCTCCTCTCCTCTCCTCTCCTCACCGCCGCCGCCCCACACCGCCCCTATACACCGCCGCCCCACACCGCTTGCCGCCTACACCGCCATTGCCGCCAAGTGCCGCCGCCGCCACCTAACGCCGCCGCCGCCGAGCCCTCGCCTCTTGAGGTACTAGCCAGCGCCAGCGTCATCTTTTCTTTTCCTCGGTTCGGTTTTCAGAATCGCTCGGTTTCGTTCCGTTTTTAGATCGGTTTTTCGTTTGGTTTTCTTTCCAAACCCTAGATCGGTTTTCTCGCCGGTTTTTCTTTCCGGTTTTGTTTAGCAAGCGTTAGCGGACCGTTCGCCCTAACGTAACGTGATCACCGGTTTTCTTCGGTTAATGAACGTCCGCTCGCTCAACCGCTCGTCATTTCCTTTCTCATCGGATTTATTCCGCTATTTTTCGATAGCGATTTCAGATCCGATTTTCTTTCTAGTCTATCTTCTCGCCGCTTATCGGAATCAGGTGATTCAAACGCCTGGAGTTTCATCTCGAAACCGCCGTTCCGACTAATCAACTTAAATAAAGTTTTGCTACTATAAAATTTGACTTAGTTTCAACTTGCTAGAACCGAGTTGTTTTCTTTCGTCATTTGACTTTCGTTGCTTTATTTGATTCGATTCTTTTTGCAACCAGGGTTCTTAAGTTGAACTTTCTGGTTAGATCTTTTATTCGAGATTTACCTGTGCATTAGATGAGTACTTATTGTATGCTTGTTGTTTGTCTGCGATAGATCACCCGGAGTGCGCCGCTTGTTACTTCGAGTCTCTAGGTTTCACGGATCGTCAGCAAGGCAAGTAACACTTGATCATATCTTTCTACTACCCAGTTTTTATGCATTAGATCAATCCTCAAACATTGCATGATTAGGATCTAATTAAATTGTGGGATGGGAAGTAGATGAGGTAGTACCTATTACCTGTATTACTTATGAAACCTTTGGGAGTTACTTCTATGTTTGCTTATTATGCCATGCTATGCTAGTAGACGTGGATTGGGTGAGTGATATCCATGACAGATGTGAGATTGTTAAATAAATGGTTTATCTAAGGTGGCAACTTAAACACACATCTGGGTGGATTGAGGCACCTGGTTTCCATCAGGACTTGCCTGTTTCTTTTGGACCGCCACCCAGGCTCAAAGGGATCATGAGATTATTCAAACTAGTAACTTCCGTGTGCAGCCACAAGCCATTATGGGCTCGCATAGTTGACTAAGTCGTGCGAACTCTTATAGTGGTGGACTAGCAGATGTAGGGGATGTAGGTGTACCGTCCACCCATCGTAAGGTGCTAGCGCTTCGAAAGACTATGTCTCGGTCATCCGCTTCTCAAACACCTGCAAGACGAGAAACTAAACGGAGGCGATCGAGTCTTGTGGGGAAAAGTGCGCAAACCTCTGCAAAGTGTATAAACTAATCATGATTAGCCGTGTCCCCGGTTATGGACATCTTGAGTATCTAGTACTTGAATATCATGTGACTCTCAACATGTTACTCTAATTTAATATTGTTGGGTTTGTTAATGAGTACTTTTAATTGGGATTGAGGATGCTGTCAACCATTCTCAATGTTTAACAACCACCATGATAGTTAAACAAATTTATTCCTTTGCAGTAGGAAAAAACTGGCTTTATGCAAAACTATAACCGTAGAGCTTTCCACCAGCCACATATGCATGTAGTATAGGCTTATCATTCATTATTCTCTATGTGTTACCTTGCCAGCATATTCCATGTGCTGACCCGTTTTTGGGCTGCAACTTTCATGTTGCAGACTTTTCGATTTATTTAATAAGGTGCTTTAGGTCGTGGTTCTATACTCAGTGATGCCGCTGGAGTTGATGGACTCACTTATCTTCCAAGTCTTCCGCTGTTATCGTTATTAGATGGCCTTAAGCCATATTTATTAAGTCCTCTTTTGGACAACGATGTAATAAGTGTGTGATTGCTACTCTATTATAAATCCTTCAATCTTGTGTGGTGTCAAGATTATCGATCCAGGATGACACCGAGCACGAGACTAGATCCATTCGGTCGGGTCGCCATGAGATAGTATCGAGCACACGCTAAGCAGAGGACACGACCACTAAGTTAAAGCCATAGATCACTATTCTCTTCTCATTTTCTAACTCCTCATCTTTTCTACTCTTTTAGGATGAAGGACACGAAGATCAAGTACGCCCAACCAGATGAAGGCACACCTTTTGGATTTCACTTGAAGGAAGTCACCAAGTACCTGAACATTGGACTACCAAGTTTCACCGGACTTTCAACGCCACTCTGCTTAAAGAGGAGTATTTGGAAGATTCAAGCTCATGTTCCGGAAGGACATTCGCGCCAATCACCAAGCCTATAGATAGTGTTTTCAGTGCACCAACCTGAGTGCAGGAAAGAGCATGGCAGCTCATATCACCATGGGACGCATTGGAGAAGTTTACCAAGAAGACCTCAAGGACACCATCTATCGATTTGCGGACGCCGAGATGAACAATGGGAGATAGTCAGCACCAAGAAGGATAGATCCATTGCAGCTTTCATCCAGAGTTAAACCAGCACATTCGACGCCGGAGAACCAGATGTGCAATGATATGATCGAATTGAAGGATGCGAAGGGAAGGATCATCGAACTTGAAGAAGAACTAAAGTCTACACGTAAGGACTACATGGACGAGATCGTAGCTGTAGCAAGACACAATAACGATCTTAAGTATGAGATTGAAGAACTCAAGAAGAAATTGGCGCTCAAGAATGAAGACAAGTACGTCGGTTGCCCGAGCAACTACATCATCATTGACGACACCGATTCGGATCCAAGTGAACCCGACTTTGAAGACGAAGCTGGAGCAGACATCATGGAGTCTTCCACCGGTTCAAATTAGTAGATGACCCCCACACATTAGTAGTATTACCTCCATGTAACATCATAGTACACGCACTTTTGCGATAGTTAGATCGTTGTAAGCCCTTTGTTTGAATTGAATGAAGTGATTTTGTGTGCATTTGCTCATATACATTTGGGTAGTGTTTCTCCTTAGACCTCACTCTACTTCTTAATTTCTCATCTTTTCTAAACCCATCAGATGCCTCCGAGACGCGACTCCGGGTTTGTTTTCCCGCCAGAGATCACCCAGTTGATCCAGCAGCAGAACACTTTGATCCAAACATTGGTACAAAACCAAGGCAACAACAACAACAACAACCCACCACCACCACCCCCTGCGGATCACTTGACTCGTTTTCTTAGGCTAAATCCGCCAGTGTTTTCCAGTAGCACCGAGCCGATTGTAGCAGATGATTGGCTCGGTAAGATAGGGAGGGAGTTGACCACTTCAGGATGTACAGATGGAGAAAAGGTGAAGTTTGCTGCACACCAGCTTGAAGGACCCGCAACAGCATGGTGGGAGAATTTTATAGCCACTTACCCCTGAGACACCGCCACATGGGATCAGGCCAAGAAGCCTTCCAGACCGCCCATGTCTCAAAGCAGGAGCTATGGCCATGAAGAAGCGTGATTTTCACAACTTACGCTAAGGAGGAAGGACACACAAGATGTGGATGATTTTAGTAAGTTAGCACGTTATGCCCCTGATGACGTTGCTACAGATGCAGCTAAGGTGAGAAGTTTCGAAGGACTGAATGATGAATTAAGCATGCAGTTGATGGTAGCAAGTTTCAATAACTACCAGGAGTTGGTAGACCGTGCCTCATGATTGAAGGAAAGCAGCAGCAAATTGAGAACCGCAAGAGGAAGTATGGGCAGGGGAAGTATAACTCGAGCCCAAAGAAGCCCGTTATACCCCTAAACAGGAGTTCGGTTTCAGCATACCCATGGAGGAGGTAGTTCGCACAACCATAATGGCCACAAAAATGGAAATGGGAATGGAGGAAGCAACGGCCAGAACCGGACCACACCATCAACCCCAACCAAGAAAGACTTGAGTCATGTCACCTGTTACAAGTGTTCCAAGAACGGACATTATGCAAATGAATGTCCCGAAGGCCAAGGAGGAAATGGAAGCTCTGGAAAGAAGCCAAACCCTTTCAACAGAGGACAGGTGAACCACATTGATGTGGAGGAGGTTGAAGATCAGCCCGATGCAGTAATCGGTAAGTTTTTGGTTAAGTCATTTACTGCACTAGTTCTCTTCGATACTGGTGCATCGCATTCATACATATCAAGGGGATTTGTAGAGAAGTATAGTCTGTCTACTCAGATTCTTAAAACCCCTATGCTAGTAAGCTCACCAGGAGCGGAGTATATGGCCAGACAAGGATGTTTTCAAGTGCCATTAAGTATAGGGAGGCATGTGTTCCCGACGGATTTGATCATTTTGGAATCCCAAGGATTGGATGTGATTCTAGGTATGGATTGGCTGTCGATGTATGGAGGAAACATCGATTGCGCAAGTAAGACGATTTTGCTCACAACGCCAGAAGGAAGAAGGATTAAGTATGTATCACGGCATGAGCCGAGGAGAGCTCATGTAAATTGCCTATCAGGAGTTGTGCAGGAAGAGGTGCCAGTAGTGAAGGACTATCCTGATGTATTTCCTGAGGAATAGCCAGGAATGCCACCGGATAGAGACATTGAGTTTTTGATTGAGCTGTTGCCGTGAACAGGCCCGATATCGGGTTTACCATACAGTGATGCCCGCATGGATTTGGCGGAAATCAAGAAGCGATCAAGGAGCTGTTGGATAAAGGTTATATACGCCCAAGTTCTTCGCCTTGGGGATCACCCATCTTGTTAGTGGAGAAGAAGGATGGATCGTTAGGATGGTTGTTGACTATCGTGGGTTAAATGAAGTAACAATCAAGAACAAGTACCCACTACCTATGATAAATGATCTGTTTGATCGCTTGCAAGGAGCTAAAGTGTTTTCCAAGATCGATTTGCGATCGTGGTACCATCACTGAAGATTCGAGAGCAGGACATACCTAAGACAGCGTTCACCACAAGATATGGATCGTATGAGTACACCGTTATGTCATTTGGACTGACTAACGCGCCAGCTTATTTCATGAACCTGATGAACAAAGTGTTTATGGAGTTTTGGATAAGTTAAATCGTGGTGTTCATTGATGATATTTTGGTTTCTCAAGAATGAAGAAGAACATAAGGAACATTTGCGATTGGTTTTGGAGAAACTGAGGGAACATCAGTTATATGCCAAGTTCAGCAAATGTGAGTTTTGGCTAAAGGAAGTTGGATTTCTTGGACATGTTATATCCGGAGAAGGGATAGCAGTTGACCCCACAAAGGTTGAGACCGTAAACAAATGGGAAGCACCAACGACAGTTGGAGAGGTCCGGAGTTTCCTTGGACTCACAGGATACTACCGAAGATTCATTGAGAATTTCTCTAATTGCAAAGCCTATGACGGAATTGCTGAAAAAGGATACCAAGTTCATATGGACTGAGGATTGTGAGGCAAGTTTTCAGGAGTTGAAGAAAAGATTGGTTACCTCACTAGTGCTAATTTTGCCAGATCAGACCAAGGATTATGAGGTGTATTGCGACGCTTCACGTCGAGGACTTGGAGCAGTGCTTATGCAGGAAGGAAGAGTTGTTTCGTATGCTTCACGACAACTGAAACCTCATGAATTAAATTATGCCACACATGATTTGGAGTTAGCAGCCGTAGTGCATGCATTGAAGACATGGAGACATTTCCTCATTGGAAATCATTGTGAGGTATACACGGATCACAAGAGTTTGAAGTACATTTTCACGCAGAAGGAGTTAAACCTTAGACAAAGGAGATGGTTGGAACTCATCAAGGATTATGATATGAGATTGCATTATCATCCCGGGAAGGCTAACGTTGTAGCAGACGCTTTGAGCCGTAAGAGTCATGTCAATACACTAATGTTGGGAGGAATACCCAAGGAGTTAGCCGAGGACCTTCGAGAGCTATGTTTGGAAATAGTCCCGAGAAGATATGTAGCAACATTGGAGATTCAATCTACGTTAATGGATAAAATCAGGGAAGCTCAGAAAAAGGACAAAGAGATTGCGGATATAAAGAAGAAAATGAGCGAAGGAAAAGCTAAGGGATTTCGTGGGGATGAGCACGATACTCTATGGTTTGAGGACCGTGTTTACGTGCCAAATGACCCGGAGATCAGGAAGTTGATTCTGCAAGAGGCACATGATTCACCCTATTCGATTCACCCAGGAAATACCAAGATGTATTTAGATTTGAAGGAAACGTTCTGGTGGACCGGAATGAAGAAGGATATTGCAGAGTATGTAGCAGTTTGTGATGTATGTCAAAGAGTGAAGACAGAACATCGAAGCCAAAGAGGATTGTTGCAACCATTGCCGATACCGAATGGAAGTGGGATAAACTAGGCATGGATTTCATCACAGGTTTGCCAAAGACTCGCTCAGGCTATGACTCGATTTGGGTTATAGTCGACCGCTTGATTGAAGGTAGCTCATTTTATTCGATCAAGACTACCTATAGAAGTGCTAAGTTGGCAAAGATATACATGACCAGAATTGTGTGTTTGCACGGAGTTCCGAGGAGTATCAGACGATAGAGGAACCCAATTTACCTCAAAGTTTTGGAATCGGTTGCACGAAACATTGGGAACCAGGCTGGAATTCAAGACAGCTTTCCACCCTGCACCGATGGACAAAGCGAGAGAGTCAATCAGATTTTGGAGGATATCCGAGAGCTTGTGCACTAGATTATGGATCTAATTGGGATGATAACTTGTCAGATGCAGAGTTTTCTTATAACAACGATTACCAAACCAGCTTGAAGATGGCACCTTTCGAGGCTTTGTACGGAAGGAGGTGCAGGACACCGTTATCATGGGACGAAGCTGGAGACCATCAGTTGTTTGGACCAGATTTGATCAAGGAGTCCGAACAGAAGGTTAAGTTGATTCGCGATAGGCTCAAGGTAGCCCAGTCCTGCATGTAAAAGCTATGCGGATTCAAAATGCAAGGCGATAGAATATGAAGTTGGAGACAGAGTTTATCTTAGAGTATCCCCACTCGAGGAGTTAAGCGTTTTGGAGTTAAAGGAAAATTGGTGCCACGTTTCGTTGGACCATATAGGATTTTGCAACGCATGGGAGAAATCGCTTATAAGTTGGAATTACCCAAGGACTGTCGGTGTTCATGACGTGTTCCATGTTTCTCGGTGAAGAAATGTCACGCCGAGATGGCGAAGTACCGCTAAGGGATACAAAGGCCACTTGAAGCAATTCAGTTGAAGGATGATCTAACATATGAGGAGAAACCAATCAGATTCTCGAATATGCCCAGAGAGTTACTCGCAGCAAGGTTATCAAGTTTTGCAAGGTTCAATGGAGCCACCACAATGAGGATGAAGCCACAGGAAAGAGAAGAAGATTTGCTCAAAGACCACCTCACCTATTTTCTAGTTAACCCGAATCTCGAGGGCTAGATTCATCTTAAGGGGTAGGTTTGTAACATCCCAAATTTTCAATTTGGAATGTTATACATTAGATCATCATGCATTGCATATTTTCTTGCATTTTGTTGATCCTGGAAATTTCACGCAACTCAAGGACCCTCGGAGAGAGTTGGAGATTTCGAAATTTTCGTATTTGAGTTCTCTCAAAACTATGAAAAGAGGATCATTGGATTTATTTATTTTATCTTCAAATATTTTTCCAATATCACAAATAAGAGAGGGAATAATATGACTTTCCCAAAATTTAGGAAAAATGAAGATTTAATAAATAAATCAAATTTTGGATTTTTCTCGGAGTTTATTTGCCTTAGGGAAAATGTGTGTTTTCGAAAATTGCATTTTGGCCCGAGTAAAGTTCATTTTGTTCGACTCATTTTAGGAGTCGGGAAAGTTTACTTTATTTAATT
Organism: Aegilops longissima; assembly: GCA_021605205.1. Lineage (NCBI taxonomy): Eukaryota > Viridiplantae > Streptophyta > Magnoliopsida > Poales > Poaceae > Aegilops > Aegilops longissima. Next base: position 562,622,817 of record CM038676.1, on the reverse strand, counting down.
TTGGAGTTCGTTTAGATTTTTTCTTTGTATTTTTTTCTTGCACAAACCGATTTAAAAAAAAGGAGTCAGCAGCGCTTGGGCCAAAGGCCCAAGCCGCTAAGCCAGCCGGGCCGCCAGAGGCTAAGGCCATCGCGCCGCACCGAGGAGCAGGAGCCGCCCGGTTCCTTTTCTTTTACAAATCCTAGTAGGATTTGGACCCGTTCGTTATTCCGTTTTTATTCCTAGGATTCCTAATCCTACTCTAATTCTTGTCCCCTACTCCATGCAAAACCCTCCCTCCCCAATATAAATACCCAAGCACCCCCTCTAACACATCAAACCAACACCTCTCCTCTCCTCACCGCCGCCCACACCGCCGCCGCCCTACACCGCCGCCCACACACGCCGCCGCATTACTACACCGCCGCCACCCAATGCCGCCGCCCGCCATTGAGCCCTCGCCTCTTGAGGTACTAGCCCGCGCGTCATCTTTTCTTTTCCTCGGTTCGGTTTTCAGAATCGTTCGGTTTCCGTTCGGTTTCATTCCGGTTTTCTAGATCGGTTTTTCGTTTGGTTTTCTTTTCAAACCCTAGATCGGTTTTCTCGCCGGTTTTTCTTTTCGGTTTTGTTTAGCAAGCGTTAGCGGACCGTTCGTCCTAACGAACGTGATCACCGGTTTGCTTCGTTAATGAACGTCCGCTCGCTCAACCGTTCGTCGTTTTTTTTCTCATCGGATTTATTCCGCTATTTTTCTGATAGCGATTTCAAATCCGATTTTCTTTCTAGTCTATCTTCTCGCTCGTTTATCGGAATCAGGTGATTCAAACGCCCGGAGTTTCATCTCGAAACCGCCGTTCCGACTAATCAACTTAAATAAAGTTTTTCTACTGTAAAATTTGACTTAGTTTCAACTTGCTAGAACCGAGTTGTTTTCTTTCGTCATTTGACTTTCGTTGCTTTATTTGATTCGATTCTTTTTGCAACCAGGGTTCTTAAGTTGAACTTTCTGGTTAGATCTTTTATTCGAGATTTACCTGTGCATTAGATGAGTACTTATTGTATGCTTGTTGTTTGTCTGCGATAGATCACCCGAGGCGCCGCTTGTTACTTCGAGTCTCTAGGTTTCACGGATCGTCAGCAAGGCAAGTAACACTTGATCATATCTTTCTACTACCCAGTTTTTATGCATTAGATCAATCCTCAAACATTGCATGATTAGGATCTAATTAAATTGTGGGATGGGAAGTAGATGAGGTAGTACCTATTACCTGTATTACTTATGAAACCTTTGGGAGTTACTTCTACGTTTGCTTATTATGCCATGCTATGCTAGTAGACGTGGATTGGGTGAGTGATATCCATGACAGATGTGAGATTGTTAAATAAATGGTTTATCTAAGGTGGCAACTTAAACACACATCTGGGTGGATTGAGGCACCTGGTTTCTATCAGGACTTGCCTGTTTTTTTTTTGGACCGCCACCCAGGCTCAAAGGGATCATGAGATTATTCAAACTAGTAACTTCCGTGTGCAGCCACAAGCCATTATGGGCTCTGGCATAGTTGACTAAGTCGTGCGAACTCTTATAGTGGTGGACTAGCAGATGTAGGGGATGTAGGTGTACTGGTCCACCCATCGTAAGGTGCTAGCGCTTCTGAAAGACTATGTCTCGGTCATCCGTTTCTCAAACACCCTGCAGTACGAGAAACTAAACGGAGGCGATCGAGTCTTGTGGGGAAAAGTGCGCAAACCTGTTGGGGAACGTAGTAATTTCAAAAAAATTTCCTACGCACACGCAAGACCATGGTGATGGCATAGCAACGAGAGGGAGAGTATCCGCCCACGCACCCTCGTGAGACCGAAAGCGAAGCGTTATAACAACGCGGTTGATGTAGTCGACGTCTTCACGATCCGACCGATCCAAGCACCGAACGACGGCACCTCCGAGTTACGCACACGTTCAGCTCGATGACGATCCCGGACTCGATCCAGCAAAGTGTCGGGATGAGTTCCACAAGACGACGGCGTGGTGGCGATGATGATGCTCCACCGACGCAGGGCTTCGCCTAAGCTCTGCGACGATATGACTTCTCCGGCGCAGGCTTCGCCTAAGCTCCATGACGATATGACCGAAGTGGAATATGGTGGAGGGGGCACCGCACACGGCTAAGGAACGATCCGTAGATCAACTTGTGTGTCATGGGGTGCCCCCGCCTCAGATATAAAGGAGCCAAGGGGGTGCGGCCAGCCCTAGGGGAGGCGCTGGAGGAGTCCTACTCCCACCGGAGTAGGACTCCCCCTCCTAGTTGGATTAGGATTGGAGGAGGGGAAGAGGGAAGGCGCCGCCCCTCTCCTTGTCCTATTCGCACTAGGGGAGGGGCGCGCCTCCTGGCCGGCCCTTCCTCTTCTCTCTTATGGCCCATCAAGGCCCATAGACCTCCGGGGTTCCGTAACCCCGGTGTTCAATAACTTCTGTTTTCATCCGAACCTTTCCAAGTCCAAACATAGGCTTCCAATATATCAATCTTTATGTCTCGACCATTTCGAGACTCCTCGTCATGTCCGTGATCACATCCGGGACTCCGAACAACCTTCGGTACATCAATACTTATAAACTCATAATGAACTGTCATCGAAACGTTAAGCGTGCGGACCCTACGGGTTCGAGAACTATGTAGACATGACCTAGAACCATTCTCGGTCAATAACCAATAGTGGAACCTGGATGCCCATATTGGTTCCTACATATTCTACGAAGATCTTTATCGGTCAAACCGCATAACGATATACGTTGTTCCTTTTGTCATCGGTATGTTACTTACCCGAGATTCGATCGTCGGTACCCAATACCTAGTTCAATCTCGTTACCGGTAAGTTTCTTTACTCGTTCCGTAATACATCATCTTACAACTAACTCATTAGTTGTAATGCTTGCAAGGCTTATGTGATGTGTATCACCGAGAAGGCCCAGAGATACCTCTCCGACAATCGGAGTGACAAAACCTAATCTCAAATACGCCAACCCAACAAGTACCTTTGGAGACACCTGTAGTACTCCTTTATAATCACCCGATTCGTTGTGACGTTTGGTAGTACCAAAGTGTTCCTCCGTAAACGGAGTTGCATAATCTCATAGTTACAGGAACATGTATAGGTCATGAAGAAAGCAATAGCAATATACTAAACGATCAAGTGCTAAGCTAACGGAATGGGTCATGTCAATCACATCATTCTCCTAATGATGTGATCTCATTAATCAAATGACAACACATGTCTATGGTTAGGAAACATAACCATCTTTGATTAATGAGCTAGTCTAGTAGAGGCATACTAGTGACTATCTGTTTGTCTATGTATTCACACATGTATTATGTTTCCGGTTAATACAATTCTAGCATGAATAATAAACATTTATCATGATATAAGGAAATAAATAATAACTTTATTATTGCCTCTAGGGCATATTTCCTTGATCTCCCACTTGCACTAGAGTCAATAATCTAGATTACACAAGAATGATTCTAACACCCATGGAGTCTTGGTGTTGATCATGTTTTGCTCGTGGAAGAGGCTTAGTCAAGCGGTGTGCAACATTCAGATCCGTATGTATTTTGCAAATCTCTATGTCTCCCACTTGGACTTGGTCCCGAATGGAATTGAAGCGTCTTTTGATATGCTTGGTCCTCTTGTGAAATCTGGATTCCTTTGCCAAGGCAATTGCACCGAGATTGTCACAGAAGATCTTCATTGGTCCCGATGCACTAGGTATGACACCTAGATCGGAAATGAACTCTTTCATCCAGACTCCTTCATTTGCTGCTTCCAAGCAGCTATGTACTCCGCTTCACATGTAGATCCCGCCACGACGCTTTGTTTAGAACTGCACCAACCGACAGCTCCACCGCTTAATAAAAATACGATCCGGTTTGCGATTTAGAATCGTCCGGATCAGTGTCAAAGCTTGCATCGACGTAACCATTTACGACTAGCTCTTTGTCACCTCCATATACGAGAAACATATCCTTAGTCCTTTTCGGGTATTCGGGATGTTCTTGACCGCTGTCCGATGATCCTCTGGATTACTTTGGTACCTTCCTGCCGAGCTTACAGCTAAGCATACGTCAGTGTCTGGTACACGACATTGCATACATGATAGAGCCTATGGCTGAAGCATAGGAACATCTTTCATTTTTCTCTATCTTCTGCTGTGGTCGGGCATTGAGTCCGACTCAATCTTACACCTTATAATACAGGTAAAAACCTTTCTTTGCACGATCCATTTTGAACTTCTTCAAAACTTTATCAAGGTATGTGCTTTGTGAAAGTCCAATTAAGCGTTTTGATCTATCTCTATAGATCTTGATGCCCAATATGTAAGCAACTTCACCGAGGTCTTTCATTGAAAACTTTTATTCAAGCATCCTTTTATGCTATCAGAAATTCATATCATTTCCAATCAACAATATGTCGTCCACATACAATATCGAAATGCTACTGAGCTCCCACTCACTTTCTTGTAAATACAGGCTTCTCCAAAAGTCTCAGATAAAACCATATGCTTTGATCACACTATCAAAGCGCTTATTCCAACTTCGAGAGGCTTGCACTGGACCATAAATTGATCGTTGGAGCTTGCACACTTTGTTAGCACCCTTTGGATCAACAAAACCTTCTGGTTGCATCATATACAACTCTTCTTCTAGAAATCCATTCAAGAATGCAGTTTTACATCCATTTGCCAAATTTCATAATCATAAAATGCGGCAATTGCTAACATGATTCGGACAGACTTAAGCATCGCCACTGGTGAGAAAGTCTCATCGTAGTCAACCCCTTGAACTTGTCGAAAACCTTTTGCAACAAGTCGAGCTTTGTAGACAGTTACATTACCATCGGCGTCGGTCTTCTTCTTAAAGATCCATTTATTCTCAATGGCTTGCCGATCATCGGCAAGTCAACCAAAGTCCATACTTTGTTTTCATACATGGATCCCATCTCAGATTTCATGGCTTCCAGCCATTTCGCGAATCTGGGCTCACCATCGCTTCTTCATAGTTTGTAGGTTCGCCATGGTCAAGTAACATGACTTCCGAATAGGATTACCGTACCACTCGGTGCGTATTTTACTCTGGTTGACCTCGAAGTTCAGTAGTAACTTGATCTCAAGCTTCATGATCATCATCATTAGTTTCCTCACTAATTGGTGTAGTTGTCACAGAACCGTTTCTTGTGATGAACTACCTTCCAATAAGGGAGCAGATCTGATTATCTCATCAAGTTCTACTTTCCTCCCACTCACTTCTTTCGAGAGAAACTCCTTCTCTAGAAAGGATCCGAATTTAGCAACGAAAACTTTGCCTTTAGATCTGTGATAGAAGGTGTACCCAACAGTCTCCTTTGGGTATCCTATGAAGACACATTTCTCGATTTGGGTTCGAGCTTATCTGGTTGAAGTTTCTTCACATAAGCATCGCAGCCCCAAACTTTAAGAAACGACAACTTTGGTTTCTTGCCAAACCACAGTTCATACGGTGTCGCCTCAACGGACTTAGATGGTGCCCTATTTAACGTGAATGCGACTGCCTCTAAAGCATATCCCCAAAACGATAGCAGTAAATCAGTAAGAGACATCATAGATCGCACCATATCAAGTAAAGTACGATTCTGACGTTCGGACACACCATTTCTCGTGGTGTTCGGGTGGCGTGAGTTGCTAAACTATTCCACATTGTTTCAAATGTAAACCAAACTCGTAACTCAAATATTCTCCTCCACGATCCGATCGTAGAAATTTTATTTTCTTGTTACGATGATTTTCCACTTCACTCTGAAATTCTTTGAACTTTTCAAATGTTTCAGATTTGTGTTTCATTAAGTAGATATACCCATATCTGCTCAAATCATCTGTGAAGGTGAGAAAATAACGATACCCCGCGTGCCTCAACATTCATTGGACCACAAACATCGGTATGTATGATTTCCAACAAATCAGTTGCTCGCTCCATAGTTAGGAGAACGGCGTTTTAGTCATCTTGCCCATGAGGCACGGTTCGCAAGTACCAAGTGATTCAAAATCAAGTGATTCCGAAGCCCATCAAGATGGAGTTTCTTCATGCGTTTACACCGATATGACCCAAACGGAAGTGCCACAAATAAGTTGCATTATCATTATCAACTCTGCATCTTTTGGTTTCAACACTATGAATATGTGTACTACTATCGAGATTCAATAAAATAGACCACTCTTCAAGGGTGCATGACCATAAAAGATATTATTCATATAAATAGAACAACCATTATTCTCTGTCTTAAATGAATAACCGTCTCGCATCAAACAAGATCCAGATATAATGTTCATGCTTAACGCGGCACCAAATAACAATTATTTAGGTCTAAAACTAATCCCGATGGTAGATGTAGAGGTAGCGTGCCGACCGCGATCACATCGACTTTGGAACCATTTCCCACGCGATCGTCACCTCGTCCTTAGCCAATCTTCGCTAATCCGTAGTTCTGTTTGAGTTGCAAATATTAGCAATGTAACCAGTATCAAATACCTGTGTACTATCTGCGGTATTAGTAAGGTACACATCAATAACATGTATATCACATATACCTTTGATCACCTTGCCATCCTTCTTATCCGCCAAATACTTGGGGCAGTTCCGCTTCAAAGTGTCGATCGCTTGCGGTAAAAACACTCGATTTCAGGCTTAGGTCCAGACTTGGGTTTCTTCTCTTGATCAACAACTTTCTTGCTGTTCTTTTGAAGTTTCCTTCTTCTTTCCTTTACCCTTTTCTTGAAACTAGTGGTCTTGTTGACCATCAACACTTGATGCTCTTTCTTGATTTCTACCTCCATGCTTTTAGCATTGCGAAGAGCTCAGAATTGTTTTAGTCATCCCTTGCATATTATAGTTCATCACGAAGCTCTTGTAGCTTGGTGGCGTGATTGGAGAATTTCATCAATGACACTATCATCCGGAAGAGTAACTCCCAGTTGAATCAAGTGATTATTATACCCGGACATTTTGAGTATATGTTCATTGACGTAACTATTCTCCTCCATCTTGCAGCTATAGAACTTATTGGAGACTTCATATCTCTCAATCCGGGCATTTGCTTGAAATATTAACTTCAACTCTGGAACATCTCATATGCTCCATGACGCTCAAAACGTCGTTGAAGATCCGGTTCTAAGCCGTAAAGCATGGCACACTGAACTATCGAGTAGTCATCGGCTTTGCTTTGCCGACGCTCACAACTTCCGGCGTTGCTCTCTGCAGCAGAGGCTGGCACCCAGCGGTGCTTCGGGACGTAATTCTTCCGTGCAGCAATGAGGATAATCCTCGTTACGGACCCAGTCCGTGTAATTGCTACCATCATCTTTCAACTTTGCTTTCTCAAGGAACGCATTAAAATTCAACGGAACAACAAAGACGAGCCATCTATCTACAAGAAACATAGACAAGCAAAATACTATCGGTACTAAGTTCATGATAAATTTAAGTTTAATTAATCATATTAAAACCTCCCACTTAGACAGACATCTCTCTAGTCATCTAAGTGATTACGTGATCCAAATTAACTAAACCATGTCCGATCATCACGTGAGATGGAGTAGTTTCAATGGTGAACATCACTATGTTGATCATATCTACTATATGATTCACGCCGACCTTTCGGTCTCCGTGTTCCGAGGCCATATCTGTTATATGCTAGGCTCGTCAAGTTTAACTCTGAGTATTCGCGTGCGCAACTGTTTTGCACCCGTTGTATTTGAACGTAGAGCCTATCACACCCGATCATCACGTGGTGTCTCAAAGACGAAGAACTTTCATAACGGTGCATACTCGTGGAGAACACTTCTTGATAATTTTAGTGAGAGATCATCTTATAATGCTACCGTCAATCAAAGCAAGATAAGATGCATAAAGGATAAACATCACATGCAATCAATATAAGTGATATGATATGGTCATCATCATCTTGTGCTTGTGATCTCCATCGCCAAGCACCGCCATGATCACCATCGCCACCGGCGCGACACCTTGATCTCCATCGTAGCATCGTTGTCGCCTCGCCAACTATTGCTTCTACGACTATCGCTATCGCTTAGTGATAAAGTAAAGCAATTACATGGCTTTTGCATTTCATACAATAAAGCGACAACCATATGGCTCCTGCCGATTGCCGATAACTCGGTTACAAAACATGATCATCTCATACAATAAAATATAGCATCACGTCTTGACCACATCACATCACAACATGCCCTGCAAAAACAAGTTAGACGTCCTCTACTTTGTTGTTGCAAGTTTTACGTGGCTGCTACGGGCTGAGCAAGAACCGTTCTTACCTACGCATCAAAACCACAACGATAGTTTGTCAAGTTGGTGCTGTTTTAACCTTCGCAAGGACCGGGCGTAGCCACACCAGTTCAACTAAAGTGAGAGAGACAGACACCGCCGGTCACCTTTAAGCAACTAGTGCTCGTGAGCGGTGAAACCAGTCTCGCGTAAGCGTCGCGTAATGTCGGTCCGGCCGCTTCATCTCACAATACCGCCGAACCAAAGTATGACATGATGGTAAGCAGTATGACTTATATCGCCCACAACTCACTTGTGTTCTACTCGTGCATATGACATCAACGCATAAAACCTGGCTCGGATGCCATTGTTGGGGAACGAGTAATTTCAAAAAATTCCTACGCACACGCAAGACCATGGTGATGGCATAGCAACGAGAGGAGAGTATCCGCCCACGCACTCGTGAGACCGAAAGCGAAGCGTTATAACAACGCGGTTGATGTAGTCGACGTCTTCACGATCCGACCGATCCAAGCACCGAACGACGGCACCTCCGAGTTCGCACACGTTCAGCTCGATGACGATCCCGGACTCCGATCCAGCAAAGTGTCGGGATGAGTTCCGTCAAGACGATGGCGTGGTGACGATGATGATGCTCCACCGACGCAGGGCTTCGCCTAAGCTCCGCGACGATATGACTTCTCCGCGCAGGGCTTCGCCTAAGCTCCATGACGATATGACCGAAGTGGAATATGGTGGAGGGGCACCGACACGGCTAAGGAACGATCCGTAGATCAACTTGTGTGTCATGGGGTGCCCCCGCCCCAGATATAAAGGAGCCAAGGGGGTGCGGCCAGCCCTAGGGGAGGCGGCGCTGGAGGAGTCCTACTCCCACCGAGTAGGACTCCCCCTCTCCTAGTTGGATTAGGATTGGAGGAGGGGAAGAGGGAAGGGGCGCCCCCTCTCCTGTCCTATTCGGACTAGGGGAGGGGCGCGGCCCCCTGGCCGCCCTTCCTCTTCTCTCTTATGGCCCATCAAGGCCCATAGACCTCCGGGGTTCCGTAACCCCGGTGTTCCAGAACTCCTGTTTTCATCCGAACCTTTCCAAGTCCAAACATAGGCTTCAATATATCAATCTTTATGTCTCGACCATTTCGAGACTCCTCGTCATGTCCGTGATCACATCCGGACTCAACAACCTTCGTACATCAATACTTATAAACTCATAATGAACTGTCATCGAAACGTTAAGCGTGCGGACCCTACGGGTTCGAGAACTATGTAGACATGACCTAGAACCATTCTCGGTCAATAACCAATAGCGAACCTGGATGCCCATATTGGTTCCTACATATTCTACGAAGATCTTTATCGGTCAAACCGCATAACGATATCGTTGTTCCTTTTGTCATCGGTATGTTACTTACCCGAGATTCGATCGTCGGTATCCAATACCTAGTTCAATCTCGCATCGTAAGTTTCTTTACTCGTTCCGTAATACATCATCTTACAACTAACTCATTAGTTGTAATGCTTGCAAGGCTTATGTGATGTGTATCACCGAGAAGGCCCAGAGATACCTCTCCCACAATCGGAGTGACAAAACCTAATCTCAAATACGCCAACCCAACAAGTACCTTTGGAGACACTGTAGTACTCCTTTATAATCACCCGATTACGTTGTGACGTTTGGTAGTACCAAAGTGTTCCTCCGTAAACGGAGTTGCATAATCTCATAGTTACAGGAACATGTATAGGTCATGAAGAAAGCAATAGCAATATACTAAATGATCAAGTGCTAAGCTAACGGAATGGGTCATGTCAATCACATCATTCTCCTAATGATGTGATCTCATTAATCAAATGACAACACATGTCTATGGTTAGGAAACATAACCATCTTCGATTAATGAGCTAGTCTAGTAGAGGCATACTAGTGACTATCTGTTTGTCTATGTATTCACACATGTATTATGTTTCCAGTTAATACAATTCTAGCATGAATAATAAACATTTATCATGATATAAGGAAATAAATAATAACTTTATTATTGCCTCTAGGGCATATTTCCTTCAAAACCTCTGCAGAGTGTATAAACTAATCATGATTAGCCATGTCCCCGGTTATGGACATCTTGAGTATCTAGTACTTGAATATCATGTGACTCTCAACATGTTACTCTATTTTAATATTGTTGGGTTTGTTAATGAGTACTTTTAATTGGGATTGAGGATGCTGTCAACCATTCTCAATGTTTAACAACCACCATGATAGTTAAACAAATTTATTCCTTTGCAGTAGGGAAAAACTGGCTTTGTGCAAAACTATAACCGTAGAGCTTTCCACCAGCCACATATGCATGTAGTATTGGCTTATCATTCATTATTCTCTATGTGTTACCTTGCCAGCATATTCCATGTGCTGAATTGCTGGCTGCAACTTTCATGTTGCGAGACTTTTCGAACGACGAATAAGGTGCTTTAGGTCGTGGTTCTATACTCGATGATGCTACTGGAGTTGATGGACTCACTTATCTTCCAAGTCTTTCTTTGTTATCGTTATTAGATGGCCTTAAGCCATATTTATTAAGTCCTCTTTTGGACAACGATGTAATAAGTGTGTGATTGCTACTCTGTTATAAATCCTTCAAATCTTGTGTGGTGTCAAGATTATCGATCCAGGATGACACCGATCACAGAGATCGGATCCATTCGGTCGGGTCGCTACTGTTTGGACTCGTTTGATATTCCTTTTCTTCAAACATCAAACAAGGGAAAAAAACAGGAACTGGCACTGGGCTCTGGGTTAATAGGTTAGTCCCAAAAATCATATAAAAGTGCTTAGTAAAGCCCATTAACGTCCAAAAAAGATAATATAATAGCATGAATACTTCATAAATTATAGATACGTTGGAGACGTATCAGTATCCCCAAGCTTAATTCCTGCTCGTCCTCGAGTAGGTAAATGATAAAAGATAGAATTTATGAAGTGGGAATGCTAGCAGGTGCATAAGTTTGATCAATGATAATTTCAATCACCTTTTCTAGCATCATCATGTGTCATAACAGTAGCTCAACTCACAGAACTTTTCATGATCAAGTAACAAACTATTCACATGTTAAAGTATAGAAAATAAACTTTCTTGAAAACTAACAAACCATGTTATTTAGTCATCAAACAATTACACTACATCTTATTTTCAGGAAGAGTCTATGGCAGAGCTTTGATTCAGCAAACTTCACATACTCAACTATCATTTAGTCTTCCATGATTGCTACCACTCAAAGTATATTTTTAGAACAAATAGTATTCATCGAACACAGAGAAAGATAGGGGCTTAATGTTTCACCTCCCAACCTTTTACCTCAAGGGTAATGTCAACAGTAATAATTCATGCTCAAATATATTTGAATGGCCATATATGCTTAGATCTTTCCATCACATGATGCTTGCCAACTAAAGAGTAGGTTGGAATGAGAAGGAATACTATTAACCCTTGCATAAAAGTACAAGATAGGCCCTTCGCAGAGGGAAGCAGGGATTTGCAGAGGTGCCAGAGCTCGAAGCAAAAACAGAGATGAAAATAATTTTGAGAAGTATGCTTTCATTGTCAACATAACGACCAAGAGTTCCCAATATCTTCCATACTAGATACATCATAGGTGGTTCCCACGCAGAAAGGTAAAGATCTTACTCCCCCTCCACCAACGATCACACTCCACGGCTTGTTCGAAACAACGGGTGCCGTCCAACTTTCAACAATCCTGGTGGAGTTTTGTTTAAATTATTTGCGAATTTGTTTTTGATCTTTTGATCATAGGACTGGGCATCCCTGTTACCAGCCATTTTCTCATGAATGATAAGTGGAGTCCACTCACCGTGAGAATAACCCACCTAGCATGGAAGATACTGACAGCCCCTAGTCGCTACATGAGCAATTCGGTCATACAAAACAGATTATTATTTGAAGGTTTAGAGTTTGGCACATGCAAATTTACTTGGAACGGCAGGTAAATACCGCATATAGGTAGATATGGTGGACACTCTTGGAATAAACTTGGTTCAAGGAGTTTGGATGCACAAGCAGTATTTCGGCTTAGTACAGATATTCTGGCTAGCAAAGGATTCTGAATAGCAAGCACCACATGTTAGAGTATCCATTACAATGTAACTTCTATACAAATATACCCAAGCATAACTCATTATGTTGTCTTCCTTTTCAAACTTCAACTAATTTGCTCAGGTTTAAAATAATTAATGGGGCTCACAACCATAGAAGATGTCCAATATAGTATTATATGTGAAATCTCTCTTCCTTCAATATTCTTTCATGAATTGTTCAAGTGATCAATACAATGTTTGCTAACCTACAATAAATTTACCACCTCTACTTCTTATAGGTGAAGTAATTACTCCCCATGGGATAAGCATATGAAACATATATAATTTCAGATTTATTATATTCAACTCATTCAACCATTTACTCATTGGATATAAGTGAAGCACACGAGTAAATGACAAACTACTCCAAAAAGATATAAGTGAAGATCAATGAGTAGTTAAATAATTATGTAGCTATGTGAAGACTCTCTCTCATTTAAGAATTTCAGATCTTGGTATTTTATTCAAACAGCAAGCAAAACAAAATAAAATAAAATGACGCTCCAAGCAAAACACATACCATGTGGTGAATAAAAATATAGCTCCAAGTAAAGTTACCGATGAAGGAAGACGAAAGAGGGGATGCCTTCCGGGGCATCCCCAAGCTTAGGCTCTTGGTTATCCTTGAATATTACCTTGGGGTGCCTTGGGAATCCCCAAGCTTAGGCTCTTTCCACTCCTTATTCCATAGTCCATCGAATCCTTACCCAAAACTTCAAAACTTCACAACACAAAACTCAACAGAAAACTCGTAAGCTCCGTTAGCGAAAGAAAAAAAAACACCACTTCAAGGTACTATAATGAACTCATTCTTTATTTATATTGGTGTTAAACCTACTTTACTCCAACTTCTCTATGGTTTATAAACTATTTTACTAGCCATAGATTCATCAAAATAAGCAAGCAACACAATGAAAACAGAATCTGTCAAAAAAACAGAACAGTCTGTAGTAATCTGTATCAAACGTATACTTCTGGAACTCCAAAAATTCTAAAATAAATTTTTGGACCTGAGGAATTTGTCTAGTAATCATCTGCAAAAAGAATCAACTAAATAGCACTCTCCAGTAAAAAGTTGAAGCTAATCTCGTGAGCGCTGAAGTTTCTGTTTTTTACAGCATGATCATAAAGACTTCACCCAAGTCTTCCCAAAGGTTCTACTTGGCACAAACACTAATTAAAACATAAAACCACATCTAAAAAGAATATAGATGGATTATTTATTACTTAACAGAACCAAAAAGCAAGAAACTAAAATAAAATTGGGTTGCCTCCCAACAAGCGCTATCGTTTAATGCCCCTAGCTAGGCATGATGATTTCAATGATGCTCACGTAAGACATAAGAATTGAAACATAAAGAGAGCATCATGAAGAATATAACTAGCACATTTCAGTCTAACCCACTTCCTATGCATAGGGATTTTGTGAGCAAACAACTTATGGGAACAATAATCAACTAGCATAGGAAGGCAAAACAAGCATAACTTCAAAACTTTAAGCACATAGAGAGGAAACTTGATATTATTGCAGTTCCTACAAGAATATATTCCTCCCTCATAATAATTTTCAGTAGCATCATGAATGAATTCAACAATATAACCAGCACCTAAAGCATTCTTTTCATGACCTACAAGCATACAAATTTTACTACTCTCCACATAAGCAAAATTCTTTTCTTTTGGAATAGTGGGAGTATCATAAGAGACTCGAATACTATAAATTATTTCCATATTAAAAGAGTAATGTTCAGAAAAAGGGGAATCATAATCATGACAAGTTTTGTAAATATAATCATCACTACTTTTTATGGCATATGTATCATCACAATAATCGTCATAAATAGCAACTTTGTTCTCATCATAATCAATTGAAACCTCTTCCAAGATAGTGGAATCATTACTAAATAAAGTCATGACCTCTCCAAATCCACTTTCATAATTATCATAATAAGATTCAACATCCTCCAAAATAGTGGGATCATTACTTCCTAAAGTTGACACTCTTCCAAACCCACTTTCATCAATATAATCATCATAAGTAGGAGGCATGCTATCATCATTATACATTTGCATATCAAAACTTGGGAGACTAAAAATATCATCTTCATTAAACATAGCATCCCCAAGCTTGGGATGAACATTAATTGCAGAAAATATATTCTCAAAAACATCATATTCATCAAACATAGCATCCCCAAGCTTGGGCTTTTTCATATCATAAGCATAATCACTCTCATCATTAATAGTATGGATAGCACCAATAGTATAGCAATTATCATATTCTTCCAAGCAAGTGCAAAAAATATTTTCAAGATCATAAGAAGTATCATTATCCTCCCAATCATAATCATCACAACAAGAAATAGGCATAACAAGATCATCATCAAGTGCATCATCTTCCACAGTTATCTTTGATCCATTTTCATGAGGCACAACAATAATAGGAGCAACATTATTTGGGAGAGATATCTTTTTACCTCTCTTCCTTTTTCTTTTCTTCTTCTTCACCACATCATGTGTGGGTTCAATCCTCTTTTTGGAGCTCCTTATTAATGAGATTGGTTGAATAGAAGGCTCCTCCTCGTTACCTGATTCATCATAAGAAATAATTGGAGAATATTGGGAAGTCTCTTCCCTTTCGTTAGTATTCTCTTCATCTTCTATTTGTTTTTTTTTCTTTATGTAATTGGCAATATAAGGATTTTCAATGCAATTCACCGCACAATACATATAAATTTCTTCTAGATCAAAATGAAGAACTCTATCAAGGGCAAATTCTGGAATAACCTTAGTTATACGTTTCATTTTTCTTCATAACCCAAGAGCAAACTAAGTTCATTATGATGTGACAGGGAAATCAAGTCATCACAATTTTTGGACACGATACGATCATGAAACAATTTGCATTGGGTACTGAAATGATCATGTTCATTGCAAAGTTCACAAGTACGGCTAAGAAAATTTAAATTTTCAGCACAAACAGCTAGCATTTCTTGCAACAATTTAGTTTCTAAATGCTTATGCCTCTTGCAATATCTATCTTCCCTATTTGGTGTGTACTTGCAAACCCAATGCACTCCACAAAAATTGACATGTTTATAGGAGACATTTTCATCATAACTAGTGCAATCATCATTAGTACTATGGATATTCAAGGAGTTTATGCTAACAACATTGTAATCATGCTTATCATTCAAGGATTTAGTGCCACACATTTTAATGCATTCTTCTTCTAACACTTTGGCACAATTTTCCTTTCCATCATACTCACGAAAGATATTAAAAAGATGAAGCGTATGAGACAAAATCAATTCCATTTTTTTGTAGTTTTCTATTATAGACTAAACTAGTGATAAAACAAGAAACTAAAAGATTCGATTGCAAGATCTAAAGATATACCTTCAAGCACTCACCTCCCCAGCAACGGCGCCAGAAAAGAGCTTAGTTGACGGGGTGTGAGCGCCGCTTACCTAGCCTCCCCGGCAACGGTGCCAGAAAAGAGCTTGATGTCTACTACACAACCTTCTTCTTGTAGACGTTGTTGGGCCTCCAAGTGCAGAGGTTTGTAGGACAGTAGAAAATTTCCCTCAAGTGGATGGCCTAAGGTTTATCAATCCGTGGGGGGCGTAGGATGAAGATGGTCTCTCTCAAACAACCCTGCAACCAAATAACAAAGAGTACCTTGTGTCCCCAACACACCCAATACAATGGTAAATTGTATAGGTGCACTAGTTCGGCGAAGAGATGGTGACACAAGTGCAATATGGATGATAGATATAGGTTTTTGTAATCTGAAAATATAAAAACAGCAAGGTAGCTAATGATAAAAGTGAGCGTAAACGGTATTGCAATGCTAGGAAACAAGGCCTAGGGTTCATACTTTCACTAGTGCAAGTTCTCTCAACAATAATAACATAATTGGATCATATAACTATCCCTCAACATGCAACAAAGAGTCACTCCAAAGTCACTAATAGCAGAGAACAAACGAAGAGATTATGGTAGGGTACGAAACCACCTCAAAGTTATTCTTTCCGATCAATCCATTGGGCTATTCCTATAAGTGTCACAAACAACCCTAGAGTTCATAGTAAAATAACACCTTAAGACACACATCAACCAAAACCCTAATGTCACCTAGATACTCCAATGTCACGTCAAGTATCCGTGGGTATGATTATACGATATGCATCACACAATCTCAGATTCATCTATTCAACCAACACATAGAATCTCAAAGAGTGCCCCAAAGTTTCTACTGGAGAGTCAAGACGAAAACGTGTGCCAACCCCTATGCATAGGTTCATGGGCGGAACCCGCAAGTTGATCACCAAAACATACATCAAGTGAATCAATAGAATAACCCATTAAAAACAGGAACTGGCACTGGGCTCTAGGTTAATAGGTTAGTCCCAAAAATCATATAAAAGTGCTTAGTAAAACCCATTAATGTCCAAAACAGATAATATAATAGCATGAATACTTCATAAATTATAGATACGTTGGAGACGTATCATATACATCAAGAAATCAAGAAACATGAGTAAAATTGTAAATTTCAAGGACTATGTACACCATTGTTTGGATGTTGGCTCCACCACCGATCCACTACAGTTCATATATGACAGAGAATGTGGAGATGAACTATTCACATATATTCTAATTTTATTCTTGAAATTTAATACTATAAATTCTCGTAGCAACATGCAGGGTGTTGTCTAGTTAAATTAGTACATGGATACAAACTGCAACGTGACGCATGCATACGGGAATCACCCCACACATGATTCCCACGTCACGCACACCCCTCCACGCCGCGCCAGACGCGCGGGACGTGGAGAGCGCAGCGCGCGAAGAGTTTTACCGCAGTAAAAACTGCCCTGCCTGCCCGCGCACCGTTCTGGGCCTATTCCCACAACGCGTCGCGCTTATGTGTGGCCCAGGCCCGGGGGCTCCTGTCGGTGTACCAAAAGAGGGGTGCACTTTTTGTACCCCTATACCTGTGCACGGGCAGTCAGAGCCGCGCCCACGGCCGCACCAAGCAGAGCAAGGGAGGTGAGCCAAGGTAAGACCAAAAACCACAAGAAACGGAGGGACGAAGCAGGCTCCCCCGGCAAGACCCTTGCCGGGGACAGCTTTGGCAGCCCCGGCAAGACCCTTGCCGAGGCAGCTTGCCCCACACCAATGGAGCGAGTCACCCTTGAGCCCACAACCTCTAGCGTAAATTTACTACATTGAGGCAAGAGCTCGGGAGACACCTCCTTGGTGGCATGCAGATCTTCGCCAAGACAAATAAAGCAATGACAAAGACCAAGGCCACAAGGATCGGATGGGCGAAGCAGGTTTTCCCGGCAAGGACCCTCGCCAGGGCAGCCTCAGCGGCCCCGACAAGACCCTTGCCGGGGCAGCTCGTCCACGCCAGCTGAGCGAGCCACCCTTGAGCCCACCAATGCTCAAACAGACGCATTGGGACAGGGCTCGGGAGGCACCTCCGTGGTGTCATGCAGATCTTTGTGAAGACAAAGAATAATCAAGATCAAGTGAGGATAAGAAGGCAATCATCCTCACCGAAGAAACCCACAAGACCCCCGGCAAGATCCTTGTCGGGGACGCCTACGCACCGCAGCAAGACCCTTGCCGGGCCACCCGGCAAGGCCCTCGCCAGGTGCGCCAGCAGGGCCGCTGCCAGGCCCGCACCAACCAAGTTTCCACTGCCGTTCGCATGCAGCTGCCGACCCAACCAGCTGGGCAGGCACCTGCGTGGCAGCATGCAAACCTTCCTGGAGGCTCCACCACCGCGCCACCTCAGCTGCCTGCCTGCCTACATGGCATCAAGGCATCACCGGCGCAGGGCGTGTCGAAGCAAGGAGGAGCGGCGACGGATGGGACGGGCCTCGCTCCCATCCCCAATAAAGCAAGAGGACACCTAAGCGATGCATTAAATGCATGTTATCCTCTAATACGAGGGATAACCTCGCGGCACTGTACCCTTTCCACCTCCTGCTTGCCACTGTGGTGACCCCTTTCCCTATAAAAGGAGGCCCGAGGCGACCAGGAAAAGGATTGGGCTTTTTGGAGCTCGTTACGCCCCGTAGCTAGCTCAAGAACTCAGAATACATCCACCAAAGCAGGACTAGAGTTTTATGCATCCTCGTGGCCCTAACCTGGATAAACGAACCGCGTACTCTCTGTTAGATCCTCTCTTCTCTCAACCCCGCCCCGCAACCGTAGTAGGGATCCTTGTGATCCCATAGGTGTAGTTCCCACCGATATCTTTGGCGCGCCAGGTAGGGGGCGCAGTTGTGAGAATCGGCTCTGGCGGTTAAGTTAGCGGCTCTTCATCGCCATAGCTCTTGAAGAAGAAGGAGGGACAGAAGATCGATGCCGGTGCAGCTACAAACAGAAGCTAAGTCACACCAAACCTGACTACTTCTTTCCTTTCATATGAGGTTGTTTCCCTTGGAGACGTCGTTCCTTTGTACGGAAAACCTGTACGCAAAAGGGGCTCTCCCGCGATCGGCAACACCCTTGCTTTGTTTCGAGTCTGCTCAAAAACTGAAGTGGCTGCGTCAAGAGCGGCAGGGTAGCCTTCCGCGATTGGCAACGCTCTCGATTCTGACTCGAGTCAAGCTCGACAGTTTGAGAGGCCGCGTTAAGGACGGTAAGGTGGTTCGCCCGGCAGCACGCATACCCGGCAGGCCAATGGGGATCCGTCCCCAAGGCACCATCCTAGGATTACGCACCGGTGAGCCTGCCCAATTAACGTAGGGTGTACGTACAAAGGAGAATCGAACAAGGAAAATGACGTGCACAAAAATTAAAAGTACTTCAGAGTTATATTACATCAATTCATTGCTGCGGTTCTAACTAAAGATGAAAATTGTCTTCGTCATGAACCTGCAGCGGCGAAGAAGAACGGGGCGCCTAGTCCCGACGCTGGCCCTCCACCCTCTGGATTTTGTTGATACCGCTGATGATGGGCTTGATACGCTCCTTGAGCGCCGTGAGGTCAGTACCGTCCGGCAAGCTATCCATCGCGGCTTCAAAGTCGAGGTCGGGGTTCCAGTACGCCATCTTGGTGAGGACCTTGGTCATGCCCCCCGGCAAAGTCGTCGGGCCTCCGTGGCCAGCGTGGCCGCCCAGTTGGAGTGAAGATAAGCCAGAGCTCCGAGGACGCCCTCAAAGAACTGGGTCAGCTTGGCGTTGATGGTCCCGCTGCGCTCAGGGGCATACCTCACGTTTGGCATCCCCATGGTGGCCAGCTGCATGGTGACCCTGCCGGCGACGTCCTCAAGACGGCTGATCCAATGGTTCTCACCCTCCACATAATCCTGGTGGGAGGCGGCCTCGTCCGCCCGCAGCTGCTTCTCCTTCTCCAACTCCTTGGTCAGGATCTCCTCCCAGGCTTGGCTCTCCGACAGCATCTTCTCGAGATACTCCAGCTTCAGCTTGAGATCCTTGACGGAGTCGTTGGCCTTGGAGAGCTCCCCAGTCTTGTTGACGACCGCCTCCTGCGCCTCCATCAAGGCGGTGTTGAGCGTGTTCTTCTCCTGGGACAGCTTCAGGACCTGCTCCTTCAGCTCATCCCGCTCCACTTCCAGCTCCCTCACCTTGCCGGCATGAGCCAGAGACTGGGCATCGAGAGCCCCTTTGTGCCTCTGCTCTAGCTCTTGGGTTCGACGTGCAACAAGGGTCTCGAGCTCCTCATCCTTGCTGCGAAGCATTGCGGCAAGCTTCTCCTCGCGCACGGCAAGGTCCTCCTCCTGAGAATCCAACATGGCCTGGTGCTAGATCCGGACGGCCTCGGCTGCAGCAGCCGAGTTCGCCGCCGCCTCCTGGGCCTTCTCGATGTCAGCCAGTTTCATGGTGAGCTCCACGTTGTGTTGGGACAGCTCCTCCTGAAGGTCCTTCTGCTCCTCCCGAGTCTGGCGGAACCAGGTCTGCGTCTCAGCGACGCGCGCTTTGAAGTCCGCTTCCGCCTTGTCCACCGTCGCCATCCTGGACTTGGTCTTGTCCAGGCGGGCGCGATGGAGCGCCTGGAGTTTTCGGAAGTTAGCCCCCATGGCGCGGAGAAGCCGCTCTTCCTGGGAGCCCTCGCCACCGACGATCAGTTCATCAACCACCTCGAGCCCAGTGGCGGCGAGCACCTCGCCATCAAAAACCTCCCCTTCAGCGGGCGCCCGGGCGCTTGTCACTCCTGGGAGATGGACAAAGAGGTCGTGCCCACTTTCAAATACTTGCCGGAGCCAGAGGTTGCCGAGGAAGAAGGTTGATCATCGACCACCTCCTCCTCGGTTGCGGCCTTGCCGGCCTCCCCGGCGGGCCCCTCATTGGCCTCGCCAGTAGAAGCCCGGCCGGTTGCCCCGGCGACCCCCGTGGAGGCATCCTCGGCAGCATCCTTGGCGGCCTCCTCGGCAGCAATCTTGTCGACCTCCGCCACGGCCTCCTTGGCAATGTCCCCGACGACGGTGTCCACATCCTCCATGACCACCGAAGAAGGATCTGGGCAACAAGAAAGGCGATGAGGCTAAGAAAAGAAGCAAGAGAAAAACAGAGACGAAGAATGGGCGACTCACCAGTGCCTGGCTGTGAAGCAGAAGTCCCCTCCCTGCCAGCACATGGCGCCAAAGCAAAGCCACCAGCACCCAAGTTCCCCTCTTCCTCCTCCATGAGCATGGGCTCGGTACTTGGCGCCATTGCCGGGGACGCCCCTCACGGCGGCGTAGTCGATGGAGGCGGTGTGTTCGGAGTAGCCCTCTGCGGCTCCTCCTCCTGCCGCTCCCCTCCTACAGACCCGACAAGGTCAGCACCAGAGCATCGAACCCCCAACGCATGTCGACACGAGGAGAGTGGTGAACTTACGCTGGGGCCTATGCCGGGGGCTGCTGACCGGGCTGCTCAACACCACCAGTGGCGCCCGTGAGGCACCAGCCGGGGCTGGCCGCCCGCCGAGGCCTTGGCCCTCTTCACCCTTCGGGCCAGCGTCTCCGCGTCCCTGCAAAGACAAAAGAAGATCAAGATAAGTGGCACAATTCGGAGGAACATAGATGACAATAAGGAACAAGGCACTTACTCATCTTCCACCTCCTCCTCTTCCACGGCTTTCCTCTTCCTCCTCGGGCTGAGAGACCCGTAATCGAAGGTGACCCTCGAGTCGGCATCCGAGTCGGCATCTGCCGGAGGGGGTGAGGAAGGCAGAGTCTGGACACGCCTGGATGAGGAAGGGGCAGCTGGCTTCTTCTTCTCCGCGGCCTTCGTCAGCTTCTTTGCCGCCGTGGCCTCGTGGTGACGCCTGCACCCTCCAAGGTCGGGCTTGAGGCGCGTGGCCTGCTGGCCGGACTGCTCGCCAGAGCCAGCCCGCCGCAGAACTCGCCTTCTTCCCGTGGTGGGCGTCGGGCCCGCGGCCCCGGCCTCCTCCGACGACGACTCGTCGGCCGCGTCTTCGACAAGCGGGGCCCCGGTCCCGGCACTGCTGACTTCCCCGGCGGCCGCCACCCATCGGGCAAGCTCCTCCTCCTCCGCGGCCGTCGCGGCCCTATCCACCATACCACCAGCACTGCCGGCCTCCGCGACAAGTTGTGCCTCCCTTGCCCTGGCAGCAATGTAGTCCAGTTCCGCCTGGGAGGTGTCCTGGACGAGCAGTTGCTCGGTGTCAGCGTTGACATATCCCTCATGCAGTGTGTCGAAGAACTCCTGCACTTGGGCATCGTCCGGCACGACCCAGCTTTGAACGGGGCCATGCGCATTGCAGTCCGGCATCATGGCAATGATGTCGGACCGATGGGAGTTATTGCACAACGGGACTACTCCTACCGGCAACTTGAACAGAGGCTTCTTGACAACCTTGCCAGCCTTCGCGGCGGCCCTCGCAACCTTGCCGGTCCGCTCGACCTCGCCATCACGACCTACGTCAAGTTGAAAGAGTCGCTGGCAGAGGTGAGCATGCCGCATCATGGTGAAGTTGTGGTCAAGGCCGGGGCGGAGTCGCATGATGTTCGCGGGATTCACGAAGAGCCAGGCCGGCCTCCCCTTGTTATGCAGTGGAACGATCCGGCGGCGGATGAAATCCGCCCCGATCATCTCAAGGGTGAGCCCGGCCTCGGTAAGCCAAAGGATCCTAGTGATGACAGGAGTGAGCCTCTTGTCATCTTCGTCGACGTCGCTCCAATCACTCCTACGGACTGGCGGCGCCCGGCACACCTCGCAGAATGCCGGCGGATCATCCTCTTCAATCAAGCACCACCGGCCCCGCCACTCTTCCCACCTCTCCTTCATGGCGCCGTCCGGATACGTCCCCTTGGATCTAGGGATCCAGGTGACGCAGCCAGTGATGTCGCCCCCTGTCTGGACCCGAGGGAAGAAGTAATGGCGGAAGAGCGCCGTGTTGGGGTGCACCCCGGCGAAACTTTCACAGAGGTGCGCAAAAAGAGCCATGCACGCCACGGCATTCGGAGTAAAATCTAGAAGACGAAAACCGAAAGTGTGCATGATGTCGCTAAAGAAATCAGAGAAGGGAGGACAGAGCCCGCGGGAGAAATAATCAACGAAGAAGGGGTACCGATTCGGAACGGCCTCGGCACAGTCAGCAGGGATGACGCGCGTGGCTGGATGCCCCGAATTCTCTCCCCCCGTCTTCACCCCCCACAGGGGCCTAAAGGAGTCCTGGAGATCGTGCACATCGACCGTCGAGGGGGAAAAGAAGGCGGATTGCGTCCACTGCACCGCCAGCGCACTCTTCAGTGCCTCCATCACTCCGGCGTCCTTGGCCCCTCCTTTACCCCTGGTAGATTTGGGCGCCATGGCGGCTAAGAGAAGCGAAGAACAAGGGGCATCAGGGACGCGGCAACCACAGACGATGGCGGAAGCTTAGAGAAGAAGGAAAGGGGAGCGACGGTTCCGAGATTGGAAAAGGCGCAGCGGAGGAAGGTAAAGTGAGCAGCGCGCCCACGGTTATTCCTTTTTATGAGGAAGGCGCGGGCCACCTCCTTTCTCTTCCCATTAACTGCGACGTGACGAATGCATACGGGAACCGCCCCACACATGATTCCCATGTCACGCACACCCCTCCATGCCGTGCCACACGCGCGGGACGTGGAGAGCGCAGCGCGCGAAGAGTTTTACCGAAGTAAAAACTGCCATGCCTGCCCGCGCACCATTCTGGACCTATCCCAACAACACGTCGCGCTTATGTGTGGCCCAGGCCCGGGGGCTCCTGTCGGTGTACCAAAAGAGGGGTGCACTTTTTGTACCCCTATACCTGTGCACGGGCAGTCAGAGCCGTGCCCACGGCCGCACCAAGCAGAGCAAGGGAGGTGAGCCAAGGTAAGACCAAAAACCACAAGAAATGGAGGGACAAAGCAGGCTCCCCCGGCAAGACCCTTGCCGGGGACAGATTTGGCAGCCCCGGCAAGACCCTTGCCGAGGCAGCTCATCCCACACCAACGGAGCGAGTCACTCTTGAGCCCACAACCTCTAGCGTAAATCTACTACGTTGAGGCAAGAGCTCAGGAGACACCTCCTTGGTGGCAAGCAAATCTTCACCAAGACAAATAAAGCAGCGACAAAGACCAAGGCCACAAGGATCGGATGGGCGAAGCAGGTTTTCCCGGCAAGACCCTTGCCGGGGTAGCTCGCCCACGCCAGCCGAGCGAGCCACCCTTGAGCCCACCAATGCTCAAACAGACGCATTGGGACAGGGCTCGGGAGGCACCTCCGTGGTGGCATGCAGATCTTTGTGAAGACAAAGAATAATCAAGATCAAGTGAGGATAAGAAGGCAATCATCCTCACCGAAGAAACCGACAAGACCCCCGGCAAGATCCTTGCCGGGGACGCCTACGCACTGCGGCAAGACCCTTGTCGGGCCACCCGGCAAGGCCCTCGCCAGCGCGCCAAATAGGCTGCCGCCAGTTCCGCACCAACCAAGTTTCCACCGCCGTTCGCATGCATTGCCGACCAACCAGTGGCGAGGCACTGCGTGGCAAGATGCAAACCTTCTCGAGGCTCCACCACCGTGCCACCTCGGTGCCGCCGCCTACATGGCACCGCGTGCATCGGCTGGTGGTACATGTCAAGCAAGGACGAAGCGGCGACGGATGGGACGGGCCTCGCCCCGTCCCCAATAAAGCAAGAGGACACCTAAGCGATGCATTAAATGCATCTTGTCCTCTATACGAGGGATAACCTCATGACCTTGTACCCTTTCCACCTCCCGCCACATCGTGGCGACCCTTTCCCTATAAAAGGAGGCCCGAGGCGACCAGGAAAAGGATTGGGCTTTTTGGAGCTCGTTACGCCCCGTAGCTAGCTCAAGAACTCAGAATACATCCACCAAAGCAGGACTAGGGTTTTACGCATCCTTGCGGCCCGAACCTGGATACACGAACCACGTACTCTCTATCAGATCCGCTCTTCTCTCAACCCCACGCCCCGCAACCGTAGTAGGGATCCTTGTGATCCCATAGATGTCGTTCCCACCGACATAAAGTGATGATGTTGCTTCATTTTGGATAGGCATAGAAGGCAGCAAAGCAATGATGATGCTTAATTTTGGTAGTTACTTCATGTTGCTGGAGATGTTGCAAACTTAATTCATATTATTTTGGTGGTTATGTACTGATGGTCAAGTTGATATTGTTCTGTTCCAATCAGAATAGTTGTCATGTTGACAATGGAAAAAGTCCATTTTAGACCTTGAATTTGTATAGGTTGGGCGGAATGAACCCCCAAGTCAAAATCCCGGTCGATTGCACCCTGAACTCTGCAATCCCGGTCTATATCAAACCTTCCGATCATTTGCCAAACGGGGATTGCTGACATGGAAAAGAATGACCGGATTGGGAGGAAAACTCCGCAGCGCCAGCTGGGTAGGCTGCCCATTCACAAGACAGCAGCGTCTTTGCACGTTGTTGCTTCTGTTTTTCGTTCTTTATTTTTTCGGTTTTCTTTTCTGGTTCTTCTTTCTTTTTGTTTTATTTTTATATTTCTATTTTATTTTATTATTTTATTTCTCCTTTTATGATTTCTTTTTTCTTTTTACTGTTTCTTTTTCCTTATATTATACAAAGTTCATTGCGTGTTACTGAAAATGTTCACTGTATATTTAGGTATGTTCATGCTAGATTACAGAAAAGTTCTAAAATGTTCACTGTATATTTTTGGGAAAATGTTTGAAATTCAAAAAATTCTTTTATGAATTCCATTTTTTTCACTTTTCAAATTTTGCACACTTTTCAAAATAAGTTCACCGCAGTGAAAAAATGTGCAACGACATTGAAAAACTGTTCCCTGTGAGTGTACACAAAATGTTCATCGCAGATGGAAAAATTGTCCATATTGCATTTAAAAAAACAGTTCACCGCAGTGAAAAAATGTGCAACGTACATTGAAAAAATGTTCACTGTGTACAAAAAATGTTCATCGTGTATAGAAAAATTGTTCAGATTGCATTTGAAAAAATGTTCACCGCATTTTTCCAAAAATATTCAGTGTACATTTTGAACATTTTCACCGTATACCAACAAAATGTTCAGTATGTATTTTACATTCATTTAAAAAGTGTTCTCTGTTCATAAATATTGTTTGGAATTCGGAATTGGTTTCATTATAAAACAATATTCGCATTTTTCAGAAAATATGTTCACGCCTTTTTCCAGCAAATATTTCGCAAATTCTAAAAAAAAGGATCTGTCACAGTACTTTTTTGATATAGCTGCGTCTTAGTCAAAAGTAGTTTCCCGGACTACTGGCCACCGACGTTTCTATTCGTGGTGAGGTCGGGAGTTCAGTCCCATACTCTCGCTATTACTTTTCGTTATTTTTTTCACATCCGCTTGAAGCATGCTAATGGGCCGGCCCGTTTTGCGCGCCCCTTTAGCCGAAAAAGCGAAAGAACCGCACAAAATGGCCCTCAGCGAGGATCGATCCCGCGAAGTGACAACAGCGAATGTGTATGCCTAACCACCCGACCTACGACGTCCTACTGACCAAAAACGGGGCGAAAGTTTTTAGTACACTTGTAGCCGCGCTATTTATTACACATGGCAACATTTACTGTCGCGCTTTGATTTAATTTTTGTGAAAACATTTTGGAAAAGGTTCATGAATTACAGAAAATATCATTTGTTAAAAAACTAATTGATTTTGAAAAGTAAAGTTCACGATTTTGAGAAAAATGTCTATCGATTTTGAAAAAGGTTTATCCGTTTGAAAAATAGTTCACAAATCTTGAGAAAAAAGTTCACAGATTTGAAAAAAGTTCATCAAAACTCAAAAAAGGTTCATCAATTCTGAAAAAAGTTCACCAATTTTGAAAAAAGTTCAACAATTTGGAAAAAAAGTTCATTGGTTTTGAAAAAAGTTCATTGAATTTGAAATAAGTTCATCAAAACTGAAAAAAACTTCACCAAACCCGAAAAAAGTTTATCAAAATTAGAAAAAGTTCATCAAAATTCAAAAAAAGTTCATCGAAATTCAAAGAAAGTTCATTGATTTTGAAAAAAGTTCATCAATTTGAAGAAAACGTCCATGTATTTGCAAACCAATTCATCGGACCAAGACGAAAGAAAAAAAACGAAAAAAGTTCACCGATTTTTAAAAAAAGGTCAACAATTTGGAAAAAAAAGTTCATGAATTCGAAAAAACTTCATCGATTTTGAAAAATGTTCAGTGTGTATAAAAATGTGCATCATGTATAGAAATTTTGTTCAGCATGCACTCAAAAGGAGTTCATCGTATTTAAAAAAAAGTTCTATGCGTATTTGAATATTGTTCAACATACATTGAAAAAATGTTCAGTGTGTATAAAAAATGTTCATCGTGTAGAGAAATTTTGTTCAGCATGTATCCAAAAAAAGTTCAGCGTATTTTAAAAAAATGTTCGGTGTTTCTTTTTTTCCTTTTTTCCTTTTTTTTATTTTCCTTTTTTTCTCTAGTTTGATGTTTTTGCTTGAAATTTGTGAACTTTTTTCTAAAAAATCTATGGAAATTTTTCAAATCCAATGAACTCTTTTCCAAATCCGATGAACTTTTTTCAAATATGATGAACTTTTTTCAAATCTGATGAACTCTTTTCCAAATACGATAAACTTTTTTCAAATACGATGAACTACCATGTATTTGCAAACCAATTCATCGGACCAAGACGAAAGAAAAAAAAGAAAACGAAAAATTGAAAATGGGAAACGAAAAAAGGGAAAAAGGAAGAAGAACGAATAATAGAAGGAAAACGTAAAACATAACCAGATCCCGGCTGCCAGCCGCGTGGTTAGTCAATGATCTTTGAAAAAACATTCATCGACTTTGAGAAAAGTTCATCAAATTTGAGAAAAGTTCATCGATTCTGAAAAAAGTTCATTGAATTTAAAAAAAGTTCATCGAAATTCGAAAAAATGTTCATCAACTTTGAAAAAAGTTCATCGAATTTGAGAAAAGTTCATCAAATTCGAAAAAAAAGTTTGTCAATTTTGAAAAAAGTTCATCAAATCTGAAAAAAGTTCACCGAATTTGAGAAAAGTTCATCGAATGAAAAAAAAAGTTAATTGAGTTTGAAAAGAAGTTCATCAATTTTTATAATGTTCATGGAATTTGAAAAAAAAAAGTTCACCCATTTGAAAAAACGTTTGCGCATTTAAGAAAATAAAATGAAAAAGGAACAAGAAAAAAAGAGGAAAAAACCGCCCAGAAATCAGCTAACCAGTGAGATCGCGACCTAAAAGATATAAAAGAAAGGAAAGAAGTGTTAGGCGGAAGTGCTTCGTTGTCCTGGTGGTCATTGCGCTGCATCCTTAAACGAGGGATCCCGAGTTTGAAATCTTACAATACCATTTTTACTGCAGTTTTGAACCAGAGAGAAAAAAATGAAACGGGCCGGCCCAGCAAGCGCGGGGGGTATGCGCCCGTTTGCGCAAACCGAAGAAACGGGCGCCGAATAGGGTTTGCCCAGGGTGTGCGCTTTTAGAAATTTTTGTTATTGAACGAAAACATAATCTAGCGGGCCGGCCCACCAGACGAATCCCGGTTCAAACAATGTCAGGGTTCGATTTAGACCGGGATTGTAGAGTTCAGGGTGCAATCGACCAGGATTTTGACTTGAGGGTTCATTCCGCCTAACCTCTACAAGTTTAAGGTTTAAAATGGACTTTTTCCTGATAATATGATATGACATGTTACGGCATGGTCATGTTCCCAAATTGAATTGTTATTCTGTCAGGGTTTCAAAAATTTTGAATTTTAATGTTAAATCTGATACAAAATGAATTGCAATGCTCAACAACATAAAATATTTTAGGACCTACTTGTGTTGCTAAATCTGGTATTATGTGGGTTCATGCACGCTACTTGATGGCCGCGTGAGCAGGTGGAGGCGTGTTTAAGACCTCGGTTGCACAACTTAAAATATTTTGGGACCCAAAACTTAGTTTCAAAGTTTTAGGACCTACTTGATGCCTTCTGAATAGTTATAGGACTGCTGATGTCATTTACTCTCTTTTTGCAAGAAAACTTCTTATCTATTCATCTTCAATCATGAAAATACAACGAACACCAGTCGGGAAGTTGTCGTGCTAAGGCCTCAGCAGAATAGCAACCGCCACCGATAAAGAGTAGTGTAGATCAAAATGATCGAACCTGAAAACACATGAATGTAGACGAACTATGACCAGATTCAAGCGAATCCACCAAGGACAGATCTGTCGGAGACACACCTCCACACGCCCACTGATGATGCTAGATACACCATCAGGAAGGGGCTAGACGGGGAGAACCTTATTTCATCTTCAGGGAGCCGCCACCGTCTCGGCTTTCTGAGCAGAACACAAACCCTAACAAAATGCAAAGGAACAACTGAAAATATAGCCCTCCCGCCGGCAAGGGCCGAGATCCGCCGCGCCACCATGGCCCCAAGGCCATCGGAGACGAGGCGGATCAACGATGGCGCCGGTGGGAGGCGAGGGAACCCTAGACTTTTCTAGGGGATATTCTGTTGATATTTGTTCAAGCTAGTTATTAATGTCTACTAGCCTCCATCCACTTAAAAGATGTACCATGTGAATGAACAGAAGAAAACAAGATTTTTGGGATTGAAAAATATATGTGACATTGCAAAAAAAACACAAAATGGTTCACAATAGCTCTCCTAGCCCAATGGCTGTGGGAGTTCGGGCACACACACGAGGTCGCAGGTTAGATCCCCCCGTCTAGCTTCGCCAAGAGCAGCTGCACGACGACGTTCATGCTCCAAGATTCGTGCGACGGTAGGGAGGGCGTTCGCTGGGGTTAGCCCCCGGCGAACGGTCGCCACTTATAACATTATCCTGTTTTTTAGATCAACTCGTACTTCGTGTTGGTGCCTTTTTCTTTTGAGAATTACTACCTCCTTTCCGGTTTATAGGGCTTAATTAAATAATCTCACAACCAAGGTAGATGGTGACTGGTGGAATAATTTTTGTAGTTTGCAAAACCACTTAATTAATACGCTTGTTTTCCTTAAAAATTATGTTTACCAATGCATTAGTTGCAATGCATGCATATATAAAATACATGCATTGGTCAATTTTCTTTTAATACTTGCATACAATGATTTATTGCACCTTGAAATCTGAACATATGATGGGAAACAACCAAAATTAAGACTTATAAAATGAGAAAACTAAAATTTTGAGATAAGCCGTGTAAACCAAAAAGAAGAAGGGAGTATACTCCGTGTTGGTGCGTGTCGAATTGAAAGGTATTGGGCCGTCGAGGCATCTGACCCAATTGATTGACATTCCGTGTCGAATTAGGGGGCCTCCGCCTTTATAACATCGGCCCAGGCTAGGGTTCGAAAGCTAGGCTTCCAAATCGAAAATCCACCAAACCTGCGTCTGCTTGCGTGCGATCGATCCATCTCGCGGCGAGGCGATGGCCGGTGAAGAGGGCAACGTGGCGGCGGTGACGGTGGCGGAGCGGCCTGCTGATGCGGCGGCGGCGGAGCAGCCTGCTGATGCCGTGGCGCTCCCGACCCAGCCCGCGGGTGCCGACGACAAGAGGAAAATGGCTTACCGGATGCCACCAGAGGAGGTTGAGGATCTCCTTTCCCACGAGTACAAAACCATTCCCCGTTTAGACGACGACAACGACGAGACTCGATGCAAGGAGATGTGGAACGACGCGGTAGATTTCTTTAACGACCTCAACAGGCAACTCAAGGCGTCCCAGGACAAGCTGCGTCAGGGGCAGCAGGCCAAGGGCTACGTCGAGCTCGATGACGACTACTATGACAAGGTGGCCAGGAGGTCGCAGCTCAGCCTCGAGGATTATCTCGAAGCCAAAGCCGACCACGACGCTTTCGTCGAAAAGCTGAACCGTGACAAAGAGGAGGACAATGGTCAAGATGAGCCCAACAGAGGATGAAGACTTGAACAGAGGAGGCATCTCAGCATGAAGTTTAACTACTACTACTACTACTACTACTAGGAGGACAAACTATCTATCTAGTATTGGTGTCTCAAGTGGACTATAGTACTCCCTCCGTTCCGAATTACTCGTCGCAGAAATGGATGTATCTAGATGTATTTTAGTTCTAGATACATCCATTTCTGCGACGAGTAATTTGGAACGGAGGGAGTAGTTTACAATGTCAAGTCCTTATTATGTTTTCGCTGTTACATTGTGCTTTTTCAGCTCCAAGTCTGAAAAATCTACCCTGAAAAAAAAGTCATCCCAGAATTGGCCAAGTCTGCCGCCTGGGGACGGAGGGTCGTCGACCTCCGACTCAAACCCAAAGAGAAGGAGAGAAGAGGAAGTTCGAGTCTGGAAACTACAAGCTAGAAGGAGAGAAGATGAGGTCATAGTGTGAGCTCAGAAACTTCAAACCTGATTTTGCTAAAGTTGTGGCTGACAAGGAGGTAATGGATCGGAAGGAGGTGGTGGAACAAACATGGATCAAGGTGAATGCAGAGCTGGACAAGGAGCTGGATGATGGTTCAACCATAAATATACACAAGATGGTGAGGATGAAGGCACAGCAAGAGAGAGAGAGAGATGGTGAAGGGGGACAAAAATAAGCTGAAGTACATGATTGCGTATTTGCTGAAACAAGAAGAAGTTGCAAAAGGAGAAGGTGGGGAAGATCGAGGCTGTCGCTTAAGTAGTGAACTTTTAGTGCTTGTTGCTGTAATGTACTTTGAACTTTTTCGTTGTTAGTGTGTTGTAGTATTTCTGGAACGCAGAAAATGTCTGTTACTCGTTATTCGTTATTCGTTATTCATGGTCATGTACAAGTACAGCAAAACATTTGTGCTTGTTTTCATTGCAGAATGAACAGAACTGAGATTTACAGATTGCATGAGACTGAACTTTTTACGTTTCCCTACCAGCCTGAACATCAGTTCTTGGGCAGGACAATCAGAGGGGCAGGTTGAGAAGACGGCGCAGCAGTAATGGCAGAGGCATGACTGAAACCATGGTGAGGATGAAGGCACAGCAAGAGAGAGAGAGAGATGGTGAAGGGGGACAAAAATAAGCTGAAGTACATGATTGCGTATTTGCTGAAACAAGAAGAAGTTGCAAAAGGAGAAGGTGGGGAAGATCGAGGCTGTCGCTTAAGTAGTGAACTTTTAGTGCTTGTTGCTGTAATGTACTTTGAACTTTTTCGTTGTTAGTGTGTTGTAGTATTTCTGGAACGCAGAAAATGTCTGTTACTCGTTATTCGTTATTCGTTATTCATGGTCATGTACAAGTACAGCAAAACATTTGTGCTTGTTTTCATTGCAGAATGAACAGAACTGAGATTTACAGATTGCATGAGACTGAACTTTTTACGTTTCCCTACCAGCCTGAACATCAGTTCTTGGGCAGGACAATCAGAGGGGCAGGTTGAGAAGACGGCGCAGCAGTAATGGCAGAGGCATGACTGAAACCATGCAGTAGGCTGAACCCAAAAAAAGAAAAGAAAAGAAAAACAAGAAACCAGGTTCAGACTTGCTCGCATGAATCTAATGATTCAGATGAATATGTGACGACCCAGGTTGTCACAGAGCATTTCATCACAACGATGGTCCTTTCATGTATGTGGGGTGAGATAGGCTCGAACTCAGGATCACTCGCTGCTAGCTACGAGACCTAATCGCTAGCCAACTGCGACAGCATCCACTTGTTGTTTTAGCAGCGAAACAAAAGTCCTTGGTAAACTCAGAAACCATGCAAATCATGGATGGCTCCTCACGGTTCATGTATGTGAAGTGGTATATACTCCCTTCGTTCCTAAATATAAGTCTTTTTAGACATTTCAAATAGACTACAACATACGGATGTATGTAGACATATTTTAGAATGTAGATTCACTCATTTTGCTCCGTATATAGTCACTCGTTGGATTCTTTAAAAAGAATTATATTTGGGAACAGAGGGAGTAGTTTTGAGGCCTACCTGGATCTACTGCCAACTTGTATGTGAGTGCAACAACGTATGTAGTTACTCGTTGGATTCTTTAAAAAGAATTATATTTGGGAACAGAGGGAGTAGTTTTGAGGCCTACCTGGATCTACTGCCAACTTGTATGTGAGTGCAATAACGCTTGATGGAGAAAATTCAAGGGGATGCCTGTATGTAGCCAATTCAAATCCCATTCAGTCCTGCAAAAAAAAACTCACATTCAGTTGATTTTCACACACAGAAAAAACTCCGGTTGAGTTAGGCTCCCTGATGAACACCCGGATGAGATTTGACCCAACTTAAATTGATAAAAACCCTAGGCTTGTAACCACGAGATGATATAGATTAATACAGATCATTAATACAGCCTCCAATTCAAGCGCTATGCTTAATTTAGGCGCTAATCCTCAATTTTCCAACATAATTCAATCGGCTATTGGATTTGTAGATATGGTGTAAAGTGGTATAGAAGAAACACGAGCTTTGTTGTGTACAAAAGTAAGGACCGGGCGACCGGCATAGTACAAATGGATGTAAGTAAGGTGTTTTCTAGGATATGCAAAAGAGTTTGCGCGAATCTGAAAGTTCGATTGTGCACCCGACATGGGCCGGGATACCCAAGTCGTTGTAGAGTTTGTTTTTCGCACTTAGGGCGTCTCCAATACTTGTAAGATAGTTGTTGATAGATTTTGCCACATAGGATTTTTATGCCATCTCATTGAATAAGTGAGGAGAGGAGAGGGTTGTATTTTCATGAACCAACAATCTTTGCACAAGCTTCAAAAAAGAATGAGAAATACCTTGTATATTATCCCTCCTTGCCAAAATGTAGTGCATGTGAGGTTTTTTAAAAGTCAAACTATAAACAATTTGACCAAGTTTATATGAAAAATGAACATCTATAATACCAAATTAATACATTGGATTCATCATGAAGTATATTTTCATATGTTATACATTTAGCATCATAAAATAGATATTCTTCTCATTAAACTTGATCAAAGTTTACATAGTTTGACTTTAAAATCTCATATGTACTCCCTCTATAAAGTGTTTAGATCACTAATATACTTTACAGAGGAAGTACCATATTATGGTAATGAGGGAGTATATTTCACCTTTCATTTAACTACATACACTTTGTTGTAGTAGTTGTAAGATGAGATGTTGGTCGATGACATTGGCTATTTTTACTGACAATGAAACAAACAAACAAACTATTGGAGAAGCCCTTATTCATTTCTTCTCACCCGTGACCCGAGAGCCAAGTCAAAATAAGAGCAAGGCTAATAACACGGCCAACAACTGGTTATATAAGACCGCCATGTCATTAAGAGTTAGCTCTGTTAGTCACTCATGCAATTGGGTTGGCTCTAAGATTGGCTATTAGGTTAATCATCTTTTAAACGTGCATCATCACTTTGTGGATGCCTCCTCCCCCAAGAAAAGGCTAGGTTTCCTCTGTGTCCCGCCGGCTCCATCGCCGGTCCGCCTCGTCTCCGGTGGCCTTAGGGCCATGATGGCGCGGTGGATCCCGGCCCTTGCCGGCGGGAGGGCTCCGTCTGTAGATGTTTTTTTCGAGATTTGTTAGAGTTTGTGTCCTGTTTAGGAAGACAAGACGACGGCGGCTCCCTGAAGATGGAATAAGGTCCTCGCCGCCTAGTCTCCGTCCCGGTAGTGCGTCTAGCATCGCCAGTGGGCCTGTGGAGGTGTGTCTTCGGCGGATATGCCCTTGGTGGATTTGCTCGGATCTTGTCGTAATTCGTCTATGTTCGTGTGTCTTGAGGTTGGATCCTTCCGATCTACGCTACTCTGCAACAGCGGTGTTTGTTGTTCTGGTGTGCTGGTCCTATGGGGCCTTAGCATGACGACTTCCCAACTGTCTACTATAACAAGTTTTGCTCGGCTCCGGCGAGGGAGGGGCGATGACATCGGCTCGCTTCAATGCTTGTAGTCATCGGTAGGTGGTTTACGGATCTAAATGTAATTTTTTATTATTTCTAGTGTCTGTTGTACTGACATGGTTGAAGATTAATAGATTGAAAGTTTTTCCAAAACAAGGTTAGTCATATTTCTGTTTTCTCTCATTTACCCTTTTTACATAAGGATACTCATGAATAAGAGTCCACCTCTTTTGTTTTTCATTGTCTCTCTCCTCTACATTATCAAAAGTGCTACGAAAACAATCTTATAACCCACTATTAAAATTGTATTTGCTCGATCTCTAACAACGTATAGACACCGCACACGTTTTCCGGAGCTCCATCGATCCCAGAGGCCTGAGTCAACTTCGTCTTCCTGCCGTAGGTAGCGCCTACATGGAGAGACGTAAAAGAATGGGCGCGATCAGAGGGGTTCATACGTGTTTCGCTGTGGCAGCAGATACGATAATTAATTTGCATCTGGATCGAGTAATGGAATGCACATGGACGCACTTGCATCCCCAGTGGACTTTCACCTCTTCTTCAGTCGCGGCCATGAATGCACATGCACATGGAGGTTTGCGATTCACTAGCTCACTTGGGAAGCTGCATGACGATAGAGTAGCATTTTATTTTACCTCTACGTACCACTATACCATCAACGGGAACTTCCCATCAACAAGGGTCGGGTGGGGGACGATCGACATGGGCAGCCTCCACGACGGCGCCAGGGTCAGCCACTCGGTCTCCTTCCTCCTCGGAGCACTTCTCCCCACCGTGCTGCTCTTCTTCCTCGCCTCCGACCGGGTCGGCGAGAAGCTGGCCAGCATCTCAATCCAAAGCTTGGGGAATCAGAATGGACCAGCTCATCAGCAGATGAGCCATGCCAACCTCATCTCAACTCATGGTTCAGCTCAAGAAAAGGTACGTATGTACGTATGTGCAGTGCAGTGTTACTTAATTTGCATGCTCATGTCACACTCACATGCATGCATGCGCAGGAGGAGAGAGCATTCCCGGGGCTGGCGGAGCTGCTGCCCAAGGTGGCGACCGACGACCGCACGGTGATCATCACCTCGGTGAACGAGGCGTGGGCGGCGCCGGGGTCGCTGCTGGACCTCTTCCGCGGAAGCTTCCGCGACGGCGAGGGGATCGCGCACCTCCTCAACCACACGCTCATCGTCGCCGTCGACGCCGCCGCGTACCGCCACTGCCGGCGCGTGCACCCGCACTGCTACCTCCTCGAGGCGGCAACGACGGCGAGGACGTCCATGAACCTCAGCTCCGCCAGCGACTTCATGAGCGACGCCTACCTGGAGCTCGTCTGGGCCAAGCTGGAGCTGCAGCAGCGCGTCCTCCAGCTCGGCCACAGCTTCCTCTTCACGGACGTGGACGTGGTGTGGCTCCGGGACCCGTTCCGGCACATCGGCGTGCACGCGGACATGGCCGTGTCGTGCGACATCTACTCCGGCGACGCCGACGCGCTCGACGGCAACTGGCCCAACACGGGCTTCTACTACGTCAAGGCGACGGGGCGGACCGTGGAGATGATGCGGCGGTGGCGGGCGGCGCGGTGGCGGTTCCCGAGGGGCCACGAGCAGGCCGTCTTCAACCAGATCAAGCACGAGCTGGCCTCCGCCGACGGCGGCCTGCGGCTGCGGTTCCAGTTCCTCGACACGGCTCGCTTCGGCGGATTCTGCCGGCTGTTCCGCAACGACATGGCCAGGGCGTGCACCATGCACGCCAACTGCTGCTTCGGCCTCGAGAAGAAGTTGAGCGATCTCCGGGACGTGCTCCGGCAGTGGAAGAACTACACGGCCATGACGCCGCCGGAGAGGAGGAACGCCGGGAGGACCTTCGGGTGGCGCGTCCCGGCCAAGTGCGGGACGCCTGACAAGAGGGCGCGGACGGGGCCGGGCTCCTGATCCCGGCCTGCGCGTGATTCTGGAATTATTTGCTGAGGCATCGGAGTAGGATTTTTGTTTTTTTGATCGGAGGATTTTCTTTCTTGTCTCGTTCAGAAATAACAGCAAAAGGAAAGAAGAAAAAAAGGGCAACATAAGGATCGAACTACATGTTGGGCCATGTCCAAGCTGAAAGCAGATCGCACAATTGTTTTTTTTTTTGCGGGAACACAATTGTTTTTTTTTTTTTGCGGGAACACAATTGTTTTTTTTAACACAATACAAAAAAAAACGCTCATACATACGCGTATACATTCACACATATGAATACACACACGCACACCCTACCCTATGAGCACCTTCGAGAGACTGAGCCGGCATATCAGGCGCTCGGTGGTCAGTTACGGAGGGCACAGTCGGCACAACTCCTGCATATTTCCTTTGTGATGATCGTCGTCAGAGTCGGAGCTGTCGTTGTTTGTGTGTGTTGCCTTCTGTTGGCATGTGTCGTCATGGTTTTTGTGCAGCTACTTGTTGTTCTGTGATCCCATGTTGGTGGCTAGGTTGGCCGGTGGTACGCATATTATGTGGGTTGGTTTGTATCGGTTTTAGCCCGGTTTTTCGTCAATTAACCGGGCAATTCTCTTCTTAATCAATGAAAATGGCAAGTCGTTTATCTTGCTTAAAAAAAACAAAGTCACCGTAAGCGTCTCATCGTCGACAGGAACATCTCCTCGCACTGAAAACGCATCGTCGGAAATTTTAAAATAAATCCAAAAATAATGCGAGCACCAGGACTTAAACTCACCATCCTGATGGATTGGGATATCACTATCCTTCTAACCATCCAAACACAAATTGGTTCGCAGATCACACAATTATTGCATTCCCTTCTTCTTTTTTCTTTTCTTGCGGGGGGCAGCATTCCCTTATTTTTTATAGCTCACAGATAACACGTAAGCCTCCCCTAAAAAAGATAACACGTCAGCCTAGCTACACTAAAGAAATTTCTTTCGGTAGTCAACCCATTTGTATTTTCTTTATGTGTATGCTTGTTATAGCTAGCACATTTTTTATTGGACCCTGATAAATCCCGAACGTTCGAATTTCAAGCATGGCAACCTGAATGTTTTTTATAGCAACTTTAGTTGATGTGAGATAGCCATGGCAAGTTTTGTCAGTTTGTGTTTTTGCCAGAAAATTGCCATATTTGCCAACTAAACTTCCATCTCATATCAATTAAAGTTACCATAAAAAACTTTCAGGTTGTCATAATTAAAATCTGAACTTTCAGGATTTATTATTTTTGTTTTTATTTGTTTTCTTTCTATTCTTGGTCAAGTTTTGCTTTTGGCACTTAAATGGATGTTCAAATCTTTCGTTTTGTTGTTTCTGCATGTTTGCTGTTCATTTTTATATTTTTATTTTGTGCTAGAAACTCCTAAAGTAAGGACGCAAGTAGCCATAGGATGCCCTATATTTGACATAACCATAGGAGTTAGGGCAACTCTAACCGGCCGATCCAAACAGATAAGGAATTTATTCCTTTTTATTCGTTTGGGTCAACAAAACGGACAACGGGCAGACAAACACGTCCGGACATATGGACTATGAACCCAACGGTGGTTAGGATAATTTTTGTCTTACGCTCGAAAAACAAGTTCGCACAGTCCTGCCATTTGAATGCATGCACTAAATGACAAGATTGCTGACATCATCCTATAGTAAATGTGAAATTCAAAATTTCAAAAAAAAATTATAGCTCAATCCGTTTTCACCGTTGGACTAGTCACGTCGTGATTTTCGAAATTAGAACCCATATTATATGTTTCGACGATACTTTATTTTTACCCAAAAGCTACCCACCATTAACATGTAAGTTATCCACCCAATCAACGATTAATTATGGGTGTGGCTAGATCTCAATCGACTGAGAGTCAAGTAACAAAACATATAAAAGGAAGAAAGAAAAAAATTAAAAGAAAATTTTACACGAATCTTCACGCAAGATCTCACGAATATAACATCGACTGAGACTTCGTTAAATCTTACTCAACTGAGATTTAGCAATCCCGATTAATTTTCAGTTTGAAACTATATCCCACTTTTGATTGTTCTTTTCAATTTTTCCGAGCTTTAAAGTTACCACCTAGTTTCAGAAGTGAGTTGCCATTTTGGGACGTGTACAAGTGGGTAAACTATACACAAGGCCTGTTTGTTCCTTCAATTCAGTGCCAACGTCTGTGTACATGCATTTGTATATGGGTATGGTTAGGTCTCAGTCGATTGAGACTTAACCAAGTCTAAGTCAAGTGATATAGTATATATGAAGAAAAAAGAAAAACAGAAAAGAATTGTTTTGCATAACTCCATGCAAAATCAAAAAAGGA
Organism: Aegilops longissima; assembly: GCA_021605205.1. Taxonomy (NCBI): domain Eukaryota; kingdom Viridiplantae; phylum Streptophyta; class Magnoliopsida; order Poales; family Poaceae; genus Aegilops; species Aegilops longissima. Next base: position 562,583,740 of record CM038676.1, on the reverse strand, counting down.
AAGTATCGATTGAGACATAACGAAGTCGCTAGGGCTAGAATTCGAGCCGAGTCAAGCCAGCTCGGCTCGACTCACTAGAGCTCGTTTTGTTAACGAGCTAGCTCGACTCGACTCGTTGCTATAACGAGCTGAAACCCAGGATTGGCTCGACTCGTATAACTCGCGAGCTGGCTTGTTTAGCTTGTTAAGCTCGTTAAAGATATAAACATAAAGCCCTCAAATATGATAAAAATAATTATGTATATATTAAACGTATATATCACTAAACAATTTTAATTTCCTTGTAATGCATGAGTCTTCTAGGAGGCTAGGCCTTCCACGGCTGGGCCTTGTGTTGTGCGCCTGGGACGTAGGCTATTTAGTGGCTGATCTTTCTTTGTATTGGGAGTGGCTGATCTATTGTATCGAGCCTAACGAGTTACACGAGTACTCATGAGATTGGCTTGTTTAACTTGGTCTATAAACGATCTTAAACTAAAGCTCGCTCGACTCGTTATTCTTCAAGTTCGAGTCGATTCGAGGCGAGTCACGAGCTACTTGTTTAGCTCGCGAGCATCAAGCTCTTTTTTCAGCCCTAGAAGTCGCAGTCGACCGAGACTAAGCAAAACTGAGCGTTTGAACCACTGTAGGGAGTATAATACTAGATGGAGAAAAATCAAGGGATGTGTTTGATCTTATTTCGAGCCCCAAGGCTTGTGCGAGGTGGATGAATTAACACAACCGGACTTGCTTCGTAGTACTGGCGACGAGATTTGCGTTGAAGATCCAAACAACAAGTTAACAACTGCAACGGCTTAACACTGACATATACTGCATCTTACAGTTCACCTACCGTAATCAGTAACTCAGCATTCGCCCATGCTTAGGCTGATGGTAATTACGCAAAGCTTTCAAGGATGAGGCGGGGCAGGCAGGAGGAAGAAGATGGTGGTGGTGGTGGGACTTCAGAGGGAGAGGCCGCCGGACTCGTCGTCGTCGTCGAGGGTGGAGGAGTAGACGGTGTAGAGGGACCAGATGAGGCCGAACACGCCCAGCAGGATCCACCCCAGCAGGTTGTTGCTCAGCCCCAGGCTCAGCCCCGTGCCCTCCGTCGACATCCGCTCGTCCACCAGCGCCAGCGCCGGGGACGCCGCCGCCGCCGTCACCGCTGCGCTCGCCGCGGCCAGCAGCGGCACGCCCTTCACGACCGCCGGAGTAGCCGCCTCCTGGCCGTCCTTGGAGTAGCCGCACCTCAGCCTCTCGGCCCTGGTCACCCTCAGCTGAGGCAGACCTGCAAGCAGTTCAGCACCGGCGTCTCACCGTTAACATCTTAACACTCTTCACACCACTGACATTTTCATGGGGGTGACAATTGACGAGCTTGCCTACCTAGAGCCTGGGCTGGCCTGGCGGCGACAAGGGTGGCGGCGGCGGGGCTGATCGTTGCCATTGTAGACCTGACCTGAGCTCCGGGGAAGATGCAGCAAGTGAGAGCAGGAGAAGTGTAGGTGAGCAAATTCTCTGGGCATCCTGGCGCCGTATATGTCCTATCCTCTTGGGTCCAATTGGCATTTGCCAACTGGACACCACAGGCACCTAACGGAAAAGTAACCAGAGGCTTGCACGGTGAAACGACATTCCAACAATGCAAACCCCACCAAGTTGAGGTTGGAACGGTGGGCGCCAGGTCCAACACATCATCAAGACAAGACTATCCATCAGTGCCATTAGTATCAGAAGGTCGCAAAGTGCACAGAATGGACAATGGACCTGGCGCACCAGGAACCAGAGGATGCAGAAAGACAAACCAAGTGGGCATTGGCTACCGACTAAGTTTTTTTACCAGAGGCGGGATGTACTGGAGCCGCATCCGTCGTTGGTCACTTTCGTCAAGATCTATGTGATCCGAGTCCATATAAGTTAGTGAACGAAGCGGCACCTTTATACAATTGTAATACAATTGTCCAGGCTGACAAAGCTGACACTTTTTCAGGCTTTTCACATAGGAGAGAGAGTTAGAGTGGAGATGGACGATGCATGCATGCAGCCTCTCTTTCTATACACTCACATGGATTAATTTTTATCCTCATATTTTTGAATACTTGATACGTTTTGAACCAAATATTCATTTTTGAAACTTTTTATATATTCGAGTCTAGGATGATAAGACCTTTCAAACAAGACCAATCTTGAATACATTTTGACTAGTTTGAAGAACTAAACACTCTTAAGTTAGCTCATGAAACTATCTTCGAAGTGTTGGAAATATGCCCTAGAGGCAATAATAAAAGCATTATTATTATATTTCCTTGTTCGTGATAATTGTCTTTTATTCATGCTATAATTGTATTATCCAGAAATCGTAATACCGTGTGAATACTTAGACCACAACATGTCCCTAGTGAGCCTCTAGTTGACTAGCTCGTTGATCAGCAGATAGTCATGGTTTCTGACTATGGACATTGGATGTCGTTGATAACGGGATCACATCATTAGGAGAATGATGTGATGGACAAGACAATCCTAAGCATAGCACAAGATCGTGTAGTTCGTTTTGCTTGAGCTTTTCCAATGTCAAGTATCTTTTCCTTAGACCATGAGATCGTGTAACTCCGGATACCGTAGGAGAGCTTTGGGTGTACCAAGCGTCCTGGCGTGGCGGGTGACTATAAAGGTGCACTACGGTATCTTGAAAGTGTACATTGGGTTGACACGGATCGAGGCGGGATTTGTCACTCCGTATTGCGGAGAGGTATCATGGGCCCACTCGGTAGTGCATCATCATAATGAGCTCAAAGTGACCAAGTGTGCGGTCACGGGATCATGCATTACTGATGCGAGTAAAGTGACTTGCGTAGCGAGATTGAGCGAGGTATTGGGATACCGACGATCGAATCTCGGCAAAATAACATACCGATTGACAAAGGGAATTGTATACGGGGTTGCTTGAATCCTCGACATCGTGGTTCATCCGATGAGATCATCGAGGAGCATGTAGGAGCCAACATGGGTATCCAGATCCGCTGTTGGTTATTGGCCGGAGAGCCGTCTCGGTCATGTCTACATGTCTCCGAACCCGTAGGGTCTACACTTAAGGTTCGGTGGCCGCTTAGGGTTGTATGAATATGAGTATGCAGCAAACCGAAAGTTGTTGAGTCCAGATAAGATCCCGGACGTCACGAGGAGTTCGGAATGGTCGGAGGTAAAGAATTATATATAGGAAGTGCTGTTTTGCCATCGGGAGAGTTTCGGGGTCATAGGTATTGTCTTTGGGACCACCGGAAGGGTCCCGGGTCCACCGGTGGTGCCACCTATCCGTGTTGGGGAGCGTTGCAGAAAATTAAATTTTTCCTACGGTTTCACCAAGATCCATCTATGAGTTCATCTAGCAACAGTATTCAGATTAGATAGCATCTACATACCACTTTGTAGATCATAGCGGAAGCTTCGGAGTGAGCGTGGATGAGGTAGTCGAACTTGCCGCGATCCAATTCACCGATGATCTAGTGCCGAGCGGACGGCACCTCCGCGTTCAACACACGTGCGGTTAGCGTAACGTCTCCTTCTTCTTGATCCAGCAAGGTGAAGGAGAGGTTGAGAAGATGGCTCCAGCAGCAAAGACGACGGCGGCGTGGTGATGGTGGAACTTGCGATATTCGGCGAGGGCTTCGCGTGCACTACGGAGGAGGAGGATGTGTTGGAGAGGAGAGGGGCGTCCAGGCAAGGTGCTGCTGCCCCCTCCCTCCCCCCTTTATATAGGTGCCAAGGAGGGGAGGCGCAGCCTTGCCCCTCCTCCAAGGGAGGGTGCGGCCAAGAGGGGAGGTGTCCACCTCCCCAAGGCACCTCTGAGGTGCCTTCCCTTCATGGACTCTCCCTTTTTCCACCCTAGGCGCATGGGCCCTTGGGGCTGGTTCCCCTTGGCCCATGTGGGCCTAGGCGCACCACCTAGGGCCCATGTGGCCCCCAGGGCTGGTGGCCCCACTTGGTGGACCCGGGACCCCTCCGGTGGTCCCAGACAATCCGATATCACCAAACTTGTCCCGATGGCGAAACAGCACTTCCTATATATAATTCTTTACCTCCGGACCATTCCGGAACTCCTCGTGACGCCCGGATCTCATCCGGACTCGAACAACATTCGGGTTACTGCACATACATATTCCTATAACCCTAGCGTTATCAACCTTAAGTGTGTAGACCCTACGGGTCGGGAGACATGCGAACATGACCGAGGCGGCTCTCGGGCAATAACCAACAGCGGATCTGGATACCCATGTTGGCTCCCACATGCTCCACGATGATCTCATCGGATGAACCACGATGTCAAGGATTCAATTAATCCCGATACGATTCCCTTTGTCAATCGGTATTTTACTTGCCCGAGATTCGATCGTCGGTATACCAATACCTCGTTCAATCTCGTTACGCAAATCACTTTTCTCGTTACCGTAATGCATGATCCGTGATCAAACACTTGATCACATTGAGCTCATTGTGATGATGCATTACCGAGAGGGCCAGTGATACCTCTCCGTCAAGCGGAGTGACAAATCGATCTCGATCCATGTCAACCCAATGCAGACACTTTCGGAGATACCGTAGCATACCTTTATAGTCACCCGATTACGTTGTGACATTTGGCACACCAAAGCACTCCTACGGATCCGGGAGTTACGATCTCATGGTCTAAGGAAAGGATACTTGACATTGGAAAACTCTAGCAAACGAACTATGCGATCTTATGCTATGTTTTAGGATTGGGTCTTGTCCATCACATCATTCTCCTAATGATGTGATCCGTTATCGATGACATCCAATGTCCATAGTCAGAAACCATGACTATCTCGTCGATCAACGAGCTAGTCAACTAGAGGCTCACTAGGGACATGTTGTTGTCTGTTATTCACACATGTATTACGATTTCCGGTTAACACAATTATAGCACGAATAAAGACAATTATCATGAATAAGGAAATATAATAATAATGCTTTTATTATTGCCTCTAGGGCATATTTCCAACAGTCTCCCACTTGCACTAGAGTCAATAATCTAGTTACATTGTGATGAATCGAACACCCATAGAGTTACAGTGCTGATCATGTTTTGCCTTAGGGAGAGGTTTAGTCAGCGGATCTGCGACATTCGGATCCGTGTGCACTTTACAAATTTCTATGTCTCCATCTTGAACATTTTCACGAATGGAGTTGAGCGGCGCTTGATGTGCCTAGTCTTCTTGTGAAACCTGGGCTCCTTTGCAAGTGCAATAGCTCCGGTGTTGTCACAGAAGAGCTTGATTGGCCCCGACGCATTGGGTATGACTCGAGGTCGGTGATGAACTCCTTCACCCAAATTGCTTCATGTGCTGCCTCCGAGGCTGCCATGTACTCCGCTTCACATGTAGATCCCGCCACGACGCTTTGCTTGCAATCGCACCAGACATCGCCCCACCATTCAAAATATACACGTATCCGGTTTGTGACTTAGAGTCATCAGATCTGTGTCGAAGCTAAGCGTCGGCGTAACCTTTCTGACGAGCTCTTCGTCACCTCCATAAACGAAACATTTCCTTAGTCCTTTTCGGTACTTCAGGATATTCTTGACCGCTGTCCGGTGTTCCTTGCGGGATTACTTTGGTACCTTCCTACCAAACTTACGGCAAGGTTTACATCAGTCGGTACAGACATGGCATACATAATAGAACCTATGGCTGAGGCATAGGGATGACACTCATCTCTTCTATATCTTCTGCCGTGGTGGGACATTGAGCTGAGCTCAATTTCACACCTTGTAACACAGGTAAGAACCCTTCTTAGATTGATCCATATTGAACTTCTTCAATATCTTATCAAGGTATGTGCTTTGTGAAAGACCTATGAGGCGTCTCGATCTATCTCTATAGATCTTGATGCCTAATATATAAGCAGCTTCTCCAAGGTCCTTCATTGAAAACTCTTATTCAAGTAGGCCTTGGTGCTGTCCAAGAGTTCTATATCATTTCCCATCAAAAGTATGTCGTCTACATATAATATGAGAAATGCTACTGAGCTCCCACTCACTTTCTTGTAAACACAGGCTTCTCCATAAGTGCATGTAAACCCAAACGCTTTGATCATCTCATCAAAGCGAATGTTCCAACTCGAGATGCTTGCACCAGCCCATAAATCGGCGTTGGAGCTTGCACACCTTGTCGACATTCTTAGGATCGACAAAACCTTCGGCTGCATCATATACAATTCTTCCTTAAGGAAACCATTAAGGAATGCCGTTTTGACGTCCATTTGCCATATCTCATAATCATAGTATGCGGCAATTGCTAACATGATTACGACGGACTTTAGCTTCGCACGGTGAGAAAGTCTCATCGTAGTCAACCCCTTGAACTTGTCGATAACCCTTAGCGACAAGCCGAGCTTTATAGATGGTCACATTACCATCCGCGTCATCTTCTTCTTAAAGATCCATTTATTTTCTATGGCTCGCCGTTCAACGGGCAAGTCGGTCAAAGTCCATACTTTGTTTTCATACATGGATCCTATCTCGGATTTCATGGCTTCCAGCCATTTAGCCGAATCCGGGCCGCCATTCTTCCTCATAGTTCGAAGGTTCACCGTTGTCTAACAACATGATATCCAAGACAGGGTTGCTGTACCACTCAGTGCGGAGCGTGTCCTTGTTGACCTTCAATTTCAGTAGGAGCTTGATCGAAGCATCTTGATCATCATCATTAATTTCCTCTCTAGTCGGTGCAGGCACCTCGTAAAGCGTTTTCTTGAGTTTCGCCATTTTCCGGTTCAAGAGGTAACACTTCATCAAGTTCTACTTTCCTCCCACTTACTTCTTTCGAGAGAAACTCTTTCTCCGAAAGGATCCATTCTTGGCAACAAAGATCTTGCCTTCGGATCTGAGGTAGAAGGTATACCCAACAATTTCTTTAGGGTATCCTATGAAGACGCATTTTTCGATTTGGGTTCGAGCTTTTCAGGTTGAAGTTTCTTGACATAAGCATCGCATCCCCAAACTTTTAGAAACGACACTTAGGTTTCTTCCCAAACCATAATTCATACGGTGTCGTCTCAGCGGATTTCGACGGAGCCCTATTTAAAGTGAATCGGCGGTCTCTAAAGCATAGCCCCAAAAGATAGCGGTAAGTCGGTAAGAGACATCATAGATCGCACCATATCCAATAGAGTGCGATTACGATGTTCGGACACACCATTACGTTGAGGTGTTCCAGCGGCGTGAGTTGTGAAACTATTCCACATTTTCTTAAGTGTGTGCCAAATTCGTGACTCAAGTATTCTCCTCCACGATCGATCGAGAAACTTGATCTTTCTATCACGTTGATTTTCAACCTCACTCTGAAATTCCTTGAACTTTTCAAAGGTCTCAGACTTGTGTTTCATTAAGTAGATATACCCATATCTACTCAAGTCATCGATGAGGTGAGAACATAACGATAGCCTCCATGAGCCTCAACACTCATTGGACCTTTTACATCGGTATGTATGATTTCCAATAAGTTGGTTGCTCGCTCCATTGTTCTGAGAGCGGAGTCTTGGTCATTTTACCCATGAGGCATGGTTCGTGCGTGTCAAATGATTCATAATCAAGAGACTCTAAAAGTCCATCTGTATGGAGCTTCTTCATGCGTTTGACACCTATGTGACCAAGGCGGCGAGTGCCACAAATATGTGGGACTATTGTTATCAACTTTAACTCTTTTGGTACTCACACTATGAATATGTGTATCATCACGTCATTTGAGATTCATTAAGAATAAACCATTAACCATCGGAGCATGACCATAAAACATATCTCTCATATAAATGGAACAACCATTATTCTCGATTTAAATGAGTAGCCATCTCGAATTAAGCGAGATCCAGATACAATGTTCATGCTCAAACTTGGCACTAAATAACAATTATTGAGGTTTAAAACTAATCCCGTAGGTAAATGTAGAGGCAGCGTGCCGACGGCGATCACATCGACCTTGGAACCATTCCCGACGCGCATCGTCACCTCGTCCTTCGCCGATCTCCGTTTATTCCGCAGCTCTGCTTTGAGTTACAAATGTGAGCAACTGCACGGTATCAAATACCCAAGAGCTACTACAATCTTGGTAAGGTACACATCAATTACATGTATATCACATATACCTTTGGTTTTGCCGGCCTTCTTGTCCGCTAAGTATTTGGGGCAGTTCCGCTTCCAGTGACCACTTCCCTTGCAATAAAAACACTCGGTCTCGGGCTTGGGTCCATTCTTTGGCTTCTTCCCGGCAACTTGCTTACCGGGCGCGGCAACTTCCTTGCCGTCCTTCTTGAAGTTCTTTTTACCCTTACCCTTCTTGAACTTAGTGGTTTTATTCACCATCAACACTTGATGTTCTTTCTTGATTTCTACCTCTGCTGATTTCAGCATAGCATATACCTCGTGAATGGTCTTTACCATCCCCGCATATTGTAGTTCATCACAAAGCTCTTGTAGCTAGGTGGAAGCGGCGGAGGATTCATCAATGACCGCTTCATCCGGAGATTAACTTCGATTGAGTCAGCGGTTGTGCAACCGGACATTTTGAGTATGTGCTCCTTGTGAGCCATTTTCCTCCATCTTACAGCTAAAGAATTTGTCGGAGACTTCATATCTCGACCGGGCATGAGCTTGGAAAACCATTTTCAGCTCTTGAACATCTCATATGCTCCATGTCTCTCAAAACGCTTTTGGAGTCCGGCTCTAAGCTGTAAAGCATGCCGCCTTGAGCGAGGGAGTAATCATCGCAGGCGTGGCCAAGCGTTCATAACGTCTTGTTCTGCGGGGAGAATAGGTGCGTCACCCAGCGGTGCTCTTAGGACATAATCTTTCTTGGCAGCTATGAGGATAATCCTCGGGTTCGGACCCAGTCCGTATAGTTGCTACCATCGTCTTTCAGCTTGGTTTTCTCTAGGAGCGTTGAAGTTGAGGACTACGTTGGCCATTTGATCTACAAGACACATTGTAAATATTTAGACTAAGTTCATGATAATAAAGTTCATTTAATCAAATTTAATGAACTCCCACTTAGATAGACATCCTCTACTAGTCATCTAAGTATTACATGATCCGAGTCAGCTAGGCCGTGTCCGATCATCACGTGAGACGGACTAGTCAACATCGGTGAACATCTTCATGTTGATCGTATCTTCTATCGACTCATGCTCGACCTTCGGTCTTACGTGTTCCGAGGCCATGTCTGTACATGCTAGGCTCGTCAAGTCAACCTAAGTGTTTTGCGTGTGTAAATCTGTCTTACACCCGTTGTATGCGAACGTAAGGACCTATCACACCCGATCATCACGTGGTGCTTGAACGACGAACCTTAGCAACGGTGCACGTTAGGGTGAACACTTTCTTGAAATTATTATGAGGGATCATCTTATTTACTACCGTCGTTCTAAGTAAACAAGATGCAAAACATGATAAACATCACATGCAATCAAATAATAAGCGTGACATGATATGGCCAATATCACATAGCTCCTTTGATCTCCATCTTGGGGCTCCATGATCATCTTGTCACCGGCTTGACACCATGATCCTCATCATCATGATCTTCATCATCGTGTCTCCATGAAGTTGCTCGCCAACTATTACTTCTACTACTATGGCTAACGCGTTTAGCAATAAAGTAAAGTAATTTACATGGCGATTCTCAATGACACGCAGGTCATACAAAAATAAAGACAACTCCTATGGCTCCTGCGGTTGTCATACTCATCGACATGCAAGTCGTGATTCCTATTACAATAGCATGAACAACTCATACATCACATATAGATCATTCATCATACATCACAACTTTGGCCATATCATATCACAAAGCACTTGCTGCAAAAACAAGTTAGGCGTCCTCTAATTGTTGTTGCAAGTTTTACGTGGCTGAATTAGGGTTCTAGCAAGAACGTTTTCTTACCTACGTTCAAACCACAACGTGATTTGTCAATCTCTATTTACCCTTCATAAGGACCCTGTTCATCGAATCCGATCCAACTAAAGTAGGAGAGCAGACACCGCCACCACCTTATGCAACTAGTGCATGTTAGTCGGTGGAACCGGTCTCACGTAAGCGCACGTGTAAGGTTGGTCCGGGCGCTTCATCCCACAATACCGCTGAATCAAGATTGACTAGTAACGGCAAGAAGAATTGACAACATCTCGCCCACAACAAATTGTGTTCTACTCGCGCAAGAAGAACTACGCATAGACCTAGCTCATGATGCCTTTGTTGGGGAGCGTTGCAGAAAATTAAATTTTTCCTACGGTTTCACCAAGATCCATCTATGAGTTCATCTAGCAACAGTATTCAGATTAGATAGCATCTACATACCACTTTGTAGATCATAGCGAAGCTTCGGAGTGAGCGTGGATGAGGTAGTCGAACTTGTCGCGATCCAATTCACCGATGATCTAGTGCGAGCGGACGGCACCTCCGCGTTCAACACACGTGCACGGTCAGCGTAACGTCTCCTTCTTCTTGATCCAGCAAGGTGAAGGAGAGGTTGAGAAGATGGCTCCAGCAGCAGCACGACGGCGTGGTGATGGTGGAACTTGCGATATTCGGCGGGGCTTCGCGTGCACTACGGAGGAGGAGGATGTGTTGGAGAGGGAGAGGGAGGCGTCCAGGGCAAAGGTGCTGCTGCCCCTCCCTCCCCCTTTATATAGGTGCCAAGGAGGGGGGGAGGGCGCAGCCTTGCCCCCTCCTCCAAGGGAGGGGTGCGGCCAAGAGGGGGGAGGTGTCCACCCTCCCCAAGGCACCTCGGAGGTGCCTTCCCCTTCATGGACTCTCCCTTTTTCAACCCTAGGCGCATGGGCCCCTTGGGGCTGGTTCCCCTTGGCCCATGTGGGCCTAGGCGCACCACCTAGGGCCCATGTGGCCCCCAGGGCTGGTGGCCCCACTTGGTGGACCAGGACCCCTCCGGTGGTCCGGTACAATCCGATATCACCAAACTTGTCCCGATGGCGAAACAGCACTTCCTATATATAATTCTTTACCTCCGGACCATTCCGGAACTCCTCGTGACGCCCAGGATCTCATCAGGGACTCGAACAACATTCGGGTTACTGCACATACATATTCCTATAACCCTAGCGTTACAGAACCTTAAGTGTGTAGACCCTACGGGTTCGGGAGACATCTGAACATGACCGAGACGGCTCTCGGGCAATAACCAACAGCGGATCTGGATACCCATGTTGGCTCCCACATGCTCCACGATGATCTCATCGGATGAACCACGATGTCAAGGATTCAATTAATCCCGTATCGATTCCCTTTGTCAATCGGTATTTTACTTGCCCGAGATTCGATCGTCGGTATACCAATACCTCGTTCAATCTCGTTACCGGCAAATCACTTTTCTCGTTACAGTAATGCATGATCCGTGATCAAACACTTCGATCACATTGAGCTCATTGTGATGATGCATTACCGAGAGGGCCGGTGATACCTCTCCGTCAAGCGGAGTGACAAATCGATCTCGATCCATGTCAACCCAAGCAGACACTTTCGGAGATACCCGTAGCATACCTTTATAGTCACCCGATTACGTTGTGACATTTGGCACACCCAAAGCACTCCTACGGTATCCGGGAGTTACACGATCTCATGGTCTAAGGAAAGGATACTTGACATTGGAAAACTCTAGCAAGCGAACTATGCGATCTTATGCTATGTTTTAGGATTGGGTCTTGTCCATCACATCATTCTCCTAATGATGTGATCCGTTATCGATGACATCCAATGTCCATAGTCGAGAAACCATGACTATCGTCGATCAACGAGCTAGTCAACTAGAGGCTCACTAGGGACATGTTGTTGTCTGTTATTCACACATGTATTACGATTTCGGTTAACACAATTATAGCACGAATAAAGACAATTATCATGAATAAGGAAATATAATAATAATGCTTTTATTATTGCCTCTAGGGCATATTTCCAACATCCCGGAGGGCCCCGTGGGCTGAAGTGGGGAGGGAACCAGCCCCTGGTGGGCTGGTGCGCCCCCCCCTTGGGCCCCCCCTGCGCCTAGGGTTGGAAACCCTAGGGGTGGGGGCGCCCCACTTGCCTTGGGGGGCAAGCCTCCCCCTTGGCCGCCGTCCCCCTTGGGAGATCTCATCTCCAGGGCCGGCGCCCCCCCAAGGGGCCTATATAAAGGGGGGAGGGAGGGCAGCCGCACTCTGAAGTCTTGGCGCCTCCCTCCCCCTGCTACACCTCCTCCTCCTCCCGTAGTTGCTTGGCGAAGCCCTGCCGGAGCCCTGCTGCATCCACCACCACGCCGTCGTCTTCTTTGGATCTTCATCAACCTCTCCTTCCCCTTGCTGGATCAAGACGGAGGAGACGTCACGCTGACCGTATGTGTGTTGAACGCGGAGGTGCCGTTCGTTCGGCGCTAGGATCTCCGGTGATTTGGATCACGACGAGAACGACTCTAACACCGTTCTCTTGAACGCTTCCGCACGCGATCTACAAGGGTATGTAGATGCATCTCTCTCTCTCGTTGCTAGATGAACTCATAGATGGATCTTGGTGAACGTAGGAAAATTTTATTTTATGCAACGTTCCCCAACAGAGGTATCAGAGCCAGGTTTATGCGTAGTTCTCTATTGCACGAGTAGAACACAAATCTGTTGTGGGCGTAGATGTTGTCAACTTTCTTGCCGCTACTAGTATTATTTTGCTTCAGCGGTATTTTGGGATGAAGCGGCCCAGACCGACCTTACACGTACGCTTACGTGAGACAGGTTCCACCGACTGACATGCACTAGTTGCATAAGGTGGCTAGCGGGTGTCTGCCTCTCCCACTTTAGTTGGAGCGGATTCGACGAAAAGGGTCCTTATGAAGGGTAAATAGAAGTTGACAAATCACGTTGTGGCTTTTTCGTAGGTAAGAAAACATTCTTGCTAGAACCCTATTGCAGCCATGTAAAAGATGCAACAACAATTAGAGGACGTCTAACTTGTTTTTGCAGCAATTGCCTTGTGATGTGATATGGCCAAAAGTTGTGATGTATGATGAATGATATATTGTGATGTATGAGATCATGTTCTTGTAATAGGAATCACGACTTGCATGTCGATGAGTATGACAACGGCAGGAGCCATAGGAGTTGTCTTAATTATTGTATGACCTGCGTGTCATTGATTCAACGCCATGTAATTACTTTGCTTTATTGCTAAACCGTTAGCTATAGTAGTAGAAGTAATAGTTGGCGAGCAACTTCATGGAACACGATGATGGAGATCATGATGATGGAGATCATGGTGTCATGCGGTGACAAGATGATCATGGAGCCCCAAGATGGAGATCAAAGGAGCTATATGATATTGGCCATATCATGTCACTACTATATAATTGCATGTGATGTTTATTATGTTTATGCATCTTGTTTACTTAGATCGACGGTAGTAAATAAGATGATCCCTTATAATAATTTCAAGAAAGTGTTCTCCCTAGCGTGCACCGTTGCTAAAGTTAAATCGTTTCAAGCACCACGTGATGATCGGGTGTGATAGATTCCTACGTTCACATACAACGGGTGTAAGACAGTTTTACACATGCAAAACACTTAGGTTAACTTGATGAGCCTAGCATGTACAGACATGGCCTCGGAACACAAGAGACCGAAAGGTCGAACATGAGTCGTATGGAAGATACGATCAACATGCAGATGTTCACCGACGATGACTAGTCCGTCTCACGTGATGATCGGACACGACCTAGTAGACTCGGATCATGTAACACTTAGATGACTAGAGGGATGTCAAATCTGAGTGGGAGTTCATTAAATAATTTTATTAGATGAACTTAATTATCATGAACATTAGTCTAAAATCTTTGCAAAATGTCTTGTAGATCAAATGGCCAACGCTCATGTCACCATGAACTTCAACGCGTTCCTAGAAAACCAAGCTGAAAGGCGATGGCAGCAACTATTCGGACTGGGTCCGGAACACGAGGATCATCCTCATAGCAGCCAAGAAACAATATGTCCTAGAAGCACCGCTAGGTGAAGCACCCATCGAGAGAACCAAGGCGTTATGAACGCTTGGCGGTCTCGTCGGTCGATGATTACTCCCTCGTTCGGTGCGGCATGCTTTACAGCTTAGAACCGGGCTCCAAAAGCGTTTTGAGCAACACGGAGCATATGAGATGTTCGAGGAGCTAAAAATGGTTTTCAAGCTCATGCCCGGTCGAGAGATATGAAGTCTCCGACAAGTTCTATAGTTGTAAGATGGAGGAAAATAGTTACATCGGTGAGCACATACTCAAAATGTCCAGGTTGCACAACCGCTTTGTCCCACTGGACATTAACCTCCTGGACGAGGCGGTCATTGACAAAATCCTTGATCGCTCCCACCGAGCTACAAGAGCTTTGTGATGAACTACAATATGCGGGGATGGTGAAAACTATTCTGAAGTATTTTCAATCTTTGAAATCAGCAGAGGTAGAAATCAAGAAAGAGCATCAAGTGTTGATGGTCAATAAAACCACTAAGTTCAAGAAGGGCAAGGGTAAGAAGAACTTCAAGAAAGACGACAAGGATGTTGCCGCACCCGGTAAGCTAGTTGCCGGGAAGAAGTCAAAGAATGGACCCAAGTCTGAGACTGAGTGCTTTTATTGCAAAGGGAAGGGCCACTGGAAGCGGAACTGCCCCAAATACTTAGCGAACAAGAAGGCCGGCAACACTAAAGGTATATTTGATATACATGTGATTGATGTATACCTTACCAGTACTCGTAGTAACTCCTGGGTATTTGATACCGGTGTCGTTGCTCATATTTGTAAGTCGCAGCAGGAGCTGCGGAATAAGCGGAGACTGGCGAAGGACGAGGTGACGATGCGCGTCGGGAATGGTTCCAAGGTCGATGTGATCGCCGTCGGCACGCTACCTCTACATTTACCTACGGGATTAGTTTTAAACCTCAATAATTGTTATTTAGTGCCAAGTTTGAGCATGACCATTGTATCAGGATCTCGTTTAATACGAGATGGCTACTCATTTAAATCCAAGAATAATGGTTGTTCTATTTATATGAGAGATATGTTTTATGGTCATGCTCCGATGGTGAATGGTTTATTCTTAATGAATCTCGAACGTAATGTCACACATATTCATAGTGTGAATACCGAAAGATGTAAAGTTGATAATGATGATCCCGCATACTTGTGGCACTGCCGCCATGGTCACATTGGTGTCAAGCGCATGAAGAAGCTCCATACTGATGGACTTTTAGAGTCTCTCGATTATGAATCATTTGACACATGCGAACCATGCCTTATGGGCAAAATGACCAAGACTCTGTTCTCCGGAACAATGGAGCGAGCAACCAACTTATTGGAGATCATACATACCGATGTGTGCGGTCCAATGAGCGTTGAGGCTCGCGGAGGATATCGTTATGTTCTCACTCTCACTGATGACTTGAGTAGATATGGGTATGTCTACTTGATGAAACACAAGTCTAAGACCTTTGAAAAGTTCAAGGAATTTCAGAATGAGGTAGAGAATCAACGTGACCGAAAAATAAAGTTCTTACGATCAGATCGTGGAGGAGAATATTTAAGTCACGAATTTGGTACACACTTAAGGAAATGTGGAATCGTTTCACAACTCACGCCGCCTGGAACACCTCAGCGTAACGGTGTGTCCGAACGTCGTAATCGCACCACTCTATTGGATATGGTGCGATCTATGATGTCTCTTACAGATTTACCGCTATCATTTTGGGGATACGCTCTAGAGACAGCTACATTCACTTTAAATAGGGCACCGTCTAAATCCGTTGAGATGACACCATATGAATTGTGGTTTGGGAAGAAACCTAAGCTGTCGTTTCTAAAAGTTTGGGGATGCGATGCTTATGTCAAGAAACTTCAACCTGAAAAGCTCGAACCCAAGTCGGAAAAATGCGCCTTCATAGGATACCCTAAGGAAACCATTGGGTATACCTTCTACCTTAGATCCGAAGGCAAGATCTTTGTTGTTAAGAACGAATCCTTTCTTGAAAAGAGTTTCTCTCGAAAGGAGTAAGTGGGAGGAAAGTAGAACTCGATGAAGTACTACCTCTTGAACCGGAAAGTAGTGCAGCTCAGAAAATGTTCTGTGGTGCCTACACCATCGGAGAGGAAATTAATGATGATGATCAAGGTACTTGGATCAAGTTGCTCTTGAACTTCAGAGGTCCACAAGGACACGCTCCACACCAGTGGTATGGCAACCCTGTCTCCGGAAATCATGTTGTTAGACAACGATGAACCTTCGAACTATGAAGAAGCGATGGCGGGCCCAGATTCCAACAAATGGCTTGAAGCCATGCAATCCGAGATAGGATCCATGTATGGAAACAAAGTATGGACTTTGATAGACTTGCCCGATGATCGGCGAGCGATAGAAAACAAATGGATCTTTAAGAAGAAGATGGACGCGGATGGTAATGTTACCATCTATAAAGCTCGACTTGTTGCTAAAGGTTATCGGCAAGTTCAAGGGGTTGACTACGATGAGACTTTCTCTCCCGTCGCGAAGCTAAAGTCCGTCCGAATCATGTTAGCAATTGCCACATACTATGATTATGAGATATGGCAAATGGACGTCAAAACGGCATTCCTTAACGGCTATCTTAAGGAAGAACTGTATATGATGCAGCCGGAAGGTTTTGTCGACCCTAAGAATGCCAAAAAGGTATGCAAGCTCCAGCGATCCATTTATGGGCTGGTGCAAGCATCTCGGAGTTGGAACATTCGCTTTGATGAGATGATCAAAGCGTTTGGGTTTATGCAGACTTATGGAGAAGCTGCGTTTACAAGAAAGTGAGTGGGAGCTCAGAGCATTTCTCATATTATATGTAGATGACATACTTTTGATGGGAAATGATATAGAACTTTTGGACAGCATAAAGGCCTACTTGAATAAGAGTTTTTCAATGAAGGACCTTGGAGAAGCTGCTTATATATTAGGCATCAAGATCTATAGATATAGATCGAGACGCCTCATAGGTCTTTCACAAAGCACATACCTTGATAAAATATTGAAGAAGTTCAAAATGGATCAGTCCAAGAAAGGGTTCTTGCCTGTATTACAAGGTGTGAAATTGAGCTCGGCTCAATGTCCGACCACGGCAGAAGATATAGAAGAGATGAGTGTCATCCCCTATGCATCAGCCATAGGGTCTATTATGTATGCCATGCTGTGTACCAGACCTGATGTAAACCTTGCCGTAAGTTTGGTAGGAAGGTACCAAAGTAATCCCGACAAGGAACACCGGACAACGGTCAAGAATATCCTGAAGTACCGAAAAGGACTAAGGACATGTTTTCGTTTATGGAGGTGACGAAGAGCTCGTCAGAAGGGTTACGTCGACGCTAGCTTCGACACGATCCGATGACTCTAAGTCACAAACCGGATACGTGTATATGTTGAATGGTGGAGCAGTAAGCTGGTGCAGCTGCAAGCAGAGCGTCGTGGCGGGATCTACGTGTGAAGCGGAGTACATGGCAGCCTCGGAGGCAGCACATGAAGCAATTTGGGTGAAGGAGTTCATCACCGACCTAGGAGTCATACCCAATGCGTCGGGGCCGATCAAACTCTTCTGTGACAACACTGGAGCTATTGCACTTGCCAAGGAGCCCATGTTTCACAAGAAGACCAGGCACATCAAGCGGCGCTTCAACTCCATTCGTGAAAATGTTCAAGATGGAGACATAGAAGTTTGCAAAGTGCATACGGATCTGAATGTCGCAGATCCGTTGACTAAACCTCTTCCGCGAGCAAAACATGATCAACACCAGAACTCTATGGGTGTTCGATTCATCACAATGTAACTAGATTATTGAATCTAGTGCAAGTGGGAGACTGTTGGAAATATGCCCTAGAGGCAATAATAAAAGGATTATTATTATATTTCCTTGTTCGTGATAATTGTCTTTTATTCATGCTATAATTGTATTATCCGGAAATCGTAATACACGTGTGAATACTTAGACCACAACATGTCCCTAGTGAGCCTCTAGTTGACTAGCTCGTTGATCAACAGATAGTCATGGTTTCCTTACTATGGACATTGGATGCCGTTGATAACGGGATCACATCATTAGGAGAATGATGTGATGGACAAGATCCAATCCTAAGCATAGCACAAGATCGTGTAGTTCGTTTTGCTAGAGCTTTTCCAATGTCAAGTATGTTTTTCCTTAGACCATGAGATCGTGTAACTCCCGGATACCGTAGGAGAGCTTTGGGTGTACCAAACGTCACAACGTAACTGGGTGACTATAAAGGTGCACTACAGGTATCTCTAAAAGTGTTTGTTGGGTTGACACGGATCGAGACTGGGATTTGTCACTCCGTATTGCGGAGAGGTATCACTGGGCCCACTCGGTAGTGCATCATCATAATGAGCTCAAAGTGACCAAGTGTCGGTCACGGGATCATGCATTCTGATGCGAGTAAAGTGACTTGCCGTAACGAGATTGAACGGTATTGGGATACCGATGATCGAATCTCGGGCAAGTAACATACCGATTGACAAAGGGAATTGTATACGGGTTGCTTGAATCCTCGACATCGTGGTTCATCCGATGAGATCATCGAGGAGCATGTAGGAGCCAACATGGCTATCCAGATCCCTTGTTGGTTATTGACCGGAGAGCCGTCTCGGTCATGTCTACATGTCTCCCGAACCCGTAGGGTCTACACTTAAGGTTCGGTGACGCTTAGGGTTGTATGAATATGAGTATGCAGCAAACCGAAAGTTGTTGAGTCCGGATGAGATCCCGGACGTCACGAGGAGTTTCGGAATGGTCCGGAGGTAAAGAATTATATATAGGAAGTGCTGTTTCGACCATCGGGAGAGTTTTGGGGTCACAGTATTGTCTGGGACCACCGGAAGGGTCCCGGAGTCCACCGGTGGGGCCACCTATCCCGGAGGGCCCGTGGGCTGAAGTGGGAGGAACCAGCCCTTGGTGGGCTGGTGCGCCCCAGGCCCCTGCGCCTAGGGTTGGAAACCCTAGGGGGGGGCGCCCACTGCCTTGGGGCAAGCCTCCCCTTGGCCGCCGCCCCCTTGGGAGATCTCATCTCGGGGCGGCGCCCCAAGGGGCCTATATAAAGGGGAGGAGGGCAGCCGCACTCAAGTCTTGGCGCCTCCCCCCTGCTACACCTCCTCCTCCTCCTGTAGTTGCTTGGCGAAGCCTCGCCGAACCTGCTGCATCCACCACCGCGCCGTCGTCTTCTGCTGGATCTTCGTCAACCTCTCCTTCCCTTTGCTGGATCAAGACGGAGGAGACGCCACGCTGACCGACGTGTGTTGAACGCGGAGGTGCCGTCCGTTCGGTGCTAGGATCTCCGGTGATTTGGATCACGACGAGAACGACTCCCTCAACCCCGTTCTCTTGAACGCTTCCGCACGCGATCTACAAGGGTATGTAGATGCATCTCTCTCTCTCTCTCGTTGCTAGATGAACTCATAGATGGATCTTGGTGAACGTAGGAAAATTTTATTTTATGCAACGTTCCCCAACACGAAGATCATCGAGAACTTTTAAGGGCTCATGAGAAGTTACGCTTTGAAAAGCTCAATCTTGAGCAAGAGCATGAGTTCTTAAAGGCAACCAATGATGATCTCTGTAAGAAAAATTCTTCTTACATTGCCAAGCGTTTACTCTTATCTACTTACATGCCTCAAGTCAAGTCTAGTAACAAGAACAAGAAAGATTCTTCCTCTAGTAGTAACAATAATAATGCTAAATCCAATATTGTTGCTTCTAGTGGTTCTCTTGATTCCATTAATGATCCTCTTAGCCAAGTTACACTTGAGCAAGAAAACAGCTTATTGAAGGGAATTATAGAGAAAGGTGTATACAAGAGTCTTGCCGGGAGTAAGCAATTTGAGGAAATTGTACACAAGCAAGGAAGGCACCGGAAGAATCATGGTGTTGGTTTTGAACGAAAGTTCAATGCCAATGGAGTTGAGTGGGAAGAAGATCAATACCCCAAGACGAAGTTTGTTCCTCAACAAGAGAAGTATGATCCTACTTCCTTCAAGGGAACACAAGCACAAGATGATCTTCCACCACAAGACCACAAGAACAAAGGCAAGGACAAGCTTCGAGAGGAAATTGATGCATTTGAAGAAGCACCTAAGGCCTTGGTCAAGTGGGTTCCCAAGACTACGTCAAGTTCTACTTCATCAAGTACAACTACTACACCAAGGATTCTCATCAAGATGATGTGGATCCCGAAGAAGAAGAACTAGAGAGTTCTTGAGGGTGACTCCGCCAACATTCTTCACTCATATCATTATGGCAAGGACAAGTGCAATCAACTTCCTTATCTTGCACTAGTTCAAGGAGTCACAAACCCTCATGTTGGTAAGGCAAGGGACAAGGTAACCTAAAGTTTTCATGGACATCATTTTGTGTGTGCATCACTCTATGTCTATGGATATCCTTGTTTGTTCCTTGTGGGACTAACCCGTGTAGGTATTGAAAGTGCAACTCACTCCAAAGGATTGCTCCAAACGATCTACATCAACATTGAGCATCCACATCTTCAACACCTACATGAAGTCATCATCGACAAAACCCAAGGTTAGTTTATCCCTCTAAGGGGGGATCTCACATCTAGGGGGAGCTTAACTCTAAGAATTGAGTCAAAGCAACTCTAATGATGTGAACACATAAATGCTTTATGTAAAAGTGGTAACCTCACCTGAGCTTAAACGATGAGTATGACCTATGATCAAATGTTCTCATTTGACTCGTAAGTCAATATACTCATATATAGATGACCTAGTCATCGCCAATTGTTTGATAGATGCTAGAACTGGTTGTGCATGCTTTGTCACATATTTTATTTGTCATTTTATTGTGTGAGCATGTTGGATGCACATTTTACTCATTCGAGGACATCCACTTGTTGTTTTGATTGATTGCTTCTTTTTCTTTGGCCAAGTGGATGGACAAGAATGCCTAAAAACCTTCTCTAGCTATCTATGCTTTTCTCGTCTCAAACTCTATTCATGCTACATCACAAAATTTGATCAAGTCAGATTCGAACCACTCTGTGTGAGGAGCACTCGGAGTCCCCGATTCGTCATAGACTTAAACTTCCAAAACTTCTTTGTGTTTTTCGGTCTGAATGATTCCTCCATTTCGGTCATACCAAGATTACTAAGTCGATCTAGGTTTTCATATCGGTGCAACCGATTTGTACTTTTCGGTCACACCGAGTTGCTATAACTGTTCACAATTTTGCATCTCGGTGCCACCGAGTTGTACCACTCGGTCACACCGACAGTGTGGGGCTATATATTCGCACGGGCAAAATTTGGAAAACTTTCTCCAAATCTTCTCGCCCGCGCATAGCTTGCTCTGCCAACTTGGTCTACGGATCGTCGACTTCATCGCCACTGCCTCCGTCGCTGGTCTCCCGCCGTCAACGGAATTCTCCTCCGCCGTTGCCAGAAGCGAAGTTCCCTTGAACTAGGGTATGAACTCGATCACAGTGCTTTCCTCGTCCGATTCTCAGCACATTGTGTTCGTTATGCATCTTGCCATGATTGAAACACTCCTATCCAGTCAAATCAATCCTTAGAATAGTTGCGATTCGAAAATTTAGGGTTAGGTTTCCGAGAATTGCTAATCGGTGTGACCGATTTCCGAACTTTGTGAAACCCTAGCAGTCTCGGTGCCACCGAACTGTGACTCGGTCTAACCGAGTTCACTAGTTTAGGTTCCAAAACTGCTTCGGTATCACCGAGTTTGAAAATCGGTAGATCCGAAATGTTTTCAGTGGGAAACTAAAACTAAGTTTTTTGAATCATTCTTTTGCAAAAATCTCTGCATTTTGTGATGCTCATCCACTCTACCTCATCTATAACTATTCACAGGGTCAGCAGTCAGTTGTACAGCATGTCAGACCAAAGTGATAGCCAGAACAAATCTGAAGAGCAGATCAGAAGAGGAGCTGTGGTTATGCCCCACAGATTCAGGAGTTGATAAACTCGAAGATGGGCACAGGAAAGTATCTATTGGATAAGGAACCAATGGTTCTCTATCCTGAATTTGAGGACAATCGATTTGTCATGACTGAGAATGAACCATCGTCGGTGCAAGCTCAGGAGAGAAAGGAGAAGGCAAGGCAAGAGAAAGCTGCAAAGATGCCCACTCTAGCAGAGGCATCAGAGTACTTTCTGAAGAACAAGAAGGAGCAGCTTGGTTACTTGATAGCATCAACTCTACGGATTGAGAAGGGATTGGCCACGCTAACTCAAAACCAGGAGAGCCTGGAGAGAATCATGGAACAAAAATTCTATGATCTTGATGTCAAAGTGGTGAGATTGATCGGTGTGGAGCGATTACAAGATGATATGCAGGAGAGGAAGGGCAAGACGACAACTGATGTATTTGCCAGA
Organism: Aegilops longissima; assembly: GCA_021605205.1. Classification (NCBI taxonomy): domain Eukaryota; kingdom Viridiplantae; phylum Streptophyta; class Magnoliopsida; order Poales; family Poaceae; genus Aegilops; species Aegilops longissima. The sequence continues at coordinate 562,561,306 of CM038676.1, read as the reverse complement.
GTGCCTAGAGCTTAGAGGTCAGCTGCAGTACCAAATCCAGACACCAGAGCCACTTCTTCAACTCCAGCTACAGCTCCAGCTCAACCAGCTCTAGCTCGACCTTCTTCAGCTCCTACCACGTCTACTGATGCGTTCATCCTTGGAGTCCTGTCTGCACCACCACCAGAAGACCAAGCCTGAGAGACGACATAGTGCTATGCATTTTCTAGGAACTTTTTAGTAACTTGTTGCCAAAGGGGGCGAAAAATGTATAGATCATAGGCTTCGAGAGAGAGAGATTTGCTTTTGTTCTCTCTTGTCTTCTTGGTTGAACTTTATTTGCGTTTGATTGCTTGGGATACTATGCATTACCTGTGAGACATTGATGATCATGTGTTTGATCATAAGCTACACTTATGCTTTTTATGATATTATCTTATTTATCCTTATATGATCATTCATTGTGCTTGGTGATGAGTGCAAGTATTCAATCGTTATTATTTTGAGCGCTCCACCAAGATGTATGTGACATGGAAGAGTAACCCATGAGCCTAATTTCTTGTGCATTTGCAGTCCAAAGCAAATCTTAAGATATGCACAAATTTAGGGGGAGCTCTTGCTTATCACATACTTCACAAAGCGACGATGTTTTTCAATTTTATTATCATTTGTCGAAGCTTTGATCTATATGTTGTCATCAATTACCAAAAAGGGGGAGATTGAGAGTGCAACTATCCCTAGGTGGTTTTGGTAATTTATAACAACATATAGCTCATTGAGCTAATACTATTCCAAGATGAAAATTTCAGGAAAGCTCAATGAATGGCATGGCATGGATGATGAAAGTGGATCCCTCAAAATATTAAGGACAAAGGATTGGCTCAAGCTCAAAAGCTCAAGAATCTACATTTTACATTTTAGTGATCCAAGATCACATTGAGTCTATAGGAAAAGCCAATACTATCAAGAAGGGATGAGGTGTTGCTTAATGAGCCTCTTGCTCCATGTGCTTAGTGATATGCTCCAAAACCCTCCACTACTTTCTCACATCCACATATGACCTAAACCCAAAGTCAAACTCGGCCCTACCGATTCTTTCTATCCGGCGCCACCGAGTTCAGATGTCATAACCACTGCCACAAACCCTAGGCAAATCGGTTTCACCGATAGGGATCTCGGTCTCACCGAGATGGGATTGTAATCTCTCTGTTTCCCTTCATAACGTTTCGGTCTAACAGAAGTGAGCGATCGGTCCCACCGAGATTACAATGTAAACTCTCTGTTTCCCTTTTGTAACTTTTCGGTCTCACCGAAAGAGCAAATCGGTCCCACCGAGTTTACCTGACCAACTCTCTGGTTAACTAATTACCAAAGTCGGTCTCACCGAGTTTTTGTAATTGGTCTCACCGAGATTACGTTATGCCCTAACCCTAACCATATCGGTCCTACCGAGATGCATGTCAGTCCCACCGAAAACCCTAACGGTCACTAGGTTTACTAAATCGGTCCGACCGAGTTTGATGATTCGGTCCCACCGAGTTTGGTAAATTGTGTGTAACGGTTAGATTTTGTGTGGAGGCTATATATACCCCTCCACCTCCTCTTCATTGGTGGAGAGAGCCATCAGAACAAACCTGCACTTCCAACTTACCTGTTCTGAGAGAGAACCACCTACTCATGTGTTGAGGCCAAGATATTCCATTCCAACCATATGAATCTTGATCTCTAGCCTTCCCCAAGTTGCTTTCCACTCAAATCTTCTTTCCACCAAATCAAAATCCTGTGAGAGAGAGTTGAGTGTTGGGGAGATTATCATTTGAAGCACAAGAGCAAGGAGTTCATCATCAACACACCATTTGTTACTTCTTGGAGAGTGGTGTCTCCTAGATTGGCTAGGTGTCACTTGGGAGCCTCCGACAAGATTGTGGAGTTGAACCAAGGAGTTTGTAAGGGCAAGGAGATCGCCTACTTCGTGAAGATCTACCGCTAGTGAGGCAAGTCCTTCGTGGGCGACGGCCATGGTGGGATAGACAAGGTTGCTTCTTCGTGGACCCTTCGTGGGTGGAGCCCTCTGTGGACTCACGCAACCGTTACCCTACGTGGGTTGAAGTATCCATCAACGTGGATGTATGATAGCACCACCTATCGGAACCACGACAAAAACATATGTGTCTCCAATTGCGTTTGAATCCTCCAAACCCTTCCCTTTACATTCTTGCAAGTTGCATGCTTTATTTTCCGCTGCCAATATACTCTTTGCATGCTTGCTTGAATTGTGTGAAGATTGCTTGACTTGCTCAAAGATATCTAAAATCTGCCAAAGTCTAAAATTGGGAAAAGGTTAGGTTTTTATTGGTCAAGTAGTCTAATCACCCCCCCTCTAGACATACTTCAAGGTCCTACAAAGAGGAACCTATTCTGCAACATAATTTGCCTGTTGAAATCCTAGGGGATCCTCCTCCACCCAAGGGTGATCCCGTGTTTGAGCTTAAACCGTTGCCTGATAATCTTAAATATGCTTATCTTGATGATAAGAAAATATATCCTGTTATTATTAGTGCTAACCTTTCAGAGCATGAAGAAGAAAGATTATTGAAAACTCTGAAAAAGCACCGTGCCGCTATTGGATATACTCTTGATGACCTTAAGGGCATTAGTCCCACTCTATGTCAGCATAAAATAAATTTGGAAGCGGATGCCAAACCAGTTCGTGATCCTCAATGACGTTTGAATCCTAAAATGAAAGAAGTGGTAAGAAAAGAAATACACAAGCTTCTGGAGGCAGGTATAATTTATCCCGTTGCTGATAGTCAGTGGGTAAGTCCTGTCCATTGTGTCCCTAAGAAGGGAGGTATTACTGTTGTCCCTAATGATAAAGATGAATTGATTCCGCAAAGAATTATCACAGGTTATAGGATGATAATTGATTTCCGCAAATTAAATAAAGCTACTAAGAAAGATCATTACCCCTTACCTTTTATTGATCAAATGCTAGAGAGATTATGCAAACATACACATTATTGCTTTCTAGATGGTTATTCTGGTTTCTCTCAAATACCTGTGTCGGCTAAAGATCAATCAAAGACTACTTTTACATGCCCTTTTGGTACTTTTGCTTATAGACGTATGCCTTTTGGTTTATGTAATGCACCTGCTACCTTTCAAAGATGCATGATGGCTATATTCTCTGATTTTTGTGAAAAGATTTGTGAGGTTTTCTTGGACGACTTTTCCGTCTATGGTTCCTCTTTTGATGATTGCTTGAGCAATCTTGATCTAGTTTTGCAGATATGTGAAGAAACTAATCTTGTCTTGAATTGGGAAAAGTGCCACTTTATGGTTAATGAAGGTATTGTCTTGGGGCACAAAGTTTCTGAAAGAGGTATTGAAGTTGATAAAGCCAAGGTTGATGCTATTGAAAAGATGACATGTCCCAAGGACATCAAAGGTATAAGAAGTTTCCTTGGTCACGCCGGGTTTTATTAGGAGGTTCATTAAGGACTTCTCAAAATTTCTCGACCTCGACTAATTTATTACAAAAGATGTACCATTTGTCTTTGATGATGATTGTGTAGAAGCATTTGAAATACTTAAGAAAGCATTAGTCTCTGCACTTTTGTTGTTCAGCCACCGATTGGAATTTACCCTTTGAAATTATGTGTGATGCTAGTGATTATGCTGTAGGTGCTGTTCTAGGGCAAAGAGTTGATAATAAGTTAAATGTTATCCATTATGCTAGTAAGACTCTAGACAATTCTCAAAGAAATTATGCTACTACCGAAAAGGAACTTTTAGCAGTTGTGTTTGCTTGTGATAAATTCAGACCCTATATTGTTGATTCTAAAGTAACTATTCACACTGATCATGCTGCTATTAAATATCTTATGGAAAAGAAAGATGCTAAACCTAGACTTATTAGATGGGTTCTCTTGCTGCAAGAATTTGATTTGCATATTGTTGATAGAAAAGGAGCTGAGAACCCCGTTGCAGACAACTTATCTAGGTTAGAGAATGTTCTTGATGACCCACTACCTATTGATGATAGCTTTCCCGATGAACAATTAAATGTCATAAGCACTTCTCATAGCACTCCATGGTATGCTGATTATGCTAATTATATTGTTGCTAAATTTATACCACCTAGCTTCACATACCAACAAAAGAAAAAGTTATTTTATGATTTGCGACATAACTTTTGGGATGACCCACATCTTTATAAAGAAGGAGTAGATGGTGTTATTAGACATTGTGTACCTGAGCATGAACAGGAACAGATCCTACGCAAGTGTCACTCCGAAGCTTATGGAGGACACCACGCTGGAGATAGAACTGCACATAAGGTACTGCAATCTAGTTTTTATTGTCCTACTCTCTTCAAGGATGCCCGTAAGTTTGTTTTGTCTTGTGATGAATGTCAAAGAATTGGTAATATTAGTAGACGTCAAGAAATGCCTATGAATTATTCACTTGTTATTGAACCATTTGATGTTTGGGGATTTGATTATATGGGACCTTTTCCTGCCTCTAATGGATATACACATATTTTAGTTGTTGTTGATTACGTTACTAAGTGGGTAGAAGCTATTCCAACTAGTAGTGCTGATCATAACACTTCTATTAAAATGCTTAAGGAATTTATTTTTCCGAGGTTTGGAGTCCCTAGATATTTAATGACTGATGGTGGTTCACACTTTATTCATGGTGATTTCCGTAAAACGCTTGCTAAATATGATGTTAATCATAGAATTGCATCTCCTTATCACCCACAGTCTAGTGGTCAAGTAGAATTGAGTAATAGAGAGCTCAAATTAATTTTGCAAAAGACTGTTAATAGGTCTAGAAAGAATTGGTCCAAGAAACTTGATGATGCATTATGGGCCTATAGAACTGCATACAAGAATCCTATGGGTATGTCTCCGTATAAAATGGTTTATGGAAAAGCATGTCACTTACCTCTCGAACTAGAACATAAGGAATATTGGGCTATTAAAGAGCTCAACTATGATTTCAAACTTGCCGGTGAGAAGAGGTTATTTGACATTAGCTCACTTGATGAATGGAGAACCCAAGCATATGAAAATGCCAAGTTATTTAAAGAAAAAGTTAAAAGATGGCATGACAAAAGGATACAAAAGCGTGAGTTTAATGTAGGTGATTATGTATTGCTATACAACTCTCGTTTAAGATTTTTGCAGGAAAACTTCTCTCTAAATGGGAAGGTCCCTACGTTATCGAGGAGGTCTATCGTTCGGTGCCATAAAATCAACAACTTCAAGGCACAAATCCGAAGGTGGTAAACGGCCAAAGAATCAAACATTATATCTCAGGTAATCCCATAAATGTTGAAACCAATATTATTGAAACCGTAACCCCGGAGGAATACATAAGGGACACTTTCCAGACCGTTTCAGACTCCGAAAAGGAATAGGTATGTGGTACGGTAAGTAAACCGACTCCAAAATGTTTTTTAAGGCAATATTTCTCCGTTTTGGAATATTTAGAAAAATAGAAAAATAAGTGGAAGTCCGGGAAGGACACGAGGCCTTCACGAGGGTGGAGGGCGCGCCCTACCCCACTGGGCGCGCCCCCCCTACCTCGTGAGCACCTCGTGTTCCCTCCGGACTCCGTTTTCTTACACGATACGTATTTTGGTCGGTAAAAATTCATTATATATTCTCCCGAAGGTTTTGACTCCCGTATCACGCAAATATCTCCTGTTCTTGTTTCGAGCTGTTTTCTGTGAGGGTTGTCAAGGCCAGGCATCATGTCGTCCCCCTCCTTCAACAATGGTGACAAAGATGCTTGGCTAATTAAGATAGAGCTGAAGAGGGAAGAACCCATGGAGATCAACAAGGATGAAAGGATCAAGGAGGCCACGGAGGACCAAGCTCCGGCAGCAGAAGACACCCTCCAACTTGATCACAACTTTCTCAACCCAACTGAAATCGAAGCTTTCAAGATGATTGAGTTAGCTCGTATTCAAAACAAGTATCTCACAAGTGAAAATATTTTGTTGAAGGAGCATATTGTTGCACTCAAGGGCATTATCCGCAAGTTGGAGGACCTCTTACGCTCGATGTGCGACTATCCAACACCTCCACCTTCACCAACAAAGAAGGAGATATAATCACATGGGTATGGGCACTCCCCTTGGCAACCGCCAAGCTTGGAGGAGGTGCCCCGGTATCGTATCACCATCACAACTCCTATCTTTACAGTTTTTCTTAGTTCGATCCTATTAGTAGTATCTTGATTTAGTAGAACAAAGTCATGGCATGATCTAGTTTTGAAGTTTTGCTTTATGATCCCTCTATGTAATCGAGTCCGTGAGCTATATATAATAAATATTAGTGTTGAGTCAAGGGCTTGATTACTTTGCCATGATCTTGGGTGAATAAAAGAAAAGAACAAAAAGAAACAAAGAGTTCATATTGATCTTATTGAAAGTAATGACTTCACATAGAAAGAGTATGATGATTAAAAGTTGTTGGGAGTTGGCAAATATAGCTTTGGTCATTGTTGCAATTAATAGGAAGTAATAAGGACAGAGAGGTTTCACATATAGATATATTATCATTGACATCTTTTATGATTGGGAGCACTCATTAAAATATGACATGCTAAAGAGTTGATGTTGGACAAGGAAGACAACATAATGAGTTATGTTTTCTTGTATCTGAGATAAAGTATGTTGTCATGGTTCCTCTAACATGTTGAGCTTGCCTTTCCCCCTCATGCTAGCCAAATTCTCAGCACCAAGTAGAGATACTACTTGTGCTTCCAAATACCCTTAAACCAGTTTAGCCATGAGAGTCCACCATATCTACCTATGGATTGAGTAAGATCCTTCAAGTAAATTGTCATCGGTGCAAGCAATAAAAATTGCTCTCTAAATATGCATGACTTATTAGTGAAGAGAAATAAGCTTTGTACGAACTTGTTGTGGAAGTAATAAAAGCGACGGACTGCATAATAAAGTTCCACATACAAGGGGCAATATAAAGTGACGTTCTTTTGCATTAAGATTTTGTGCATCCAACTATAAAAGCGCATGGCAACCTCTGCTTCCCTCTGCGAAGGGCCTATCTTTTATTATTATCTTCTACCTTATGCAAGAGTCACGGTGATCTTCACCTTTCCTTTTTCATTTTATCCTTTGGCAAGCCCAGCATGTTGGAAAGAACATGATATATATATATATATATATATATATATATATATATATATATATATATATATATAATTGGATGTAGGGAGCATGAATTATTATTGTTGACATTACCCTTGAGGTAAAAGGTTGTGGGGCAAAACTATGAGCCCCTATCTTTCTCTGTGTCCGATTAAAACTCTGTAACCACAAGTATTGCGTGAGTGTTAGCAATTATGAAGGACTAAGTGATAGTTGAGTATGTGGACTTGCTTTTAAGCTCTAACATAGACTCTTTCCGATGTTATGATAAATTGCAATTGCTTCAATGACTGAGGTTATACTTTGCTGGTGCCCAATAAAGTTTCTGATTCATACTTTTGCATTGTGAAAAGATCATCACTTGAACATAAGTAATCATATGACAAATCTATTTATGTTGCTGTTATGAGAATAATCATGATGCCTTCATATCCGTATTTTATTTTTTATCGACGCCTCTACCTCTAAACATGAGGAAATATTTATTATTATCGGCTTTTCTCTTGAGGACAAGCGAGGTCTAAGCTTGGGGGAGTTGATACGTCCATTTTGCATCATGCTTTTATATCGATATTTATCGCATTATGGGCTGTTATTTCACGTTATGTCACAATAATTATGGCTATTTCTCTTACTTTACAAGGTTTACATGAAGAGGAGAATGCCGGCACTGGAATTCGGCTGGAAAAGGAGCAAATATTGGAGACCTATTCATGCAACTCCAAAAGTCCTGAAACTCCACGGAATGTCTTAAAATAAATAAAGAAAAATCGTCGCCAAAGATGAAGGCCAGGGGGCCCACACCCTGCTCACGAGGATGGGGGGCGCGCCCCCTACCTCGTGGGCCCCCTGGTGGCTCTCCGATGCCCATCTTCTCCTATATGAAGTCTTTTGATTAGAAAAAAACCATAAGCAACCTTTCGGGACGAGACTCCGCCGCCACGAGGCGGAACCAATCTAGGGCTCCGGCGGAGCTGTTCTGCCGAGGACACTTCCCTCCGGGAGGGGGAAATCATCGCCATCATCATCACCAATGCTCCTCTAATCGGGAGAGGGCAATCTCCATCAACATCTTCACCAGCACCATCTCATCTCCAAACCCTAGTTCATCTCTTGTATCCAATTCTTGTCTCCAAGTCCGGGATTGGTGCTAGTAGGTTGCTAGTAGTGTTGATTACTCCTTGTAGTTGATGCTAGTTGGTTTACTCGATGGAAGATCATATATTCAGATCCTTTATGCATATTATTACCCCTCTGATTATGAACATGAATATGCTTTGTAAGTAGTTACGTTTGTTCCTGAGGACACGGGAGAAGTCTTTCTATTAGTAGTCATGTGAATTTGGTATTAGTTCGATATTTTGATGAGATGTATGTTGTCTAACCTCTAGTGGTGTTATGTGAACGTCGACTACATAACACTTCACCATTATTTGGGCCTAGAGGAGGGCATTGGGAAGTAATAAGTAGATGATGGGTTGCTAGAATGACAGAAGCTTAAACCCTAGTTTATGCGTTGCTTCGTAAGGGGCTGATTTGGATCCATATGTTTCATGCTATGGTTAGGTTTACCTTAATACTTTTGTTGTAGTTGCGGATGCTTGCAATAGAGGTTAATCATAAGTGGGATGCATGTTCAAGTAAGAACAGCACCAAGCACCGGTCCACCCACATATCAAATTATCAAAGTACCGAACGCGAATCATATGAACGTGATGAAAACTAGCTTGACGATAATCCCATGTGTCCTCGGGAGCGCTTTTCCTATTATAAGAGTTTGTCCAGGCTTGTCCTTTGCTACAAAAAGGATTGGGCCACCTTGCTGCACCGTGTTTACTTTTGTTACTTGTTGCTCGTTACAATTTACCTTATCACAAAACTATCTGTTACCACTTATTTCAGTACTTGCAGAGAATACCTTGCTGAAAACTGCTTATCATTTCCTTCTGCTCCTCGTTGGGTTCGACATTATTACTTATCGAAAGGACTACGATAGATCCCCTATACTTGTGGGTCATCATGTGGCTACGCCCGGTTCTTGCGAAGGTTAAAACAACACTAACTTTACGAACTATCATTGTGGTTTTGATGCGTAGGTAAGAACGGTTCTTGCTAAGCCCGTAGCAGCCACGTAAAACTTGCGACAACAAAGTAGAGGACGTCTAACTTGTTTTTGCAGGGCATGTTGTGATTTGATATGGTCAAGACGTGATGCTATATTTTATTGTATGAGATGATCATGTTTTGTAACCGAGTTATCGGCAACTGGCAGGAGCCATATGGTTGTCGCTTTATTGTATGCAATGCAATAGCCTTGTAATGCTTTACTTTACAACTAAGCGGTAGTGATAGTTGTAGAAGCATAAGATTGGCGAGACGACAACGATGCTACGATGGAGATCAAGGTGTCGCACCGGTGACGATGGTGATCACGACGGTGGTTCAGAGATGGAGATCACAAGCACAAGATGATGATGGCCATATCATATCACTTATATTGATTGCATGTGATGTTTATCCTTTATGCATCTTATCTTGCTTTGATTGACGGTAGCATTTTAAGATGATCTCTCACTAATTATCAAGAAGTGTTCTCCCTGAGTATGCACCGTTGCGAAAGTTCTTCATGCTGAGACACCACGTGATGATCGGGTGTGATAGGCTCTATGTTCAAATACAACGGGTGCAAAACAGTTGCACACGCGGAATACTCAGGTTAAACTTGACGAGCCTAGCATATATAGATATGGCCTCGGAACACGGAGACTGAAAGGTCGAACGCGAATCATATAGTAGATATGATCAACATAGTGATGTTCACCATTGAAACTACTCCATCTCACGTGATGATCGGACATGGTTTAGTTGATTTGGATCACGTGATCACTTAGATGACTAGAGAGATGTCTGTCTAAGTGGGAGTTCTTAAGTAATATGATTAATTGAACTTAAATTTATCATGAACTTAGTACCTTATAGTATTTTGCTTGTCTATGTTTGTTGTAGATAGATGGCTCGTGTTGTTGTTCCGTTGAATTTTAATGCGTTCCTTGAGAAAGCTAAGTTGAAAGATGATGGTAGCAACTACACGGACTGGGTCCGTAACTTGAGGATTATCCTCATTGCTGCACAGAAGAATTACTTCTTGGAAGCACCGCTGGGTGCCAGGACTGCTGCAGATGCAACTGACAATGTTAAGAACGTCTGGCAGAGCAAAGCTGATGACTACTCGATAGTTCAGTGTGCCATGCTTTATGGCTTAGAACCTGGTCTTCAACGACGTTTTGAATATCATGGAGCACATGAGATGTTCCAGGAGTTGAAGTTAATATTTCAAGCAAATGCCTGGATTGAGAGATATGAAGTCTCCAGTAAGTTCTATAGCTGTAAGATGGAGGAGAATAGTTCTGTCAGTGAACATATACTCAAAATGTCTGGGTATAATAATCACTTGATTCAACTGGGAGTTAATCTTCCGATGATAGTGTCATTGACAGAATTCTTCAATCACGCCACCAAGCTACAAGAGCTTCGTGATGAACTATAATATGCAAGGGATGGACAAGACTATTCCCGAGCTCTTCGCAATGCTAAAGGCTGCGGAGGTAGAAATCAAGAAGGAGCATCAAGTGTTGATGGTCAATAAAACCACCAGTTTCCAGAAGAAGGGCAAAGGGAAGAAGAAGGGGAACTTCAAGAAGAACAGCAAGCAAGTTAATGCTCAGGAGAAGAAACCCAAGTCTGGACCTAAGCCTGAAACTGAGTGCTTCTACTGCAAGCAGATTGGACACTGGAAGCAGAACTGCCCCAAGTATTTGGCGGATAAGAAGGATGGCAAGGTGAACAAAGGTATATGTGATATACATGTTATTGATGTGTACCTTACTAATGCTCGCAGTAGCACCTGGGTATTTGATACTGGTTCTGTTGCTAATATTTGCAACTCGAAACAGGGACTACGGATTAAGCGAAGATTAGCTAAGGACGAGGCGACGATGCGCGTGGGAAATGGTTCCAAAGTCGATATGATCGCGGTCGGCACACTACCTCTACATCTACCATCGGGATTAGTTTTAGACCTAAATAATTGTTATTTGGTGCCAGCATTAAGCATGAACATTATATCTGGAGCTTGTTTGATGCGAGACGGTTATTCATTTAAATCAGAGAATAATCGTTGTTCTATTTATATGAGTAATATGTTTTAAGGTCATGCACCCTTGAAGAGTGGTCTATTTTTATTGAATCTCGATAGTAGTGATACACATATTCATAATGTTGAAGCCAAAAGATGCAGAGTTGATAATGATAGTGCAACTTATTTGTGGCACTACCGTTTGGGTCATATTGGTGTAAAACGCATGAAGAAACTCCATACTGATGGACTTCTGGAATCACTTGATTATGAATCACTTGGTACTTGCGAACCGTGCCTCATGGGCAAGATGACTGAAACGCCCTTCTCCGGAACTATGGGGCGAGCAGCTGATTTGTTGGAAATCATACATACTGATGTATGTGGTCCAATGAATATTGAGGCTCGCGGCGGGTATCGTTATTTTCTCACCTTCACAGATGATTTGAGCAGATATGGGTATATCTACTTGATGAAACACAAGTCTGAAACATTTGAAAAGTTTAAAGAATTTTAGAGTGAAGTGGAAAATCATCGTAACAAGAAAATAAAATTTCTACGATCTGATCATGGAGGAGAATATTTGAGTTACAAGTTTGATTTACATTTGAAGCAATGCGGAATAGTTTCGCAACTCACGCCACCCGGAACACCACAACGAAATGGTGTGTCCGAACGTCGTAATCGTACTTTACTAGACATGGTGCGATCTATGATTTTTCTTACTGATTTACCGCTATCGTTTTGGGGTTATGCTTTAGAGACGGCCGCATTCACGTTAAATAGGGCACCATCAAAATCCGTTGAGACGACGCCTTATGAACTGTGGTTTGGCAAGAAACCAAAGTTGTCGTTTCTTAAAGTTTGGGGCTGCGATGCTTATGTGAAGAAACTTCAACCAGATAAGCTCGAACCCAAATCGGAGAAATGTGTCTTCATAGGATACCCAAAAGAGACAATTGGGTACACCTTCTATCACAGATCTGAGGGCAAGATTTTTGTTGCTAAATTCGGATCCTTTCTAGAGAAGGAGTTTCTCTCGAAAGAAGTGAGTGGGAGGAAAGTAGAACTTGATGAGGTAACTGTACCTGCTCCCTTATTGGAAAGTAGTTCATCACAAGAACCGGTTCCTATGACAACTACACCAATCAGTGAGGAAGCTAATGATATTGATCATGAAACTTTAGATCAAGTTACTACCGAACATCGTAGGTCTACCAGAGTAAGATCCACATTCTGGAAGTCATGTTACTTGACCATGGCGAACCTACGAACTATGAGGAAGCGATGATGAGCCCAGATTCCGCAAAATGGCTTGAGGCCATGAAATCTGAGATGGGATCCATGTATGAGAACAAAGTATGGACTTTGGTCGACTTGCCCGATGATCGGCAAGCCATAGAAAATAAATGGATCTTCAAGAAGAAGACTGCCGTTGATGGTAATGTAACTGTCTACAAAGCTCGACTTGTTGCGAAAGGTTTTCGACAAGTTCAAGGAGTTGACTACGATGAGACTTTCTCACCCGTAGAAATGCTTAAGTCTGTCCGAATCATGTTAGCAATTGCCGCATTTTATGATTATGAAATTTGGCAAATGGATGTCAAAACTACATTCCTGAATGGATTTCTGGAAGAAGAGTTGTACATGATGCAACCGGAAGGTTTTGTCGATCCAAAAGGTGCTAACAAAGTGTGCAAGCTCCAGCGATCCATTTATGGACTGGTGCAAGCCACTCGGAGTTGGAATAAACGCTTTGATAGTGTGATCAAAGCATATGGTTTTATCTGAGACTTTTGGAGAAGCCTGTATTTACAAGAAAGTGAGTGGGAGCTCAGAGCATTTCGATATTATATGTAGATGACATATTGTTAATTGGAAATGATATAGAATTTCTGGATGGCATAAAGGGATACTTGAATAAAAGTTTTTCAATGAAAGACCTCGGTGAAGCTGCTTACATATTGGGCATCAAGATCTACAGAGATAGATCAAGACGCTTAATTGGACTTTCACAAAGCACATACCTTGATAAAGTTTTGAAAAAGTTCAAAATGGATCAGGCAAAGAAAGGGTTCTTGCCCGTGTTACAAGGTGTGAAGTTGAGTCAAACTCAATCCCCGACCACAGCAGAAGATAGAGAGAAAATGAAAGATGTTCCATATGCTTCAGCCATAGGCTCTGTCATGTATGCAATGTTGTGTACCAGACCTGACGTGTGCTTAGCAATAAGCTTGGCGGGTAGGTACCAAAGTAATCTAGGAGTGGATCACTAGACAGCGGTCAAGAATATCCTGAAATACCTGAAAAGGACTAAGGATATGTTTCTCGTTTATGGAGGTGACAAAGAGCTAGTCGTAAATGGTTACGTTGATGCAAGCTTTGACACTGATCCGGGCAATTCTAAATCGCAAACCGGATACGTGTTTATATTGAATGGTGGAGCTGTAGTTGGTGCAGTTCTAAACAAAGCGTCGTGGCGGGATCTGCATGCGAAGCGGAGTACATAGCTACTTCGGAAGCAGCAAATGAAGGAGTCTGGATGAAAGAGTTCATTTCCGATCTAGGTGTCATACCTAGTGCATCGGGACCAATGAAGATCTTCTCGTGACAATCTTGGTGCAATTGCCTTGGCAAAGGAATCCAGATTTCACAAGAGGACCAAGCACATCAAGAGACGCTTCAATTCCATCCGGGACCAAGTCCAGGTGGGAGACATAGAGATTTGCAAGATACATACGGATCTGAATGTTGCAGACCCGTTGACTAAGCCTCTTCCACGAGCAAAACATGATCAGCACCAAGACTCCATGGGTGTTAGAATCATTACTTTGTAATCTAGATTACTGACTCTAGTGCAAGTGGGAGACTTAAGGAAATATGCCCTAGAGGCAATAATAAAGTTATTATTTATTTCCTCATATCATGATAAATGTTTATTATTCATGCTAGAATTGTATTAACCAGAAACATGATACATGTGTGAATACATAGACAAACTTAATGTCACTAGTATGCCTCTACTTGACTAGCTCATTAATCAAAGATGGTTATGTTTCCTAACCATAGACATGTGTTGTCATTTGATTAACGAGATCACTTCATTAGGAGAATGATGTGATTGACTTGACCCATTCCGTTAGGTTAGCACTTGATTGTTTAGTATGTTGCTATTGCTTTCTTCATGACTTATACAAGTTCCTATAACTATGAGATTATGCAACTCCCGTTTACCGGAGGAACATGTTGTGTGCTACCAAACGTCACAACGTAACTGGGTGATTATAAAGGAGCTCTACAGGTGTCTCCAAAGGTTCATCTTGAGTTGGCGTATTTTGAGATTAGGTTTTGTCACTCCGATTGTCAGAGAGGTATCTCTGGGCCCTCTCGGTAATGCACATTACTATAAGCCTTGCAAGCAATGTAACTAATGAGTTAGTTACGGAATGATGCATTACATAACGAGTAAAGAGACTTGCCGGTAATGATATTGAACTAGGTATTGAGATACCGACGATCGAATCTCGGGCAAGTAACATACCGATGACAAAGGGAACAATGTATGTTGTTATGCGGTTTGACCGATAAAGATCTTCGTAGAATATGTAGGAGACAATATGACCATCCAGGTTCTGCTATTGGTTATTGACCGGAAACAGTTCTAGGTCATGTCTACATAGTTCTCGAACCCGTAGGGTCCGCACGCTTAACGTTACGATGACAGTTATATTATGAGTTTATATGTTTTGATGTACCGAAGGTTGTTCGGAGTCCCGGATGTGATCACGGACATGACGAGGAGTCTCAAAATGGTCGATACATAAAGATTGATATATTGGACGACTATATTCGGACACCGGAAGTGTTCCGGGTGATTTCGGAGAAAACCGGAGTGCCGGAGGGTTGCCGGAACCCCCAGGGAGAAGTAATGGCCTTATGGGCCTTAGTGGAGAGAGAGAGAGGGGCAGCCAGGGTGGGCCGCACGCCCCCTCCCCCTCTGGTCCGAATTGGACTGGGAGAGAGGCGGCGGCCCTTCCCTCTCCCTCTCCCCTTCCTTTCCCTCCTAGTAGGAGTAGGAAAGAGGGAGTCCTACTCCTACTAGGAGGAGGACTCCTCCTCCTGGCGCGCCTAGCAAGGGCCGGCCGGCCTCCCCCCTTGCTCCTTTATATACGGGGGCAGGGGGCACCCTAGGGACACAACAATTGATCCTTGAGATCTCTTAGCCGTGTGTGGTGCCCCCCTCCACCATAGTTCTCCTCGATAATATTGTAGCAGTGCTTAGGCGAAGCCCTGCGACGGTAGAACATCAAGATCGTCGCCACGTCGTCGTGCTGACGGAACTCATCCCCGACACTTTGCTGGATCGGAGTCCAGGGATCGTCATCGAGCTGAACGTGTGCTAGAACTCGGAGGTGCCATAGTTTCGGTGCTTGATCGGTCGGGCCGTGAAGACGTACGACTACATCAACTGCGTTGTTATAACGCTTCCGCTTTCGGTCTACGAGGGTACGTGGACAACACTCTCCCCTCTCGTTGCTATGCATCACCATGATCTTGCGTGTGCGTAGGAAAAAATTTGAAATTACTATGTTCCCCAACAGGCATCACGGGAACGGTTTTCTGTGATGAGCTACTCTCCAATTCAAGAGAATGTACAATTACCTCATCAAGTTCTACTTTCCTCCCACTCACTTTTTTCAAGAGAAACTCCTTCTCTAGAAAGGATACATTCTTAGCAACAAAGATCTTGCCTTTCAGATCTGTGATAGAAGGTGTACCCAACAGTTTCTTTTGGGTATCCTATGAAGACGCACTTCTCCGATTTGGGTTCGAGCTTATCAGGTTGAAGCTTTTTCACATAAGCATCGCAACCCCAAACTTTTAAGAAATGACAGCTTAGGTTTCTTACCAAACCACAGTTCATATGGTGTCATCTCAACGGATTTAGACGGTGCCCTATTTAAAGTGAATGCAGATGTCTCTAATGCATAACCCCAAAATGATAGTTGTAAATCGGTAAGAGACATCATAGATCGCACCATATCTAATAAAGTACGGTCACGACGTTCGGACACACCATTACGCTGTGGTGTTCCAGGTGGTGTGAGTTGTGAAACTATTCCACATTGCTTTTAAATGAAGGCCAAACTCGTAACTCAAATATTCACCTCCGCGATCAGATCGTAGAAACTTTATTTTCTCGTTACAATGATTCTCCACTTCACTCTGATATTCTTTGAACATTTCAAATGTTTCAGACTTGTGTTTCATCAAGTAGATATACCCATATCTTCTCAAATCATTTGTGAAGGTTAGAAAATAACGATACCCGCCGCGAGCCTCAACACTAATCGGACCGTATACATCGGTATGTATTATTTCCAATAAGTCATTGGTTCGCTCCATTGTTCCGGAGAACGGAGTATTAGTCATCTTGCCCATGAGGCATGGTTCGCAAGTATCAAATGATTCATAATCAAGTGATTCCAAAAGTCCATCCGCATGGAGTTTCTTCATGCGCTTTACACCAATATGACCTAAACGGCAGTGCCACAAGTATGTTGCACTATCATTATCAACTTTGCATCTTTTGGCATGAATATTATGAATATGTGTATCATTACGATCGATATTCAATAAACCATTTACATTGGGTGTATGACCATGGAAGGTATTATTCATGTGAACAGAACAACAATTATTCTCAGACTTAAATGAATAACTGTATTGCAATAAACATGATCAGATCATATTCATGCTCAACGCAAACACCAAATAACATTTATTTAGGTTCAACACTAATCCCGAAAGTATAGGGAGTGTGCGATGATGATCATATCAATCTTGGAACCACTTCCAACACACATCGTCACTTCATCCTTAACTAGTCTCTGTTCATTCTGCAACTCATGTTTCGAGTTACTAATCTTAGCAACTGAACCGGTATCAAATACCCAGGGGTTGCTACGGACACTAGTAAAGTACACATCAATAACATGTATATCAAATATACCTTTGTTCACTTTGCCATCCTTCTTACCGCCAAGTATTTGGGGTAGTTCTGATTCTAGTGACCATTTCCTTTGCAGTAGAAGCACTCAGTTTCAGGCTTGGGTCTAGCTTTGGGTTTGTTCATGGGAGTGGCAACTTGCTTGCCATTCTTCTTGAAGTTCCCTTTATTTTCCTTTGCCCTTTTTCTTGAAACTAGTGGTCTCGTTAACAATCAATACTTGATGCTTTTTCTTGATTTCTACCTTCACCGATTTTAGCATCGTGAAGAGCTCAGGAATCTTTTCCGTTATCCCTTGCACATTATAGTTCATCACGAAGTTCTAGTAGCTTGGTGATAGTGACTAGGGAATATGTCAATCACTATCTTATCTGGAAGATTAACTCCCACTTGATTCAAGCGATTGTAGTGCCCATACATTCTGAGCACATGCTCACTAGCTGAGCTATTCTCCTCCATCTTTTAGGCAAAGTATTTGTCAGAGGTCTCATACCTCCCGACACGGGCATGAGTCTGAAATACCAATTTCAGCTCTTGGAACATCTCATATGCTCCGTGGCGTTCAAAACATTTTTGAAGTCCCGGTTCTAAGCCGTAAAGCATGGTGCACTAAACTATCAAGTAGTCATCATATCGAGATTGCCAAACGTTCATAACGTCTGTATCTGCTCCTGGAATAGGTCTGTCACCTAGCGGTGCATTAAGGACATAATTCTTCTGTGCAGCAATGAGGATAATCCTCAGATCATGGACCTATTGCTACTATCATCTTTCAACTTAGTTTTCTCTAGGAACATATCAAAAAACATAGGGAAACTACAATGCGAGCTATTGACCTACAACATAATTTGCAAATACTATCAGGACTAAGTTCATGATAAATTAAAGTTTAGTTGATCAAATTACTTAAGAACTCCCACTTAGATAGACATCCCTCGAGTCATCTAAATGATCACGTGATCCAAATCAACTAAACCATGTCTGATCATCACGTGAGATAGAGTAGTCTTCAATGGTGAACATCTCTATGTTGATCATATCTACTATATGATTCACGTTCGACCTTTCGGTCTCCAGTGTTCTGAGGCCATGTCTGTACATGCTAGGCTCGTCAAGTTTAACCCGAGTATTCCGCATGTGCAAAACTGTCTTGCACCCATTGTATATGAATGTAGAGCTTATCACACCCGATCTTCACGTGGTGTCTCAGCACAACGAACTGTCGCAACGGTGCATACTCAGGGAGAACACTTATACCTTGAAATTTTAGTAAGGTATCATCTTATAATGCTACTGTCGTACTAAGCAAAATAAGATGCATATAAAAGATAAACATCACATGCAATCAAAATATGTGACATGATATGGCCATCATCATCTTGTGCCTTTGATCTCCATCACCAAAGCACCGTCATGATCTCCATCGTCACCGGCTTGACACCTGATCTCCATCTAGCGTCGTGGTCATCTCGCCAACTATTGCTTCTACAACTAGCGCTAACACATAGTGATAAAGTAAAGCAATTACATGGCGTTAGCATTTCATACAATAAAGCGACAACCATAAGGCTCCTGCCAGTTGCCGATAACTTTTATAAAACATGATCATCTCATACAACAACTTATATCACATCATGTCTTGACCATATCACATCACAACATGCCCTGCAAAAACAAGTTAGACGTCCTCTACTTTGTTGTTGCAAGTTTTATGTGGCTGCTACAGGCTTCTAGCAAGAACCATTCTTACCTACGCATCAAAACCACAACGGTGATTTATCAAGTTTGCTGTTTTAACCTTCAACAAGGACCGACCGCAGTCAAATTCGATTCAACTAAAGTTGGAGAAACAGACACCCGCCAACCACCTTTATGCAAAACTAGTTGCATGTCTGTCGGTGGAATCGGTCTCATGAATGTGGTCATGTAAGGTTGGTCCGGGCCGCTTCATCCAACAATACCACCGAATCAAAATAAGACGTTGGTGGTAAGCAGTATGACTATCACCGACCACAACTCTTTGTGTTCTACTCGTGCATATCATCTACACATAGACCTGGCTCTGATGCCACTGTTGGGTAACGTAGCATGCAATTTCAAAAAACTTCCTACGCTCATGCAAGATCTATCTAGGATATGCATAGCAACGAGAGGGGGAGAGTGTGTCCACGTACCCTCATAGTCCGAAAGCGGAAGCGTTTGACAACGCGGTTGATGTAGTCAAACTTCTTCTCGTTCCGACCGATCAAGCATCGAACGTATGGCACCTTCGAGTTCTGCACACGTTCAGCTCGATGACGTCCCTTGAACTCTTGATCCATTAAAGTGCCAAGGGAGAGTTCCGTCAGAACGACGGCATGGTGATGGTGATGGTGAAGTGATCCGCGCAGGGCTTCGCCTAAGCACTACGAAGATATGACCGGAGGCTAAACTATCGAGGGGGGTGCCACACACGACTGGGAATCAATGTTGTGTGTTCTAGCGGTGCCCTTTCATATATATATATATATATATATATATATATATATATATATATATATATATATATATATATATATATATATATATATATATATATATATATATATATATATATATATATATATATATATATATATATATAGGTTGGAGGGAGGAGAGAGGCAAGGGTGACCCAAGTAGGAGGAATCCTACTTGGCGCCTCCCACCGGCCTCCCCCCTTCCATATTCATTCGGAGGGAAGGAAAGGAGGAGGAAGGAGAAAGGAAGGGGAGGCCAATCCTCCCTTCCTTTCCCTATTATCCTCTTTCCTTCCCCCTTATTTTGGCCTACATGGGGCGCACCAGCCCCCTAGGGGCTGGTATGTCCCCTTCTTGGCCCATTAGGCCCATGTAGTTGCCGGGGGATGCCCGGAACCCTTTCCGGTGACCCGATACGTACCGGGTACCCCCGGAACACTTCCGGTGTCCGAATAATATCGTCCTATATATGAATATTTACCTCTCGACCATTTCGAGACTCCTCGTCATGTCCGTGATCTCATCCGGGACTCCGAACAACATTCGGTCACCAAATCACATAATTCATACAGTATAATACAAAATCGTCACCGAACATTAAGCGTGCGGACCCTACGGGTTCGAGAACTATGTAGACATGACCGAGACACCTCTCCGGTCAATAACCAACAGCGGAACCTGGATGCTCATATTGGTTCCTACATATTCTACGAAGATCTTTATCGGTCGAACAGCAATGACAACATATGTAATTCCCTGTCATCGGTATGTTACTTGCCCGAGGTCCGATCGTTGGTATCTTCATACGTAGTTCAATCTCGTTACCGGCAAGTCTATTTACTCGTTCCGTAATACATCAGCCCGCAACTAACTCATTAGTCACATTGCTTGCAAGGCTTATTATGATGTGCATTACCGAGAGGGCCGAGATACCTCTCCGATGCTCGGGGTGACAAATCCTAATCTCGATCTATGCCAACCCAACAAAGACCTTCGGAGATACCTGTAGAGCATCTTTATAATCACCCAGTTACGTTGTGGCGTTTGATAGCACACAAGGTATTCCTCCGATATCCGGGAGTTGCATAATCTCATAGTCAAAGAAATATGTATATGCCATGAAGAAAGCAATAGCAATAAAACCTAACTATCATTATGCTAAGCTAACGGATGGGTCGTGTCCATCACATCATTCTCCTAATGATGTGATCCCGTTCATCAAATGACAACACATGTCTATGGTTAGGAAACTTAACCATCTTTGATTAACGAGCTAGTCTAGTAGAGGCTTACTAGGGACACGGTGTTTTGTCTATGTATCCACACATGTATCAAGTTTCCGGTTAATACAATTCTAGCATGAATTATAAACATTTATCATGATATAAGGAAATATAAAATAATAACTTTATTATTGCCTCTAGGGCATATTTCCTTCATATACTAGATATGAATCACATAATCTTATTAACTCCTTAAGTTCAAGAATATAACATGAACAAGATTCGATCCATAAAGGTGCTCATCACAAGAGGTACATCATACAATTCAACTAATAATCATGCCCAAGATCATAATCATGGTGGGAAAATCATAAGATCAAGCAAGAGAGATGCTTGAGACATAGCTAGTACCGCAATCCCTAGGCCACACGGGGTCTACTCAGAAGTCAACGTGAGAGGTTGATGAAGAAATTTGTTGTTGATGGTAATGGAGATGGCGGAGATGTCCCCGATGGCATTCCGGCGCCACTGGGGGAGAGGGGGGAGGGGGCTCCTTCTTCTCCTTCCTTGGCCTTCTCCGTTAGTTAGAGGGGTGTTTCCCCCTCTAGTTTTCGTGGCTAGGGTGGTCTGGAGACGAGAGCCTCCCCTCAGATGAGATCTGACTTTCAAGGGAAGTTGTTTCTCGATGCTAAAATCTGAATCTTGTCACCGTGTTTAACATTGCCGGAGATCCGTAATTCCAAAAAGTGAAATTTTTATGGTGGTTCAGAAACTTTCGGGACAAGCTTGTGATAGAAGGAGAGCTCCAAAAGCTGCATGTAGCCTCTAGCCCCCCGGCGTCCAGGTCTGGGGCGCCTAGAGCCCCTGGGAAACTCCAGATGTGGAGCCTAGACCCCTGGATGTCTCTTGATGCATATCTTTGTAATCTATTTTTCTGTATTTTTTGGGACTTTGTCTGGGTGTTTTCCTGAAGATACAAAAACACTAGAAACATGAAGTAACACTGGATTAATACGTTAGTTCAATAAACTCAATAAAAAGTATGCCCAAAGTGTTTATAATTGATAGAAATATAACATGAATCATATAAAAATTATTAATACATTTGAGACGTATCAACGTCGAGGTCGTCGGCGTTGTTCATTAGCCATGGTTTCCCTCCACCGGGCCTGTTGTGCGGCGACCTTCTCTTTCTCCTTCTGAGTTGCAGGTGGGGAGCCACAATGGCATGCCTAATGGCCTCCATGGCTCTCGTGGTGGGGTCACCCCCTGGCAAGGGTGTGCTGAGCAGCAGTAGTGCCTCGTCCGCGACAATGGGCGGGGTCATTGTTGGGGCAGTAAAGTTCGAGAGGCCATCTCTAGGGGTCATGAACCACGGGGTTCATTGCATGGGGAGGCTAAGCTGAGAAGAATCCGGCCAATCGGTATGGAAGTCGGGGGCGCTGGAGGAGCAGCGGATAGGGTAGCGATGACCACAGTTGTTGTAACCGATGGGACGTTGATCGTGGGTGCGGCCCCGCTGACGTTGGTTACAACACGAGAGCTACTAGGTGTTGAAGAAAGGTCGGTGTTGCTTCCTAAACCTCCTGGTGCCGTCATGAGGACCTGCTCCAGGGTGATGGCCTCCGGGGGTTGGTCGTCGTGGGTTGATGAAGCTATTGTGAGGCTTGCCCGGCTATCCTCATTGGCTTCCATTTCCAGAAGTGAGGCGAGGCTAGGCGCAGCTATCCTTGTCATCTAAGAGGTAGTCATCCTAGATGCAGTCCTCTGGCTTATGATCATCGATGAGTGGGCAGTTGGTGCACACCATGGATATTAGATGGGTTGTATGGGCGAGCTGGTGGGTTTTCGCGGTGTCGGTGCGGCGTCCTGACCTTGTGGCCGAGATCACCACCTCGATCGCAAGGATTGCTGGAGGGGGGTCATTTTCTGGGCTAGAAGTCGGACTTGTTGTTGCTGGCACGAGTTTCGTGGAAGACTCCTCTGTTGCTCGAAGAAGCAGTGGAACGCAGAGCCGAAGGTCGCTGGAGCGTTCGATGACAAACTCGAGTGTTCCAAAGAAGAGGGAGATGACGACGGCGGCGGGTTGATGTGGAGCCGTCCTGTCCTGTTCCCCATGAAGGTGAGAGAGCCAAAGATAAAGATCTGGCCTGGCGCGAAGTCGTCGGGCATGGTTGTAGATCTAACCTGGAGTCGGTCTCAAGCCGGCGCAACCCCTACCTCGCACGCCAACTGACGGTACAAAAAACCATCAGGTCCTTGGTAGGGTGGAGAGCATGGCCAAAAGTAGGGATCACACCACGGGATTTTTTTCCCAGGTTTGGTCCCTCGTGGTCGAGGTAACACCCTACTCCTGCTTTGCTTGATTAATGGTGGGAACACCTCATGTGAGGGGCTTACAGATTGGAGATGGTGATTGCTACCAAGTATGAACTCTTGAACAGATGCCCTCGATCTACGCCAACCTCGCCTTATAAAGGGGCTGAGAGATAGGGCTTATAGAACCCCTAACTGACCTCGTCTCGAGGAAACCTTGGCTTGTAAGCCAATAAGATACCTTATCTGGAAGCCAGGCCCTTTAGCGACCGAAGGGCCTACCTACAGCTAGGCCGCCTGGGCCCTGAAGCGGACCCATTGGCGGGCTTCTCGACTGATGTGGCAAATCGGGCCAAGTCGGGCCCTGAAGGCGACCCCAGTATAGTGTACCGTCACAAGCTGACTCAGGAACTATTAGTAACTATCTCATAATGTGGCAAACAACTCTAACAAATCCTTAATACTTAACTCCCGAAAACCACTTATTGGGAGCCTCCAAAAAAAATCTAGGTATTGGGAGCTCTGACATGGAAGATATCTTAAACTCAAGTTGTAATTATTTATTTTTGTTAATTATCACCTCTTTTAACATATAAACACAATTTTAACTATAAGTTCACATCATACTTCTTCAAACTTTGATATTCCAAAAGCACACGATACAACAACATTTTAAATGCATATTTTTGAAATTTGAAATTCAAATTCAAACTACATTGCATACTACATATATAATACTTATAATATTAGCTTGAAATTACATACCCGATTCTTTTATTTATAATAGTGACCGTGGAATGGAAACCGATGGCCTACGTTTGGAACAACCTTTTCTACTGCCTCGCTCTTCAGGGCCTCTTTTCGCTCAAGGAAACCTGCGGGCAGGATTCCAGTCCTCGAGTTATATTAGTTCTGCTCAGTACTCGTGCATTTCTGCTCTGCATATAGGTTCACGTTACCCCTAGCCGTAGGCAATCTATCCTTTGCTTCATGCTGCCAAGTGACACTCTGAGAAGCCTGCCCTGATCACAAGAAAGCTCTCTGCCAAGATTGTTGTGTGAAATCTGAAATCTCAACCTCGCAAATATTCTTGCCTTCCACCCAGTGCCACCGCCCACTGCATGCCCCAGAACGATGATGCTTCACGCACACATTTCATCGATCCCATTCCTTTCCCCTCTTCCCATCCCAATGCCAATTCATCCTCGCCGTGCATCCGATCATCAGGTCAGATCATCGGTCCACCGTCAGGCATTACTGATTACCCTTCCATGATAACACCGATTTCACCGCAAGATCGCCGGCCGGCCAGCGACTGACTGGGTCCGGTGAAGCTTAGCTAGCGGTGGTCAGCAGGGCGGCCATGGGCGTCCGCATCTTCGAGGACCTGGGCACGGTCGAGAGCCGGCTGCTGCGGCTGGAGGTGGTGGTGCTGCTGAGCGCGATGGTGCTGGCGGCGCTGGTGCTCTACGGCTCCACCCGCCGCCGGAGCAGCGACCGGCTCCTCCGCGGCGTCATGTGGATGGCCTACTCGCTCTCCTACGTCGTCGTCACCTACGCCGTGGGCATCATCCAGGACGGGCCCTTCCACGGCGAGACCTTCGTGCTGTGGGCGGCGGCGCTGCTGCTCATCCAGGCCAGCGCGTACGCGGCGCCCGTGCACAGCCGCCGCGACGTCGACCAGCGGAAGAAGCTGCTGCTGCAGCACGTCCTCCAGACGGCGCTCGTGCTCTGGCTCGTCCTCAACGCCACCGGCACCAACGCCAGCTACCGCGCCGCCATCTGGGCTTTCTGGAGCCTCAACGTGCTCAAGACCGCCGCCAAGATCGTCGAGATGATCAAGGCCAGCCTCCCCGACCGCTCCGTCAAGGTCGTCGCCGAGTACATGGACGTCGAGGAGTCCCTCGCCGCCGCCCCCGACCAGCGGCCGCCCGACCCCGGGACAATGGCCGGGTACAAGTACCTCTTCCACGGCGAGGACACCATGGAGCTGAACCACGAGTTCGGCCGCCTGTCCCGGGAGGAGATCCTGGTGCAGAGCACCTGCAAGTCCGTCGTCACCATCGACCAGGTTTACTGGTGGATCGACGCGCAGGGGTACAGCGATGTCGAGAAGGACATGGCCAAGGACTTCTGCCTCGCCTTCGCGCTCTTCAAGCTCCTCAAGCGCCGCTTCTACGGCTACGTCCCGGCGGAGGCCGGCTCGGCCAAGGCGCTGAGCCTCGTCCTGGACGGCCTCATCCACCAGGAGCAGCGCCCGCAGTCGCGCCACCACCACCGGGACATCGCCACCGGCCCCGACGCCGCGTTCCGGGTCGTCGAGGCGGAGCTGGCCTTCCTCTACGACTTCTTCTACACCCGGAACATCGTGCTGGTGGGCGTGAGGACGTACATCTGCATCGCCGTCGTCGTGCTGGCGCTGACCATGTGGACGGCCTTCTTCGGCACGCTCGGCCCCGACTACCGCCGCCTCCGGATCGGCGTCAAGGACCTCGACCGCTCCGTCACGGTGGTGGTGATCGTGATCACCGCGGCGCTCGAGATGTGCCAGGCGCTGGCGGCCTTCTCCAACAACTGGAGGTACATCAAGACGGTGTACCGCTGCGTGCGCGACGGCCAGCCCTGGCAGAAGAAGCGGCGCGGCGGGCACCTGTGGTGGAAGGAGAGCCTCGCGCCGCCGGACGCGAGGTACTGGGAGGACAAGATCGGGGAGTACGTGCTGCTCAAGCGGTTCGCGCACCGCCCGCTCAACCTGCTCTCGTGGCTGACGCTCTTCCTGGTGGAGCCGCGGCGGCAGGGGCAGAAGCGGGAGCGGAGGAAGGAGCTGCCGCCGCCGGTCCGGCGCGCCGTGCTCGTCTCGCTGAGGGCGAGCCGGGGACACCTCACCAATGGCGTCTCGGCATTGCGGAGGCACGGCCTGCTGCCGCGGCTGGCGTGGGCGTGCGAGTTCTCCAAGTCCACCGACCAGATCCTGGTGTGGCACATCGCCACCACGCGCTGCGACTGGGACAGGCGTCGCCGCGGTGGCCAGCATGGCGGCGACGACGATCGCACCGACGATCGTACCGACGAGCACCGGCTGGTGGCGACGAAGCTGTCCAACTACTGCGCGTACCTGGTGTCGTTCGTGCCGGAGATGCTGCCGGACCCGAGCTACAACGCGGAGCAGATCTTCGACACGACGGTGCGGCAGGCGCGGTGCCACCTCGCCGGCTGCAAGAACAAGGACGAGATCCTCGCGAGGCTGCACATGATCGAGGCCGACGAGCAGAAGTACATGGAGGGCGTGGAGGCCGGCGGCGGCGCGGAGGAGAGGGCGGGGAGCAGCACCATCGTCGAGAAGGCGGCGCTGCTGGGCGGGCAGCTCGGGGCGGCCGTGGGCGAGGACGACAGGCGGCGGTGGGCGGTGCTGGCCGAGTTCTGGGCCGAATTCCTGCTGTTCCTCGCGCCGTCGGACAACGTGGACATCCACGCCGACGTGCTCGGCGCCGGCGGCGAGTTCATGACGCAGCTGTGGGCGCTGCTCGCCCACGCCGGCGTGCTTGAGCGCCCGGCAGCCGGTGCCGCCGCGACGCGTGATCGGGGTTAGCTCCGCACGAGCAGGAACACACGCTGCCCGCCCGGTGCGAGTGCGACGCCGTGAGTTGGACAGTTGGCTTCACTGAGTGTCACGTCGCGGTGGTCGGAACTAAACGCGTTTTAGTTGGAAGAGAAGGTTGTTGATGTGTCTCTCTCGCCGCCGTTCCACGATTCCGGCGGACGTGGGCATCTCTACCACATACAGTACAAGATGATAGTTGCCGAGGTCTTGTCAGAAAGATACTGATCTAACCTGCCCCACGCAAAGTACCATGAACTCAATCATATTTGGCATTTTTGTGTAACAAGGCCATCATTTTTGTGTGGCAAAGATGATCATAATTCAATTGATATGCTACGAGGAATGGAGTAAATAGTATAAAACAACTACTTTTTGGGTTAGGGTTCCAAAAAAAATCCACACAAAAAAAAGGGTTCCAATAAATTACCAAAATTTGTTTGTGGATGATACCTATCAAAAGTGTGGTCGGCTAAATTGTTAAACAAAAACTTACATGTGAGACCCACATGTAAGTTAACAGTCAAACTAAACGGTCAAACGAACGATATGTTTAGGAGTGGGCCTCAAGTCTCATAATCATGATCAATTAATAAGCACTCGTTGATTTGGATTGTTTGAAACAACCAACCACACTTTTGGTAGGTACTAGCGATAAACAAATTTCTGATATTTTTTGAAAAACTAAGGCGAAAGGTAGTAGTTTTAGGCTATTTGGAATGCTACATCCACGCAAAGCTATGTAAGGTTTACGTGTTGCACCTGATTTGGCAACTTTTGATTGGAATAAGGGGAGAGAGGGGGCCACCCCGTGAAAATTATGAAGGAAATATGCCCTAGAGACAATAATAAAGTTGTTATTTATATTTCCTTATATCATGATAAATGTTTATTATTCATGCTAGAATTGTATTAACCGGAAACTTGATACATGTGTGAATACATAGACAAAACAAAGTGTCCCTAGTATGCCCCTACTTGACTAGCTCGTTAATCAAAGATGGTTAAGTTTCCTGACCATAGACATGTGTTATCATTTGATGAATGGGATCACATCATTAGGAGAATGATGTGATGGACAAGACCCATCTGTTAGCTTAGCATAATGATCGTTAAGTTTTATTGCTATTGCTTTCTTAATGACTTATACATATGTTCCTCTCACTATGAGATTATGCAACTTCCGAATACCGGAGGAACACCTTTTGTGCTATCAAACGTCACAACGTAACTGGGTGATTATAAAGATGCTCTACAGGTGTCTCCGAAGGTGTTTGGTGGGTTGGCATAGATCGAGATTAGGATTTGTCATTCCGAGTATCGCAGAGGTATCTGTGGGCCCTCTCGGTAATGCACATCGTGATAAGCCTTGCAAGTAATGTGACTAATGAGTTAGTTACGGGATGATGCATTACGGAACGAGTAAAGAGACTTGCCACTAACGAGATTGAACTAGGTATGAGGATACCGACGATCGAATCTCGGGCAAGTAACATACCGATGACAAAGGGAATAACGTATGTTGTCATTGCGGTTTCATCGATAAAGATCTTCGTAGAATATGTAGGAACCAATATGAGCATCCAGGTTCCGCTATTGGTTATTGACTGGAGATGTGTCTCGGTCATGTCTACATAGTTCTCGAACCCGTAGGGTCCGCACGCTTAACGTTCGATGACGATTTGTATTATGAGTTATGTGTTTTGGTGACCGAAGATTGTTTGGAGTCCCGGATGAGATCACGGACATGACGAGGAGTCTCAAAATGGTCGAGAGGTAAAGATTGATATATTGGACAATAGTATTTGGACAGCGGAATGGTTTCGGATATTTATCGGAGTACCGAGGGGTTACCGGAACCCCCCCGGGGAAAGTAATGGGCCTACATGGGCCATAGGGGAGAGGGGAGGCAGCCCACAAGGGGTGGTCGCGCCTCCCTCTCACAGGGAGTCCGAATTGGACTAAGGGAGGGGCGCGCCCCCTTTCCTTCTCCTCTTCCCTCTCCCTTCCCTCTTTCCCCCTCCATGAGAAGGAAAAAAAGGGGGGCGGCGAATCCTACTAGGACTGGAGTCCTAGTAGGACTCCCCTCTCCTTGGCGCGCCCCTGATAGCCGGCCTCCTCCTCTCCCTCCTTTATATATGTGGGCAGGGCACCCCTTGGAGACACACCAATTGTTCCAAGCCGTGTGCAGCGTCTCCCTCCACGGTTTACTCCTCTGGTCATATTCACGTAGTGCTTAGGCGCAGCCCTACATGGATCACATCACCATCACCGTCACCACGCCGTCGTGCTGACAAAACTCTCCTTCGACCCTCTGCTGGATCAAGAGTTTGAGGGACGTCATCGAGCTAAACGTGTGCTGAACTCGGAGGTGCCGTACGTTCGGTACTTGACCGGTTGGATCGCGAAGACGTTCGACTACATCAACCGCGTTAAACTAATGCTTCTGCTTTCGGTCTACGAGGGTACGTGGACACACTCTCCCCCTCTCGTTGTTGTGCATCTCCTAGATAGATCTTGCATGATCATAGGAAATTTGTTGAAATTGCATGCTACGTTCCCAACAGTGGTATCCGAGCCAGGTCTATGCGTAGATGATATGCACGAGTAGAACACAAAGAGTTGTGGGCGATAATAGTCATATTGCTTACCACCAACGTCTTATTTTGATTCGGCGGTATTGTTGGATGAAGCGGCCCGGACCAACCTTACATGACCACGTTCATGAGACCAGTTCCACCGACAGACATGCAACTTGTTTTGCATAAAGGTGGTTGGCGGGTGTCTGTTTCTCCAACTTTAGTTGAATCGAATTTGACTACGACCGGTCCTTGTTGAAGGTTAAAACAACACAGTTGACGAAAAATCGTTGTGGTTTTGATGCGTAGGTAAGAACGATTCTTGCTAGAAGCCCGTAGCAGCCACGTAAAACTTGCAACAACAAAGTAGAGGATGTCTAACTTGTTGTTGTAGGGCATGTTGTGATGTGATATGGTCAATACATAATGTGATATACGTTATTGTATGAGATGGTCAAGTTTTGTAAAAGTTATCGGCAACTGGCAGGAGCCTTATGGTTGTCACTTTATTGTATGAAATGCAATCACCATGTAATTGCTTTACTTTATCACTATGCGGTAGCGATAGTTGTAGAAGTAATAGTTGGCGAGTCGACAACGACGCTACGATGGAGATCAAGGTGTCAAGCCGGTGATGATGGAGATCATGACGGTGCTTTGGAGATGGAGATCAAAGGCACAAGATGACGATGGCCATATCATGTCACATTATGCATTTTATTTTGCTTAGTATGGCGGTAGCATTATAAGATGATCCCTCACTAAATTTCAAGGTATAAGTGTTCACCTGAGTGTGCACCGTTGCGACAGTTTGTCGTGCCGAGACACCACGTGATGATCGGGTGTGGTAAGCTCTACGTTCACATACAACGGGTGCAAGGCAGTTTTGCACGTGCAGAATACTCGGGTTAAACTTGACGAGCCTAGCATGTACAGACATGGCCTCGGAACACTGAGACCGAAAGGCCGAACGTGAATCATATAGTAGATATGATCAACATAGAGATGTTCACCATTGAGAACTACTCCATCTCATGTGATGATCGGACATGGTTTAGTTGATATGGATCACATGATCATTTAGATGACTCAAGGGATGTCTATGTAAGTGCGAGTTCTTAAGTAATATGATTAATTGAACTTAAATTTATCATGAACTTAGTCCTGATAGTTTTTGCATATCTATGTTGTAGATCAATGGCCCGTGCTACCGTTCCCTTGAATTTTAATGTGTTCCTAGAGAAAGCTAAGTTAAAAGATGATGGTAGCAACTACATGGACTGGGTCCGCAACTTCAGGGTTATCCTCATTGCTGCACAGAAGAATTATGTCCTTGATGCACCGCTAGGTGAAAGGCCCGCTGCAGGAACAGATGTTGATGGTATGAACGTCTGGCAAGCTCGATCTGATGACTACTCGATAGTTCAGTGTGCCATGCTTTACGGCTTAGAATCGGGACTTCAAAGACGTTTTGAACGTCATGGAGCATATAAGATGTTCCAGGAGTTGAAGTTAATATTTCAAGCAAATGCCCGAGTTGAGAGATATGAAGTCTCCAACAAGTTCTATAGCTGTAAAATGGAGGAGAACAGTTCTGTCAGTGAACACATACTCAGAATGTCTGGGTACCATAACCACTTGACTCAGCTGGGAGTTAATCTTCCGGATGATAGTGTTATTGATAGAGTTCTTCAATCACTGCCACCAAGCTATAAAGGCTTCGTGATGAACTATAATATGCAAGGGATGGAGAAGACTATTCCCGAGCTCTTCGCAATGCTCAAAACTGCGGAGGTAGAAATCAAGAAGGAGAATCAAGTTTTGATGGTTAACAAGACCACTAGTTTCAAGAAAAAAGGCAAAGGAAAGAAGGGTAACTTCAAGAAGAATGGCAAAGAAGTTGTCACTCCCGGGAAGAAGCCCAAGTCTGGACCTAAGCCTGAAACTGAGTGCTTCTACCGCAAAGGGACTGGACACTGGAAGTGAAACTGCCCCACGTATTTGGCGGATAACAAGGATGGCAAAGTGAACAAAGGTATATTTGATATACATGTTATTGATGTGTACCTTACTAATGCTCGTACTAGCATCTGGGTATTTGATATTGGTTATGTTGCTCATATTTGCAACTCGAAACAGGGGCTACGGATTAAACGAAGATTCGCTAAGGACGAGGTGACGATGCGCGTCAGAAATGGTTCCAAGGTTGATGTGATCGCCTTCGGCACGCTACCTCTACATCTACCTTCAGTATTAGTTTTAGACCTGAATAATTGTTATTTGGTGCAAGCGTTGAGCATGAACATTTTATCTGGATCTTGTTTGATGCGAGACGGTTATTCGTTTAAGTCAGAGAATAATGGTTGTTCTATTTATATGAGTAATATCTTTTATGGTCATGCACCCTGATGAGTAGTCTATTTTTGTTGAATCTCGATCGTGGTGATACACATATTCATAATATTGATGCCAAAAGATGCAATATTAGTAATGATAGTGCAACATATTTGTGGCACTGCCGTTTAGGTCATATTGGTGTAAAGCGCATGAAGAAACGCCATGCAGATGGGCTTTTGGAATCACTTGATACTTAAGAACCATGCCTCATGGGCAATATGACTAAGACTCCGTTCTCCGGAACAATGCAGTGAGCCACTGGCTTATTGGAAATAGTACATACTGATGTATGCGGTCCGATGGGTGTTGAGGCTTGATACGTCTCCAACGTACCTATAATTTTTGATTGCTCCATGCTATATTATCTACTGTTTTGGGCCATACTAGGCTTTATTTTCCACTTTTATATTACTTTTGGGACTAACCTATTAACCGGAGGCCCAGCCCAGAATTGCTGTTTTTTGCCTATTTCAGTGTTTCGAAGAAACAGAATATCAAACGGAGTCCAAACGGAATGAAACCTTCGGGAACGTGATTTTCTCACCGAACATGAACCAAGAGACTTGGACCCTACTTCAAGCAACCAACAGGGAAGGCACGAGGTAGGGGGTGCGCCCTCCACCCTCGTGGGCCCCCTGTTGCTCCACTGACGTACTTCTTCCTCCTATATATACCTACGTACCCCCGAACGATCAGATACGGAGCCAAAAACCTAATTCCACCGCCGCAACTTTCTGTATCCACGAGATCCCATCTTGGGGCATGTTCCGGAGCTCCGCTGAAAGGGGAATCCACCATGGAGGGCTTCTACATCATCATAGCCTCTCCGATGAAGTGTGAGTAGTGTACATCACACCTTCGGGTCCATAGTTAGTAGCTAGATGGCTTCTTCTCTCTTTTTGGATCTCAATACAATGTTCTCCCCCTCTCTCGTGGAGATCTATTCGATGTAATCTTCTTTTTGCGGTGTGTTTGTTGAGACCAATGAATTGTGGGTTTATGATAAAGATTATCTATGAGCAATATTTGAATCTTCTCTGAATTATTTTATGTATGGTTGGTTATCTTTGTAAGTCTCTTCGAATTATCCGTTTGGTTTGGCCAACTAGATTGGTAGTTCTTGCAATGGGAGAAGTGCTTAGCTTTGGGTTCAATCTTGCGGTGTCCTTTCCCAGTGACAGTAGGGGCAGCAAGGCACGTATTGTATTGTTGCCATCGAGGATAACAAGATGGGGTTTTTATCATATTGCATTAATTTATCCCTCTACATCATGTCATCTTGCTTAAGGCGTTACTCTGTTTTCATACCTAGATACTCTCATAACTATGCTCAATTCTGCCAATTGCTCAATAGTAATTTGTTCACCCACCGTAGAATACTTATGCTCTTGAGAGAAGCCACTAGTGAAATCTATGGCCCTCGGGTCTATTCTCTATCATATTAATCTTCCATCACTTTATTATTGCTTTGCTTTTTTACTTTGCCTTTTATTTTACTTTGCATCTTTATACCAAAAATACCAAAAATATTATCTATCATCTCTATCAGATCTCACTCTCGTAAGTGACCGTGAAGGGATTGACAACCCCTAATCGCGTTGGTTGCGTTGAGCTATTTGTTTTGTGTAGGTACGAGGGACTTGCGCGTGGCCTCCTACTCGATTGATACCTTGGTTCTCAAAAACTGAGGGAAATACTTACGCTACTCTACTGCATTATCCTCTCCTCTTCGGGGAAATCCTACGCAAGCTCAAGAGGTAGCAAGAAGAATTTCTGGCGCCGTTGCCGGGGAGTCTACGCAAAAGTCAACATACCAAGTACCCATCACAATCCCTTATCTCTCGCATTACATTATTTGCCATTTGCCTCTCGTTTTCCTCTCCCCCACTTCACCTTTGCCGTTTTATTCGCCCTCTCTTTTCTGTTTGCTTTTTTTTGCTTGCTTTTTGTTTGCTTGTGTGTTGGATTGCTTGCTTGTCACGATGGCTCAAGATAATACCAAATTGTGTGACTTTACCAATACCAACAATAATGATTTCCTTAGCACCCCGATTGCTCCTCTTGCCAATACTATATCTTGTGAAATCAATACTGCTTTATTGAATCTTGTTATGAAAGATCAATTCACCGGCCTTCCTAGTGAAGATGTCGCTACTCATCTAAATAGCTTCGTTGATTTATGTGATATGCAAAAGAAGAGGGATGTTGACAATGATGTTGTTAAATTGAAGCTATTTCCTTTTTCGCTTAGAGATCATGCTAAAGCTTGGTTTTCGTCTTTGCCTAAAAATAGTATTGATTCTTGGAACAAGTGCAAAGATGATTTTATCTCTAAGTATTTTCCTCCCGCTAAGATCATCTCTCTTAGAAACGATATTATGAACTTTAAGCAACTTGATCATGAACATGTTGCACAAGCTTGGGAGAGGATGAAATTAATGATACGTAATTGCCCTACTCATGGTTTAAATTTGTGGATGATTATACAAAAAAATTATGCCGGATTGAATTTTGCTTCTAGAAACCTTTTAGATTCGGCCGCGGGAGGCACTTTTATGGAAATCACTTTAGGAGACGCTACTAAACTCCTAGATAATATTATGGTTAATTATTCTCAATGGCACACTGAAAGATCTACTAATAAAAAAGTGCATGCGATAGAAGAAATTAATGTTTTGAGTGGAAAGATGGATGAACTTATGAAATTATTTGCTACTAAGAGTGTTTCTTCTGATCCTAATGATATGCCTTTGTCTACTTTGATTGAGAATAATAATGAATCTATGGATGTAAATTTTGTTGGTAGGAATAATTTTGGTAACAACGCGTATAGAGGGAATTTTAATCCTAGGCCTCATCCTAGTAATCCTTCTAATAATTATGGAAATTCCTACAACAACTCTTATGGAAATTTTAATAAGATGCCCTCTTAATTTGAGAATAGTGTTAAAGAGTTTATGAATTCGCAAAAGAATTGTAATGCTTTGCTTGAAGAGAAATTGCTTAAAGTTGATGAATTGGCTAGGAACGTTGATAGAATTTCTCTTGATGTTGATTCTTTAAAGCTTAGATCTATTCCTCCTAAGCATGATATCAATGAGTCTCTCAAAGCCATGATAATTTCCATTGATGAGTGCAAGGAAAGAACCGCTAGGATGCGTGCTACGAAAGATGCCTTTATTAAAACGTGTTCTTCCAATACCTATGAAAATAAAGATGAAGATCTAAAAGTTATTGATGTGTCCCCTATTAAATCTTTGCTTTGCAATATGAATCTTGATAATGATGGGACTGAATATGATCCACCTTTACCTAGAAGGCGTTCCAAAAATTCGGAGTTTTTAGATCTTGATGATAAAATTGATAAAAGTGGGATTAAAGAAAGAAAAACCCTAGATGTTGCTAAACCCACTATTTTGGACTTCAAGGAATTTAATAATGAAAGTTTCTCTTTAATTGATTGTATTTCCTTGTTGCAATCCGTGCTAAATTCTCCTCATGCTTATAGTCAAAATAAAGCCTTTACCAAACATATCGTTGATGCCTTGATGCAATCTTACGAAGAAAAAATTGAGTTGGAAGTTTCTATCCCTAGAAAGCTTTATGATGAGTGGGAACCAACTATTAAAATTAATATTAAGGATCATGAATTTTATGCTTTATGTGATTTGGGTGCTAGTGTTTCCACTATTCCCAAAACTTTGTGTGATTTGCTAGATTTCCATGATTTTGATGATTGCTCTCTAAACTTGCATCTTGCGGATTCCACTATTAAGAAACCTATGGAAAGAATTAATGATGTTCTTATTGTTGCAAATAGGAATTATGTGCCCGTAGATTTTATCGTTCTTGATATAGATTCCAATCCTTCTTGTCCTATTATTCTTGGTAGGCCTTTCCTTAGAACGATTGGTGCAATTATTGATATGAAGGAAGGGAATATTAGATTCCAATTTCCATTAAAAAAGGCATGGAACACTTCCCTAGGAATAAAATAAAATTACCATATGAATCTATTATGAGAGCCACTTATGGATTGCCTACCAAAGATGGCACTACCTAGATCTATCCTTCCTTTTATGCCTAGCTAGGGGCGTTAAACGATAGCGCTTGTTGGGAGGCAACCCAATTTTATTTTTTATTTTTTGTTTTTGTTTCTGTTTAGGAATAAATAATCCATCTACCTTCTGTTTAGATGTGTTTTTATGTTTTAGTTAGTGTTTGTGCCAAGTTAAACCTATAGGATCTTCTTGGATGATAGTTATTTGATCTTGCTGTAATTTCCAGAAACTTTTGGTTCACGAAAAAAATTGTTAAACATCATCAGAATGTGATAAAATAGTGATTCCAATTTATGCTGATCAATAAACAAATTGCCTAGGTCTTCCTATTTTGGCTGAATTTTTGGGGTTCCAGAAGTTTGCGTTATTTACAGATTACTACAGACTGTTATGTTTTTGACAGATTCTGTTTTTCGTGTGTTGTTTGCTTATTTTGATGAATATATGGCTAGTAAAATAGTTTATGATCCATAGAGAAGTTGAAATACAGTAGTTTTAACACCAATATAAATAAAGAATGAGTTCATTACAGTACCTTGAAGTGGTCTTCTGTTTTCTTTCGCTAACGGAGCTCACGAGATTTCTGTTGAGTTTTGTGTTGTGAAGTTTTCAAGTTTTGGGTGAATTTTTTGATGGATTATGGAACAAGGAGTGGCAGAGACTAAGCTTGGGGATGCCCATGGCACCCCAAGATAATCTAAGGATACCAAAAGTCAAAGCTTGGGGATGCCCGGAAGGCATCCCTCTTTAAATCCACTTCCATCGGTAACTTTACTTGGAGCTATATTTTTATTCACCACATGATATGTGTTTTGCTTGGAGCGTCTTGTATGATTTGATTCTTTGCTTTTTAGTTTACCACAATCATCCTTGCTGTACACACCTTTTGAGAGAGCCATACATGAATTGGAATTTGATAGAATACTCTATGTGCTTCACTTATATCTTTTGAGCTATATAGTTTTGCTCTAGTGCTTCACTTATATCTTTTAGAGCACGGTGGTGGATTTGTTTTATAGAAACCATTGATCTCTCATGCTTCACTTAGATTATTTTGAGAGTCTTAAATAGCATGGTAATTTTCTTAATAATAATAATATGCTTGGTATTCAAGATTTGTAAAACTTTCTTTTGAGTGCGTTGAATACTAAGAAAGGTTTGATGCTTGATAATTGTTTTGAGATATGGAGGTAGTAATATTAGAGTCATGCTAGTTGAGTAGTCGTGAATTTTAGAAATACTTGTGTTCAAGCTTGTGATTCCCGTAGCATGCACGTATGGTGAACCGTTATGTGATGAAGTCGGAGCATGATTTATTTATTGATTGTCTTCCTTATGAGTGGCAGTCGGGGACGAGCGATGGTCTTTTCCTACCAATCTATCCCCCTAAGAGCATGCGCGTAATACTTTGCTTTGATAACTTGTAGATTTTTGCAATAAGTATATGAGTTCTTTATGTCTAATGTTGAGTCCATGGATTATATGCACTTTTCTCACCCTTACACCATTGCTAGCCTTTCTAATACCGTGCACTTTTCGCCGGTATCATACACCCACCATATACCTTCCTCAAAATAGCCACCATACCTACCTATTATGGCATTTCCATAGCCATTCCGAGATATATTTCCATGCAACTTTCCACCGTTCCGTTTATTATGACACGCTCCATCATTGTCGTATTGCTTAGCATGATCATATAGTTGACATCGTATTTGTGGCAAAGCCACCATTCATAATTCTTTCATACATGTCACTCATGAATCATTGCATATCCCGGTACACCGCCGGAGGCATACACATAGAGTCATATTTTGTTCTAAGTATCAAGTTGTAATTGTTGAGTTGTAAGTAAATAAAAGTGTGATGATCATCATTTTTAGAGCACTGTCCCAAGTGAGGAAAGGATGATGGAGACTATGATTCCCCCACAAGTCGGGATGAGACTCCGGACGAAAAATAAAAAAAAAGAGAAAAAGAGGCCATAAAAAAAAGAGAAAAGGCCCAAATAAAAAAATGAGAGAAAAAGAGAGAAGGGACAATGTTACTATCCTTTTACCACACTTATGCTTCGAAGTAGCACCGTGATCTTCATAATAGAGAGTCTCTCATTTTGTCACTTTCATATACTAGTGGGAATTTTTCATTATAGAACTTGGCTTGTATATTCTAATGATGGGCTTCCTCAATTGCCCTAGGTCTTCGTGAGCAAGCGAGTTGGATGCACACCCACTTAGTTTCTTTTGTTGAGCTTTCATATACTTATAGCTCTAGTGCATCCGTTGCATGGCAATCCCTACTCACTCACATTGATATCTATTGATGGGCATATCCATAGCCCGTTGATACGCCTAGTTCATGTGAGACTATCTTCTCCCTTTTTGTCTTCTCCACAACCACCATCCTATTCCACATATAGTGCTATATCCATGGCTCACGCTCATGTATTGCGTGAAGATTGAAAAAGTTTTAAGAATGTCAAAAGTATGAAACAATTGCTTGGCTTGTCATCGGGGTTGTGCATGATTTAAATACTTTGTGTGGTGAAGATAGAGCATATCCAGACTATTTGATTTTGTAGGGATAACTTTCTTTGGCCAAGTTATTTTGAGAAGACATGATTGATTTGTTAGTATGCTATCATTTTTGTCTTGAATCTTTCGGATCTGAATATTCATACCACAATTAAGAAGAATTACATTGAAATTATGCCAAGTAGCACTCCGCATCAAAAAATCTTTTTTATCATTTACCTACTCGAGGACGAGCAGGAATTAAGCTTGGGGATGCCTAATACGGCTCCAACGTATCTATAATTTTTGATTGCTCCATGCTATATCATCTACTGTTTTGGACCATATTGGGCTTTATTTTCCACTTTTCTATTACTTTTGGGACTAACCTATTAACTGGAGGTCCAGCCCAGAATTGTTGTTTTTTGCCTATTTCAGTGTTTCGAAGAAACGGAATATCAAACGGAGTCCAAACGGAATGAAACCTTCGGGAACGTGATTTTCTCACCGAACATGATCCAGGAGACTTGGACCCTACGTCAAGAAACCAACAGGGAAGGCACCAGGTAGGGGGGCGTGCCCTCCCCCCAGGCGCGCCCTCCAACCTCGTGGGCCCCCTGTTGCTCCACCAACGTACTTCTTCCTTCTATATATACCTACGTACCCCCGAACGATCAGATACGGAGCCAAAAACCTAATTCCACCGCCGCACTTTTCGTATCCACGAGATCCCATCTTGGGGCCTGTTCCGAGCTCGCCGGAAGGGGAATCCACCACGGAGGGCTTCTACATCATCATAGCCTCTCTGATGAAGTGTGAGTAGTGTACCTCAGACCTTCGGGTCCATAGTTAGTAGCTAGATGGCTTCTTCTCTCTTTTTGGATCTCAATACAATGTTCTCCCCCTCTCTCGTGGAGATCTATTCGATGTAATCTTCTTTTTGCGGTGTGTTTGTTGAGACAAATGAATTGTGGGTTTATGATCAAGATTATCTATGAGCAATATTTGAATCTTCTCTGAATTCTTTTATGCATGATTGGTTATCTTTGCAAGTCTCTTCGAATTATCCGTTTGGTTTGGCCAACTAGATTGGTAGTTCTTGCAATGGGAGAAGTGCTTAGCTTTGGGTTCAATCTTGCGGTGTCCTTTCCCAGTGACAGTAGGGGCAGCAAGGCACGTATTGTATTGTTGCCATCGAGGATAACAAGATGGAGTTTTTATCATATTGCATGAATTTATCCCTCTACATCATGTCATCTTGCTTAAGGCGTTACTCTGTTTTCATTAACTTAATACTCTAGATGCATGCTGGATAGCGGTCGATGAGTGGAGTAATAGTAGTAGATGCAGGTGAGTCGGTCTACTTGTCTCGGACGTGATGCCTATACACATGATCATACCTAGATACTCTCATAACTATGCTCAATTCTGTCAATTGCTCAACAGTAATTTGTTCACCCACCGTAGAATACTTATGCTCTTGAGAGAAGCCACTAGTGAAATCTATGGCCCCCGGGTCTATTCTCTATCATATTAATCTTCCATCACTTTATTATTGCTTTGCTTTTTACTTTGCCTTTTATTTTACTTTGCATCTTTATACCAAAAATACCAAAAATATTATCTATCATCTCTATCAGATCTCACTCTCGTAAGTGACCGTGAAGGGATTGACAACCCCTAATCGCGTTGGTTGCGTTGAGCTATTTGTTTTGTGTAGGTACGAGGGACTTCCGCGTGGCCTCCTACTGGATTGATACCTTGGTTCTCAAAAACTGAGGGAAATACTTACGCTACTCTGCTGCATTATCCTCTCCTCTTTGGGGAAATCCAACGCAAGCTCAAGAGGTAGCAAGGCTCGCGGCGGGTATCATTATTTTCTGACCTTCACAGATGATTTGAGAAGATATGGGTGTATCTACTTAATGAAACATATGTCTGAAACATTTGAAAAGTTCAAAGAATTTCAGAGTGAAGTGGAAAATCATCGTAACAAGAAAATATAGTTTCTACGATCTGATCGCGGAGGCGAATATTTGAGTTACTAGTTTGGTCTTCATTTGAAACAATGTGGAATAGTTTCGCAACTCATGCCACTTGGAACACCACAGCGTAATGGTGTGTCCGAACATCGTAACTTTATGCGATCTGTGATGTCTCTTACCGACGTTAAATAGGGCACCATCTAAATCTGTTGAGACGACACCATTTAGATACATTAAAACTGAACACTAAGCGAGCCCTCTCAGGCCATCAACGTTTTTGGCCGTTAGATTTCGCGTTTAATTAGTTTCTGGCCGTCAGATCTATGTCTAAGCAGTAGTTTACCGCGAAGTGGGCTGACTGTCCTAACATGCCGCTATTCTGGAAACTTTTTTGAAGGCTTGTGATTGATTGGGCTTTGTACGGTCTGCAAGCCCATTTAGGTACAGGCCGCTAAGCCACTCGCTCGAGGGGCTCAATGCAGAGAAGAAAGATGCCCCCTCTACCCGACCTCTCATCTCTCTCCCACGATGTGTGCACCGCCGCCAGGTCCGTTGCTCATCTGGTTAATCCCGACGGGAGGTCTCCTGAGGGGAGGAGGGAGGAGCGACGGGCATATTTTCTTTCTGCTCTACCTCAGGAGACCTCCTCCCCTGAGCGCTCCCCTCCCTCAGGAGACCTCCTCCCCGACCTCTCGTTTTCTCTACCGACGGCCGAACTGGTAGTGTACCGCTGCCGTCGTGGCGCTGAAGCCGGCGAGATCCTGCATCCTTATCGTGACCCGGATTCCCTATGCCACCAGTACGCCGGACACCTCAAGGTACCCCTACCGCCCACCCCCGCCTGCGGCGTTCGCCGATCTCCCCTTTTCGTGGCGCAAATTTGTGTGTTTGTTCTGTGTAGGCGGCTGGTTTGGGCTACTGTTTTCGGGGGCGATCGGGCGCATCCCGATGACGCAGCTACGCATATGTGGGTGTTAAGCCCAGGCCTTGATCGGTTCTGGTGAGAAAAAATTATATCCAGGAGATCGGGATATGATTTGGGGATGAGGACTGTTTGGGGAACATTAGTTGCCGAATCTTATTCCATAGTTTGTGGTGTTAGATTTGCAGCCGGAAAAGAAATAAAGGCCATGACCTTGTGCGAGGAAAACCCTTTTCTGCAGGCTTGATAAATAATTTATATCCTGAATGTGGGACTTCCTGTTATAAATAGTAATTTATGTTTGACTACTTGCTGGTACAATGTAGTATGTTTGTACTAATACATGCTGTTGATGATTTCGACTCGCAGATTCGTATATGGAAGGAGGTGCATGGGAGAAAAGATGCCAGAGTTGCGTAGTGGAGTGTGATAATATATTCAAGTCAAGGAAAGTTGTGTTGACCAACACGATTATCCATCACGTCCAGCGGGAACGCTGCAAGAATCATGGCCCCCATGTGTGCTATTGTCCAACACATCTGCTGCCCTTTCACACTACCTCCACGCCGGTCGTGTTTTCCCTACAGGTACAACTCGCTTCTCTCCTGCAATATGACTAGGCTGGAGATGGGTGTCATGGCTTCAGAGGTGTCAACATTGACTGCAGATACATTCTGAAAATGTAAAAATGTTGAATTGTGTGAGATTCTTAGTATATGAAATTCTGTAAATTGTATTTGTATGTATGTGAAGGTCTTCTCAAAATGGAGCACAAAGAAAAGAACAGAGCTTTTGGTTTAGCTTAGTGGAGAAAGACTGAAACACATTTCATTTATATCACAGGAATGGATGCCTTAGTGTCTGCATTTTATTCCGAGGAGAAATCACATCCAGAGAAAAAACAAGAATGAGTTGTCTAACTAGGTTAGCTATCCACCTATGTATTTCTCTTTTTATTCTATGTATTCATTACTCATTTCAGTCACTCTTCATCTCCTGAAATTATTATAGAAACAAATATCTTTTTCGGCTATTGTGTGCAAATCATATTTGAAGTTTCCATGCACAACGAGGATGATTATGTGCCTCTTTTAAGTCGTCCACGGTCAGATTCATTCTTGTCTTGGCTCTAACTTGGGCAAAAACTGGAATATCCTCTTTGGGAATGATGTTAGTCAGAAACTCAATATTAATTTTGTACTTTAAGAAAGAGTCAAGTTTGTTATGTAGCATTATATTTGGCTCAGATAGTTCTTGGATGCCTTCCACGGGTCGATGGGACATTTTGCTCACCTTGCAAAAGTAAAGCAATGAAGAAATTTGTAAGGTGGGAACACTCAAAATCTCACAGAGGTAAGTGTGCCATGCTCTCCCTCTTGCGATATCGAAACTGGTTGCTCATGTGATTTTAGAAAATTATAATTCAAGCATGGATGAAGCTTTGGCATAAACGATGCCACTTATAAGCTGCAAAGCAGGAGGGCTTAATTGCAACTAACAAAGTTTATTTATACATCTTAAGGTGGATTCAACTTACAAACCTCATAGAATGATCCCCTGCTGCTAGAGGTTTAATTCATCAGATATTTCCCTAACTGTTCATCGGTGAATTTATGTTAATCTATCATTACAAAATGCTTTCTTCTTTTTTTCTAGTCTGCATGCTTTGTTAACTTATGACTTTTCCAAGATGGCAAGCGCCTCTGACTTTTCTAATTGCTCTCATGGTTGCTTTCCCTTTTGATGAATCGTATGTGTGATGTGTCTTATCATTCTCAATCTTCTTATATCACATTTTTTGTGACTCGGCTGTTGCATCCTGGAAAGTTTGTGTAAACTAAGCTAACCATTGGTATATATATCGTACATAGCTGAGGCGATATTCTATGTGTTGGCTGTGGGGTCATCTGACCCACAGCCTTTTGCATAAAACAGCCTTAAATATTGTATACTTACTATTCATTGTGCAGATTTTTTTTCGAAAAAATAGCTATGACCCCACAGATACTTGAGGCTGGCTTCACCGATGGTACATAGTTACTTTAAGCCTCCCTGCAAAAAACAAACAAAAGTTACTTTAAGCCATATGCAAGCCATTCTTACATGGAATGTTCTGGTTTTATCACTTTGTATTGTCCATCGATGAATTGAACCATGCAAATGTCTTCAGATTGTTTCATGGGTGAGCCCAAGTTCATGACTAACATGTTATCCCACTAGCACATCATGAGCCCACTCATAAGAAAATATTATGCCTTTGTGAGAAATACCGAGAGCACATTTACAAGTGAACTACTTGTTGCTCTTCGCTTTACTGGTCATGTAATTGTCAAATGAAACAACTCTCTTTGGTCTGTCTCTCTTATGCCTAGAAACTATTTCAGCCATGTGTAAGATTAACAGTAAGGGTAGGGGCATAATAGTTCTTTTTATTTCAATAGAAGTAATATGAGCTACGATCATCTTTGTTTGTTTTTGAAAAATCTAATATAATAGTGATTAGTAAATATGCATGTCTTTTCAGATGAGATTGCTTGATGCTATATAATTTTACTCTCTTAATGTAGACTGGATGCATACTTTCATCAGTTGAACCAATTACTCATGGAAGGAACAAAAG
Organism: Aegilops longissima; assembly: GCA_021605205.1. Taxonomy (NCBI): domain Eukaryota; kingdom Viridiplantae; phylum Streptophyta; class Magnoliopsida; order Poales; family Poaceae; genus Aegilops; species Aegilops longissima. Next base: position 562,517,281 of record CM038676.1, on the reverse strand, counting down.
ATCCAAGCTAGGAAGGCATTTTTCAAACGCACAAGCATAAGTCATGGAATAATTGCTATTGGTGGTTAAAAAATTCATGTATGTCGATGTGATGTCTATGAAAGATGTTAAATCTGCTTGATGTATATGTCTAATCTTTATGTTGGCGAATAGGTGGATGTTGACTTTAACATTTCCTTGTGTTGCCTTATTAGTGTATGCCAAAAAATGCAAATCGTGTGGAAATGCAAGAACCTGAGCTTCTGTTCTTTGCTTTCTTTTTTGGTTCACAAGCTTGATGTTATTATCTCTCACATAACTCTACTTTGTTTTCTTGTTTGTGGCTTTGTACTATATAGGCCACTTATGTGAACATATCTCTTTTTGCATCGTGTTCATGTCAACATGTGCCGCGTGAGACCTCATGCCATTTTTTGTCATGTTGGAGCACTAAAAGTAACATTACCTTTGAATTTAGTGATCAAGTAATATGTATATTTGCAAAACTTCCTATTGTTATATTGTCAAAATAGACGGGCGCGGCAACGCGCGCCATCAACGATCTAGTATGAACTGTGGTTTGGCAAGAAACCTAAGCTGTCATTTCTGAAAGTTTGGGTTTGCGATGCTTATGTGAAAAAAACTTCAGCCTGATAAGATCGAACCCAAATCAGAGAAGTGCGTCTTCATAGGATACCCAAAGGAAATTGTTGGGTACACCTTCTATCACAGATCCGAAGGCAAGATATTCGTTGCTAAGAATGGATCTTTTCTAGAGAAGGAGTTTCTCTCGAAAGAAGTGAGTGTGATGAAAGTAGAACTTGATGAGGTAATTGTACCTTCTCCCGAATTGGAAAGTAGTTCATCACAAAAATCAGTTCCAGTGATTCCTACACCAATTAGTGAGGAAGTTAATGATGATGATCATGAAACTTTAGATCAAGTTACTACCAAACCTCGTAGGTCAACCAGAGTACAGTCCGCACCAGAGTGGTACGGTAATCCTGTTCTGGAAGTCATGTTACTAGACCATGACGAACCTACGAACAATGAGGAAGCGATGATGAGCCCAGATTCCGCGAAATGGCTTGAGGCCATGAAATCTGAGATGGGATCCATGTATGAGAACAAAGTGTGGACTTTGGTTGACTTGCCCAATGATCGGTAAGCCACAGAGAATAAATGGATCTTCAAGAAGAAGACTGACGCTGACAATAATGTTACTGTATACAAAGCTCGACTTGTTGCGAAAGGTTTTCGACAAGTTCAAGGAGTTGACTACGATGAGACCTTCTCAGTTCTCACCCATAGCGATGCTTAAGTCTGTCAGAATCATGTTAGCAATTGCCGCATTTTATGATTATGAAATTTGGCAAATGGATATCAAAACTGCATTCCTTAATAGATTTCTTGAAGAAGAGTTGTATATGATACAACCAGAAGGTTTTGTCGATCCTAAAGGTGATAACAAAGTGTGCAAGCTCCAGTGATCCATTTATGGACTGGTGCAAGCCTCTCGGAGTTGGAATATACGATTTGATAGTGTGATCAAACCATATGGTTTTATGCACACTTTTGGAGAAGCCTATATTTACAAGAAAGTGAGTGGGAGCTCTGTAGCATTTCTAATATTATATGAGGATGACATATTGTTGATTGGAAATGATATAGAATTTCTATTGGAAATATGCCCTAGAGGCAATAATAAAATGGTTATTATTATATTTCCTTGTTCATAATAATTGTCTATTGTTCATGCTATAATTGTATTGACCGGAAACCGTAATACGTGTGTGAATACATAGACCACAACATGTCCCTAGTAAGCCTCTAGTTGACTAGCTCGTTGATCAATAGATGGTCATGGTTTCCTGGCCATGGACATTGGATGTCGTTGATAACGGGATCACATCATTAGGAGAATGATGTGATGGACAAGACCCAATCCTAAGCATAGCACAAGATCGTGTAGTTTGTTTGCTATAGCTTTTCTAATGTCAAGTATCATTTCCTTAGACCATGAGATTGTGCAACTCGCGGATACCGTAGGAATGCTTTAGGTGTATCAAACGTCACGACGTAACTGGGTGGCTATAAAGGTGCACTACAGGTATCTCCGAAAGTGTCTGTTGGGTTGGCATGAATCGAGACTGGGATTTGTCACTCCGTATGACGGAGAGGTATCTCTGGGCCCACTCGGTAATACATCATCATAATGAGCTCAATGTGACTAAGGAGTTAGCCACGGGATCATGCGTTACGGAACAAGTAAAGAGACTTTCTGGTAACGAGATTGAACGAGGTATGGGGATACCGACGATCGAATCTCGGGCAAGTAACATACCGATAGACAAAGGGAATTGAATACAGGATTGATTGAATCCCCGACATCGTGGTTCATCCGATGAGATCATCGTGGAACATGTGGGAGCCAACATGGGTATCCAGATCCCGCTGTTGGTTATTGGCCGGAGAACGTCTCGGTCATGTCTGCATGGTTCCCGAACCCGTAGGGTCTACACACTTAAGGTTCGGGGACGCTAGAGTTGTTATGGGAAATAGTATGTGGTTACCGAAGGTTGTTCGGAGTCCCGGACATGACGAGGAACTCCGGAATGGTCCGGAGGTGAAGATCGATATATTGGACGAAGGGTATTGGAGTCCGGAATTGTTCCGAGGGTATCGAGTGATGACTAGCGTGTCCGAAAGGGGTTTCGGAGGCCCCGGCATGTGTTGGGGGCCTTATGGGCCAAGGGGAGGGGGCACATCAGCCCACTAAGGGGTTGTGTGCCCCTCCCACCCCATCTCACGTAACGTGCAGAGGTGGGGGCGCCTCCCCTAGGGCAGCCACCCCTCCCGGCTTGGGGGGCAAGTTTCCTAGGGGTGGGGGTGCCCAAACCCATCTAGGGTTTTCCCTGTGGCCGCCGCCCCTCCCCTAGGGAAACCCTAGGGCGCCTCCTCCTCCCCCCTTCCCCCTATATATAGTGAGGGAGAGAGAGGGTAGCCGCACCCCTTCCCCTGGCGCAACCCTCTCCTCCTCCTCCTCCGCAGTGCTTAGTGAAGCTCTGCCGGAGAACCACGAGCTCCATCGCCACCACGCCATCGTGCTGCTGTAGTTCTCCCTCAACTTCTCCTCTCCCCTTGCTGGATCAAGAAGGAGGAGACGTCCCTGGGTTGTACGTGTGTTCAACGCGGAGGCACCGTCCGTTCGGCGCTAGATCGGATCTTCTGCGATTTGAATCGCCACGAGTACGACTCCATCAACCGCGTTCTTGTAATGCTTACACTTAGCGATCTTCAAGAGTATGAAGATGCACTCCCTCTCTCTTGTTGCTAGCATCTCCTAGATTGATCTTGGTGACACGTAGGAATTTTTTTTTGAATTATTACTACGTTACCCAACAATTTCTGGATAGCATAAAAGGATACTTGAATAAGAATTTTTCAACGAAAGACCTCGGTGAAGCTGCTTATGTATATTGGGCATCAAGATCTATAGAGATAGATCAAGACGCTTAATTGGACTTTCACAAAACACATACCTTGATTAAGTTTTGAAGAAGTTCAAAATGGATCAGTCAAGGTTCTTGCATGTGTTACAAGGTGTGAAGTTGAGTCAGACTCAATGCCCGACCACTGGAGAATATAGAGAGAAAATGAAAGTCATTCCCTATGCCTCAGCCATAGGTTCTATCATGTATGCAATGCTGTGTACCAGACCTGATGTGTGCCTTGCTATAAGTTTGGCAGGGAGGTACTGTCGTGGATTTGTCACGACAGATGTCCTAGTGTGAGGACTTAGTCGTGGGGCCAACGCATCTATGTGGTAACTTGAGAGGGGTTGATCGGGATGAGAGATGTGAGGAGGATTAACACACAAGACAAGGATTTAGACAGCTTCGGGCCCCGGGAAACATCATCCGGTAATAACCCTACATGCTATTTGTGGCTAGGTCTCATTATGCTCATGAGGGAGACGCCGCATAAACCGGCTCTCCTCTTTTTATGTCCAGCCTTAAAGATTATTCAACATGTCCCTCTTGGGGTGCCCTGCCCCTCCTTATATATGTTGAAGGGGCAGGTTACATCACAAGTCCTAGTAGGATTAGGATTACTTTATTACAAGTGGAGTCCTAGTCTTGCTTCCTTTGTAGGAGAATATTCCTTATGCCTTTCCTCTTAAGCCGGCCTTCCCACGAGTCACCTTCTAGGCCGTTGGGTCTTGTCGATCATCTGACCCACCCGTCGGGTCACTAATAGGTCGCCGAGGATCGGGCGGGTCTCCAGTGAGTTGCGAAGTGTCAGCCGGGTCTCTGGTGAGCCGCCAAGTCCGGCCGGGTCATACCGCGGGGTATATCCCCGACATTAGCCCCCACTTTAGCTTGGATTTATCCATGGTAAACTTTATACTGCAAAATAAACACAAGAACAAATTTGACAGGTTGTGCTCCGGGTTAAAAGTTTTTCTGAACCGGCACCTGATCATCCTTAAGTCCTTGTCATTTCCTTCTTGATACGTGTCCATGATCTCATAGCAAACCTCCTTTGGCACATATGTTCAAACTTTGCCAATGCAAAAAGTCCGAGCACTTCTTCTGAAAATCCGGGTCAATTGGCCAGCTTCATAATCAATTTGCTGACATTGGTTTCTTGCAGAAAAAATATTATAAAGAATAATCCATTTGACTCGGCCTCCAATGCTGTGACTTGACAAAAATATTGGTCTTGAAATACTCATCTGATTTTCAGCCGGCTTAAAGATGTAGATCCTTCCTTATATGCATATCACATGTAGCCCCCAAGTGTTGGGTTGTCATGCTTGCAGCAACCTGGGACTTGTAATTGCGTTATGCTCATAAAAAATCCAACCAGTGTAGCCCCCAAGGGCCGGGTCATTATGCAATAATGAGCAGGGACTTTGTAGATATGATCATGTAGACTTGAACAACAACGTGTAGCCCCCAAGGGCTGGCTCAACAAGACAATACTGAGCTGGAACTTCATTGAAAATAATATCATATGATGTAACCCCCACCATGGGGCTTGAACCCACGTCCACAAGGTTAAGAGCCTTGTGTTGTACCAACTGAGCAATGGACCCTTCAATATAATGGATTAAGGCTTGTGTATTTTGAATTTTTGATAGGAGCAATTAGTAGCCCCCAAGGGCCGGCTCATTACGATGTGATGAGTCAGGTCTTCAATAAGGCAAGTAAAAATGACTTTGCATTAGCCCCCAAGTGCCATGGTGCATGCTGGCAGTGACATGGACTTGCATATTTGATTTAATCTCAACTTGAATAATGTAGCCCCCAAGTGTCAGGCCATAAGCCTGCAGCGACTCGGGACTATGCCTTCCATTGTAGAATAAATCATATCCATTGATAAATAATAGCCATTGCGCTAAAGCGACTTTGAAAACCTCAATCATAATACTGGTTATTGATAACCATAATAAAAATCCAGCCATGTTGGCTATTCAAGATTTGAATAATATAATCCGGTATGAAAACCTCAATCATTCAATATCATCATGAAAATCCAGCCAAGTTGGGCTATTATCATATACTGGCGACTTAGAGTCTGCCATCCTGGCGGGTTGCAAAGACCCGGAGATGCTTCAAATATGAGACATAAATAGGGCAGCTTGGCCCGATTTGTAAAAAAAACATATGGCAAGAAAAAAGAGATTATATAAAGAAAAGTTCAAAAATCAAAAAAATCGAGGCTTTTGCAGGCCGCCAAGCCAAAGTTTCTTCTTCAATGAAACTAGCCTCATGGCCACTCGAAGGTACGCGCTTTCCGTGAGCCGGCTCTCACATGACACAATCGACATTTGAATCCAGATAAGTTCGGGTCTTATTTAAAGATAGACTTATCACGAGTACGCGGGGTCGGAGTAGCATCGTGCATCACAGGCCGATTTATCCAAGTTTCAAGGAAGGCGTCTTATGAACCTAGATCTATCCTGACTATCTGTAAGCCGTGCTCTCACATGAAAAACCGGCGTTTTAACCTTAACAAGCTCAGGATCTTTGGTGAATACACCGTAAAAGATTGATTGTTAAGAGTTCGGGTCAATCAGATTACCCGATGAAGAAGCGGTGGTATCTGGTAGGATGACCGGAAAGGTTATGTCCTGTTTGGTGAATACACCTATGTTTGAACAAGATAACCTGGTCAAGAGGGTAGTAATGCTATGTTCTGTTTGGTGAATACACCTATGTTTGAACAGGAAGCCCCCAAGTGACATAATAAGATAAGCCCATAAGGCAGGATGCCCATGTTTGAACCGCGCATCATGATAGCAAGTTCTCTTTGGCAACCTTTAATTTTTCTAAGAACTCGAACTTGCGAGAGATGGATTCTTTTGAGCCGGATTTGTAAACCGGATATTGAGAGCCTCAAGCTTTGTGAGAGACAAATTTCCCTTGAACTGGATTTTAAACCGGAATCCTTCATTTTAAGCTGGAAATTTTCCTGACGCCCTTTAAATTTTTATCTTCCCTCCACTGACCCGGAGTTCTTGAGTCTGCTTTAAACTGGCAATCATTTACTGAGTCATGTCTCGTAGCCCCCGAGTCGCAAGGCGACTCGAGGAGTTGGCTTGAGATTCTCCATAATTGACCGTGACATAAACCGGCACATAGTTGAATAGCGGAACGTTGTAATATGTTGATGCTTTGCGGCAAGGTGGCAAGTTGATGACCTTCACAATACTCATTGTATATCCGAATATGATTCATTCAATAAACTTCATGACATGATGGTCACTTCTACAGCAGACAATTTGTCATTCATCGAGCATCATTGGCCATCGTTCTTGCAGTGAACGTTGTCCTGCATAAACAATATCGCACGCCGGTGTAATTATTCTTTAAAGAATAAAAAATGTATCAATAAGAATAGATTGGATGGATTTCACCTAATTTTATCGGACGTCAAATGGTCCGTATGTAACATCCGTGATAAGCTGTGAGTATTGTTACAGAATTTTGCTTGTTCCTTATATCCATCCAAAGGACCAACACCTGGCCACTTTGACTTTTCGTCCAACCAGGCCTTCTCATTATTTTTTTTCTTATCCAAATGAGCAAACAAACACGACAGCTGAACAACATCAGCCGGCAGGGTGCAGGGGGTGATGACCCACAAGTGTAGGGGATCTATCGTAGCCTTTTCGATAAGTTAGAGTGTCGAACCCAACGAGGAGCAGAAGGAAATGATAAGCGGTTTTCAGCAAGGTATTCTCTACAAGCACTAAAATTATCGGTAACAGATAGTTTTGTGATAAGGTAATTTGTAGCGGGTAACAAGTAACAAGTGTAAATAAAGTGCAGCAAGATGGCCCAATCCTTTTTGTAGCAAAGGAAAAGCCTGGACAAACTCTTATATGAAGGAAAACGCTCCCGAGGACACATGGGAATTATCGTCAAGCTAGTTTTCATCACGCTCATATGATTCGCGTTCGTTACTTTGATAATTTGGTTGTGGGTGGACTGGTGGTTGGGTGCTACCCTTTCTTGGACAAGCATCCCACTTATGATTAACCCCTATTGCAAGCATCCAAAACTACAAAAGAAGTATTAAGGTAAACCTAACCATAGCATGAAACATATGGATCCAAATCAGCCCCTTACGAAGCAACTCATAAACTAGGGTTTAAGCTTCTATCACTCTAGCAACCCATCATCTACTTATTACTTGCCAATGCCTTCCTCTAGGCCCAAACAATGGTGAAGTGTCATGTAGTCGATGTTCACATAACACCACTAGAGGAGAGACAACATACATCTCATCAAAATATCAAACGAATACCAAATTCACATGACTACTGATAGCAAGACTTCTCCCATGTCCTCAGGAACAAACGTAACTATTCACAAATCATATTCATGTTCATAATCAGAGGTATATTAATATGCATAAAGGATCTGAACATATGATCTTCCACCAAATAAACCAACTAGCATCAACTACAAGGAGTAATCAACACCACTAGCAACCCACAGGTACCAATCTGAGGCTTTGGGACAAAGATTGGATACAAGAGATGAACTAGGGTTTTAGAGGAGATGGTGCTGGTGAAGATGTTGATGGAGATTGACCCCCTCCCGATGAGAGGATCGTTGGTGATGACGATGGCGATGATTTCCCCCTCCCGGAGGGATATTTCCCCGGCAGAACAGCTCCGCCGGAGCCCTAGATTAGTTCCGCCAGGTTCCGCCTTGTGGCGGAGTTTTTCCAAAGCTTGCTTATGATTTTTCCAGGTAAAAGACTTCATATAGCGAAGATGGACACGGAGGCTGCCAGGCCCCACGAGGCGGGCGCGCCCCCACCCTCGTGGATGGTGGGTGGCCCCCTCTGGTACTTTCTTCGCTCAGTATTTTTATTAATTCCAAAATAACTTCCGTGGAGTTTCGGGACTTTTGGAGTTGTGCGAGAATAGGTCTCTAATATTTGCTCCTTTTCCGACCAAGAATTTCATTCTTGGCTTTCTCCCTCTTCATGTAAACCTTGTAAAAATGAGAGAGAATAGGCATAAGTATTGTGACATAATGTGTAATAACAGCCCATAGTGCAATAAATATCGATATAAAAGCATGATGCAAAATGGACGTATCAACTCCCCCAAGCTTAGACCTCGCTTGTCCTCAAGCGGAAGCCGATAACGATAAATATGTCCACATGTTTAGAGATAGAGGTGTCGATAAAATAAAATACAGACATGAGGGCATCATGATCATTCTTATAACAGCTACATATATAGATATTGTCATATGATTTCTTATGCTCAAGTAATAATCTATTCACAATGTAAAGTATGAATCAGAAACTTCATTGAGAACTAGCAAACTATGATCTCAGTCATTGAAGGAATTGCAATTTATCATAACATCGGAAAGAGTCAATATAAGAGCTTTTCAGCAAGTTCACATACTCAACTATCATTTAGTCTTTCACAATTGCTAACACTCACGCAATACTTATGGGTATGGAGTTTTAATTGGACACAGAGAAAGATAGGGGCTTATAGTGTTGCCTCCCAACCTTTTATCACAAGGGTAATGTCAACAATAATAGTTCATGTCAACTTACATCCAATTGGATATATATATATATATATATATATATATCAGGATCTTTCCAACACAATGTGCTTGCCAAAGGATAAAATATAAAAAGGAAAGGTGAAGATCACTATGACTCTTGTATAAGTTATAAGACAAGAATAAAAGATAGGCCCTTCGCAGAGGGAAGCAAAGGTTATCATGTGCTTTTATGGTTGGATGCACGAAATCTTAATGCAGAATTACGTCACTTTATATTGTCACTTGTGATATGGACCTTTATTATGCAGTCCGTCGCTTTAATTTCTTCCACATCACAAGATCGTATAAAGCTTATTTTCTCCACACTAATAAATCATACATATTTAGAGAGCAATTTTTATTGCATGCAACAATGACAACTTACTTGAAGGATCTTACTCAATCCATAGGTAGATATGGTGGACTCTCATGGCAAAACTGGGTTTAAGGATATTTGGAAGCACAAGTAGTATCTCTACTTGGTGCAAAGAGTTTGGCTAGCATGAGGGAGAAAGGTAAGCTCAACATGTTGGATAATCCATGACAATATACTTTATTTCGGATATAAGAAAACATAACCCATTACGTTGTCTTCCTTGTCCAACATCAACTCTTTAGCATGTCATATTTTAATGAGTGCTCACAATCATAAAAGATGTCCAAGATAGTATATTTATATGTGAAAACCTCTCTTTCTTTATTACTTCCTATTAATTGCAACGATGACCAAAACTATGTTTGTCAACTCTCAACAACTTTTATTCATCATACTCTTTATATGTGAAGTTATTACTCTCCATAAGATCAATATGATCTCTTTATTTCTTTTTATTCTTTATTTTTTCTTTTATTCCTTCAAGATCATAGCAAGATAATCAAGCCCTTGACTCAACACTAATCTTTATTATATATAGCTCATGGACTCGATCACATAGAAGGATCAAAAAGCAAAGATCAAAACTAGATCATACTAAAACTTTATTCTACTAGATAAAGATATTACTAAAACGATCAAACTAAGAAAAACGGTAAACATAGGAGTGTGATGGTGATACGATACCGGGGCACCTCCCCCAATCTTGGCAGTTTGCCAAGGGGAGTGCCCATACCCATGTGATTATATCTCCTTCCTCGGAAGTGGTGGTGATGGGTGATACGTCTCCAACGTATCTATAATTTTTGATTGCTCCATGCTATATTATCTACTGTTTTGGACAATATTGGGCTTTATTTTCCACTTTTATATTACTTTTGGGACTAACCTATTAACCGGAGGCCCAGCCAGATTTGCTGTTTTTTTGCCTATTTCATTATTTGAAGAAAAGGAATATCAAATGGAGTCAAAGCGAACGAAATCAATCGGAGAAGTTATTTTTGGAAGGAAAGCTAGCGGATGGACTTGGACCCCACGTCAAGGAAGGAACGAGGAAGCCACGAGGGTGGGGGCACCTCCACCCCCCTAGGGCGTGCCCCCTGCCTCGTGGGGCCCTCGTGGCTCCCCTGACGTGCTTCTTCCGCCTATATAACTCCACGTACCCTAAAACTTCCAAAAAAGAGAATAGATCGGGAGTTCCGCCGCCGCAAGCCTCTGTAGCCACCAAAAACCAATCGGGACCTGTTCAAGCACCACAGCGAAGGGGGCCCTCACCGGTGGCCATCTTCATCATCCCGGTGCTCTCCATGACGAGGAGGGAGTAGTTCACCCTCGGGGCTGAGGGTATGTACCAGTAGCTATGTGTTTGATCTCTCTCTCGTGTTCTTGATTTGGCACGATCTTGATGTATCGTGAGCTTTGCTGTTATAGTTGGATCTTATGTTTCTTCTCCCCCTCTTCTCTCTTGTAATGGATTGAGTTTTCCCCTTGAAGTAATCTTATCGGATTGAGTCTTTAATGATTTGAGAACACTTGATGTATGTATTGTCGTGCATATCTGTGGTGACAATGGGATATCACGTGATTCACTTGATGTATGTTTTGGTGATCAACTTGCGGGTTCCGCCCATGAACCTATGCATAGGGGTTGGCACACGTTTTCGTCTTGATTCTTCGGTAGAAACTTTGGGGCACTCTTTGAGGTTCTATGTGTTAGTTTGAATAGATGAATTGAGATTGTCTGATGCATATCGTATAATCATGCCCATGGATACTTGAGGTGACATTGGAGTATCTAGGTGACATTAGGGTTTTCGTTGATTTTTATCTTAAGGTGTTATTCTACTACGAACTCTAGGGATGTTTGTGACACTTATAGGAATAGCCCAACGGATTGATTGGAAAGAATAACTTTGAGGTGGTTTCGTACCCTACCATAATCTCTTCGTTTGTTCTCCGCTATTAGTGACTTTGGAGTGACTCTTTGTTGCATGTTGAGGGATAGTTATATGATCCAATTATGTTATTATTGTTGAGAGAACTTGCACTAGCGAAAGTATGAACCCTAGGCCTTGTTTCCTAGCATTGCAATACCGTTTGTGCTCACTTTTACCATTAGTTACCTTGCTGTTTTTATATTTTCAGATTACAAAAACCTATATCTACCATCCATATTGCACTTGTATCACCATCTCTTCGCCGAACTAGTGCACCTATACAATTTACCATTGTATTGGGTGTGTTGGGGACACAAGAGACTCTTTGTTATTTGGTTGCAGGGTTGCTTGAGAGAGACCATCTTCATCCTACGCCTCCCACGGATTGATAAACCTTATGTCATCCACTTGAGGAAATTTGCTACTGTCCTACAAACCTCTGCACTTGGAGGCCCAACAACGTCTACAAGAAGAAGGTTGTGTAGTAGACATCAAGCAGTTTCTGGCGCCGTTGCCGGGGAGGTTAGCGCTTGAAGGTATATCTTTAGATCTTGCAATCGAATCTTTTTGTTTCTTGTTTTAGAACTAGTTTAGTCTATAAAAGAAAACTACAAAAAAATGGATTTGAGTTTGCCTCATACGCTTCATCTTTTTAATATCTTTTGGGAGTATGATGGAAAGGAAAATTGTGCCAAAGTGTTAGAAGAAGAATGCATTAGGATGTTTGGCACTAAATATTTATATGATGAGCATGATTGCAATGTTGTTAGTATGAATTCCTTGAATATCCATGATGCTAATGATATGCAAAGCCACAAGCTTGGGGAAGCTATGTTTGATGAAGATGACATTTTTTGCCCCCCAAGCTTTGATGAGCAAATTTACTATGATGAAAGCATGCCTCCTATCTATGATGATTATTGTGATGACACGTATGCTTTAAAGAATAATGGTAACCATGAAACTTGTCATCTTGATCTTAATTCTCAATCATATGATAGTTATTTTGTTGAGTTTGCTCCCACTACTATTTCGAATGAGAAGAATTTTGCTTATGTGGAGAGTAATAAAATTTCTATGCTAGTAGATCATGAAAATAATGCTTTAGGTGCTGGTTATATTGTTGAATTCATTCATGATGCTACTGAAAATTATTATGAGGGAGGAACATATGCTTGTAGTAATTGCAATAATATCAAGTTTCCTCTCTATGTGCTTAAAATTTTAAAGGTATGCTTGTTTTGCCTTCCTATGCTAGTTGATTATTGTTCCCATAAGTTGTGTTCTCACAAAATCCCTATGCATAGGAAGTGGGTTAGACTCAAATGTTCTAGTCATATTCTTCATGATGCTCTATTTATGTTTCAATTCCTATCTTTTCTGTGAGCATCATTGAAATCATCATGCCTAGCTAGGAGCTTTAAACGTTAGCGCTTGTTGGGAGGCAACCCAATTTTATTTTAGTATCTTGCTTTTTGGTTATGTTTAGTAATAAATAATCCATCTAGCTTCTGTTTAGATGTGGTTTTATGTTTAAATTAGTGTTTGTGCCAAGTAGAACCTTTGGGAAGACTTGGGTGAAGTCTTTATGATCATGCTGTAAAAAACAGAAACTTTACCGCTCACGAGATTAGCTTCAACTTTTTACTGGACAGTGATATTTAGTTGATTATTTTTGCAGATGATTACTAGACAAATTCCTCAGGTCCACCAATTTATTTTAGAATTTTTGGAGTTCCATAAGTATACGTTTGATACAGATTACTACAGAATGTTCTGTTTTTGACAGATTCTGTTTTCATTGTGTTGCTTGCTTATTTTGATGAATCTATGGCTAGTAAAATAGTTTATAAACCATAGAGAAGTTGGAATGCAGTAGGTTTAACACCAATATAAATAAGGAATTATTTCATTACAGTACCTAAGTGGTGATTTATTTTCTTATACTAACGGAGCTTACGAGTTTTCTGTTAAGTTTTGTGTTGTCAAGTTTTCAAGTTTTGGGTAAAGATTCGATGGACTATGGAATAAGGAGTGGCAAGAGCCTAAGCTTGGGGATAACCAAGGCACCCCAAGGTAATATTCAAGTACAACCAAGAGCCTAAGCTTGGGGATGCTCCGGATGGCATCCCCTCTTTCGTCTTCGTTCATCGGTAACTTTACTTGGAGCTATATTTTTATTCACCACATGATATGTGTTTTGCTTGGAGCGTCATTTTATTTTTTTTAGCTTTGCTTGTTGTTTGAATAAAATAATAAGATCTGAAATTATTAAATGGGAGAGTCTTCACATAGTTGCATAATTATTTAACTACTCAGTGATCTTCACTTATATCTTTCGAAGTAGTTTTGTTGTTTGCTCTAGTGCTTCACTTATATCTTTTAGAGCATGGTGGTATTTTTATTTTGAAGAAATAGATGAACTCTCATTCTTCATTTATATTATTTTGAGAGTATTAAATAGCATGGTAATGCGCTTAATCCTAATATGCTAGGTATTCAAGAATAGTAAAAACTTTCTTATGAGTGTGTTGAATACTAAGAGAAGTTTGATGCTTGATGATTGTTTTGAGATATGGAGGTAGTGATATCAAAGTCGTGCTAGTTGAGTAGTTGTGAATTTGAGAAATACTTGTGTTGAAGTTTGCAAGTCCCGTAGCATGCACGTATGGTAAACGTTATGTAACAAATTTGAAACATGAGGTGTTCTTTGATTGTCTTCCTTATGAGTGGCGGTCGGGGACGAGCGATGGTATTTTCCTACCAATCTATCCCCCTAGGAGCATGCGCGTAGTGCTTTGGTTTTTGATGGCTTGTAGATTTTTCCAATAAGTATATGAGTTCTTTATGACTAATGTTGAGTCCATGGATTATACACACTCTCACCCTTCCATCATTGCTAGCCTCTTGATGCAGTGCATTGCCCTTTCTCACATTGAGAGTTGGTGCAAACTTAGCGGTGCATCAAACCCGTGATATGATACACTCTTTCACACATAAACCTCCTTATATCTTCCTCAAAACAGCCACCATACCTACCTATTATGGCATTTCCATAGCCATTCCGAGATATATTGCCATGCAACTTTCCACCATACCGTTCTTCATGACACATTCATCATTGTCATATTGCTTAGCATGATCATGTAGTTGGCATAGTATTTGTGGCAAAGCCACCGTTCATAATTCTTTCATACATGTCACTCTTGATTCATTGCATATCCATTACACACGGAGGCATTCATATAGAGTCATACTTTGTTCTAGAATCGAGTTGTAATCATTGAGTTGTAAATAAATAGAAGTGTGATGATCATCATTTAATAGAGCATTGTCCCCAAAAAAGAAAGGCCAAAAGAAAAAAAAGGCCCAAAAAGAGAAATAAAAGGGCAATGTTACTATCTCTTTTCCACACTTGTGCTTCAAAGTAGCACCATGTTCTTCATATAGAGTCTCATATATTGTGCTTCAAAGTAGCACCATGTTTTTCATATAGAGAGTTTCATATGTTGTCACTTTCATATACTAGTGGGAATTTTTCATTATAGAACTTGGCTTGTATATTCCAACAATGGGCTTCCTCAAATGCCCTAGGTCTTCGTGAGCAAGCAAGTTGGATGCACACCCACTTAGTTGCATTTTGTTGAGCTTTCATACATTTATAGCTCTAGTGCATCCGTTGCATGGCAATCCCTACTCCTTGCATTAACATCAATTGATGGGCATCTCCATAGCCCGTTGATTAGCCTCGTTGATGTAAGACCTTCTCCTTTTTTGTCTTCTCCACATAACCCCCATCATCATATTCTATTCCACCCATAGTGTTATATCCATGGCTCGCGCTCATATATTGCTTGAAGATTTATAAGTTTGAGATTATTAAAGTATGAAACAATTGCTTGGCTTGTCATCGGGGTTGTGCATGATGAGAGCATTCTTGTGTGACGAAAATGGAGCATGACTAAACTATATGATTTTGTAGGGATGAGCTTTCTTTGGCCATGTTATTTTGAGAAGACATGATTGCTTAGTTAGTATGCTTGAAGTATTATTATTTTTATGTCAATATGAACTTTTGTCTTGAATCTTTCGGATCTGAATATTCATACCACAATTAAGAAGAGTTACATTGAAACTATGCCTAGTAGCACTCCGCATCAAAAAATATCTTTTTATCATTTACCTACCGAGGACGAGCAGGAATTAAGCTTGGGGATGCTTGATCGTCTCCAACATATCTATAATTTTGATTGCTCCATGCTATATTATCTTCTGTTTTGGGCAATATTGGGCTTTATTTTCCACTTTTATGTTACTTTTGGGACTAACCTATTAACCGAGGCCCAACCCAGATTTGCTGTTTTTTTGCCTATTTCAGTATTTGAAGAAAAGGAATATCAAGCGAGTCAAAGCGGTGCGAAATCAACCGGAGAAGTTATTTTGGAAGGAAAGCTACCGGATGGACTTGCACTAGTAGAAAAAGGGCCTATAGTCCCGGTTGGTGAGGGCCTTTAGTCGGTTCATGAATCGGGACTAAAGGGTCGATACTAATGCTACGACCCTTTAGTCCGGTTCAATCGAACCGGGACAGATGGAAACCTCCACGTGGCCTGTCCACTGAGCCCAAGCGGGAGGGCCTTTGGTCCCGGTTGGTGGCACCAACCGGGACCAATAAACATCCATCGTCGACATTTCTATGGTTGTGGTTTTTTTTAAGGGGGGTGTTGGGGGTTTTGGGGGTTAATTTAGGTGTTCCATATATTGTGCTATAGCTAGCTAATTAATAGAGAAAAGTGTCCTCTCTTTTGTCCGTGCTTGGTCGATGCTACGTACTATACATACGTATAGAGAGGACTAGCTAGACACGCTAGCTAGCTAGTAATTAAGCAAACAGAAGATCGTCATGAACATATATGCATACAGAGAGCAGTGATATCGACCACCTCTCCTTCTCCGAGAGATTGGTCGAACAACAATTTCTCGTAATTATCTTTTACAAATATATAATCTCCTAACATACGGACGCGTGGTCCATATAGTATTCTCCGTCTTCAGCGATCACGTGGTCAAGAAAGAATGCCAATTCCTCTTGAATTGCTCGCATGCGATCTGGTGCTAGGAGTTCATCCGCATCCAAAACATCTAATTTTAAGAAGGGGTCAATACATATATATATATATGAATGAATGAAACTCAACACAAATGATGGTAATAAAATAAAATTGTGAATATTTTATTTACGCACTTCATATTGTTTGTCGGAGTAGCCCGCTCACAGTGTCGTGTGGCGGATGGACTGCAAATGTAGTATCCATAGAAATCATTCCCTTGTTCCTGCCACAACCACTTTACAATAAATAGAGGTCAATCAAACTGATAATTAGCAAGCATGCTAAATGGTATTGATGAAACTAGCGCTTGAATCACTAGGAGATGCGTGGAATATGCTACTATATAGTACTTACTTTGGTGTCTAAATTGCAGCTTCTTGGTAGTCCGGAGCTTTTTGGTGAATTTTCTCCAAGCCCTGCCATACAAAGAAAACAATTACTTGATATCGAAATGAACAAAGTTGCTGATATGGTGGATAATGATAGATTTAACTTACTTCTCGAGCATTTCAGTCATGTCCGCATACTCCTTGGGATCTTTTAAGCTTGGAGTCTAAGACAGTTACTACTCCTTCTCAAGCTTAATCTCTAGGAGAATATAGTGGTAGCTGCGCACACATGCATAACTCATCAATATTACATTACTATAACCTGGACTAATAAGGAAACCGAATATGCCACAAGATAGTAACACTCACTTGAAGTTGTAAGGAAAGAGTATTATATCTTTGTGTTCATTTATTACCAACGATTGTAGCAAGTTGGCCTCGGTATTTTCTTTACGAAATTCAACCTCAGTTTTATCTATGAGATATGTGTTAATGAACCCAATATCACCCACTTGTCTTTTCTTCAATTCGTCTATCTTCAATCTGCATAATATAGTGAGGATAATTATAAATACATGCAATGAAAGGGCTGAGTTATATAGAGACTTAATGATGAAGTAGTACTACTTCCAGACGATGAGCAGGTGACCGTTGCTTTATCGATGGCCAATTGATTGAAAAACTGATAGAACTCCTCAAATGGAATAGGCAGCAGTTCAATTCCAAGGAGGTCATGCTCCTTTTAACTCTCACATACAAAGTACTCCTCCCTCGGACTCTTTGCAGGTTTTCATGTACCAATCATGCAATCTTCGCATCATCGTTGATAGAGAACTTTCATCTTTGACGAGAGGCTTCCGTACTCGTATCTTTGTATCTGCACCTCCAAGAAATCATAATGTACATCGTCGGGCAGGTAATCTGCAGGATTGCCATAACGGGCACCATCCTCGGATCGACGATGTCGCTAGCGAGCACCTTGAGCGGGGGCACGATTGCTTGGCTTGTTCGCCGAGCTGGGCAATTTGTTTCCCAGCTCGTCGTTCTTTCATCCTTTGATCACTGATAGTACTTCCCGACCTCTCCGCTTCGGCAAATGCCTTTCCAATAATGCGCTCATAGTTGCCTTTCGGTGGAGACTTGGGTGGTTTTGTTAGGGCAGCCAGAGTGCGCTTCGCTTTCACCGGATCTACCTTCTCCTCCGGAGGTGGATGTCTCTTTGCTTTCAACCCTTGAAACCAATCATCCACTTCGGTCTGCGCGATCTTCGCGTTTTCCTCCTCGCTCCTCTCGACGGTAACTTCTCCGAGTCTTGAGAGAAGGACCGAATCATATCTCCTCCGCCTTTGGTTGTACTGCTAGACGCGGCAGAGAAGCACGGAGGCGGATGTCTTCTTTCCTTGCTTACGAGGCGGAGGAGAAGGACTACGACGCCACGGAGCAGCCGGAGCGGCGACGGGTCTCTTCCGCCCTTGCTGACAAGGCGGAGAAGGAGGAGGCTGGCTGCTCGGAGAAGGAGCCGGCCGAGTGCCCTGATCGTCACTCGCCGGAGGAGGAGGCGGTGGAGGAGGCGGAGTGCCCTGACTCGCGGAGGAGGAGGAGGAGGCGGAGGCGCCCAGTTCGGAAGGTTGATGAGAGCCTTCCGCCCAGGCATGGAGTCTTGAGCGAGAACCCAGCCGATACTCCCTTCACGGTAGGGTGGTCAAGCCGGAGGTCCTCAAATCCTCTGTTATTTCATCGACCATCACCTTAGCATATCATACGGAATCGGCGGCGGTGAAAAGTTGGGTCGGGTTTAGTAGGATAAACAGAGCCAACGATCGCCTTGACCTTCAAATTCATCCATTGCGCCATAAGGTGGCAATTTTCAGCATCCGTGATAGCATCCACGGATAGCTGGCGAGGAGCCGTCAAGGCATGCTCGCTGAAGCAGCTCGGTGGAAGCCACGCTGCTTCTCCGCGAGATGGCGGGGTAGCCGGGAAGCTTGGCAGGTCGTTTGCTGCGATCTGCCGCTTCTCGTTCCTCTTCTCGTTCCTCTAGCCCCATTACCCTTTCGTGCAGCACCTGCATTTGGCTCTGCTCAGTTTCTTCCTCCTCTCATGGGTTTTGTAACCCCTGCGTCGAAATCCAGCCTTCCACGAAGGGAGCTGGCGTGCCTCGTGTCCGTCCTGTGGTGCTCAGATTCCCGAGGGCCATTGTGAGCTCGTCCTTCTCCCTGTCTGAACGAACTTCCCTTGTTGCTTGCTTCGATATATTGCTTTAGCCTCTTGGTGGTATGTCCAATTGCTCGTCCGTCCAAATGCACTTCCACGATCTGAGGGTCCAAGGTTCCGCCAGCCCGAAGAACCAAGTCCGCAGCGGTCCGCCAGTTCATTGTCTCGGTTCGATCCCTTTATCAAGCAGATCATTCTCAGCCTTGGCCCACTTAGGCTGGGCTACGAGGTAGCCACGACCCGTGCGATGGTGAAGCTTCTTCTTCGCAGCATTTCTCTTGTTTGTCGTCGACACCTTTTTACTCTTTTCCGATGTCTTGTGGGCCACAAATGCGGGCGATCATCTCGATCTTCTCATATTTGCCCTTGAATTCTGGTGTCTCATTTTTTCGACATACCTATTGAGGTCTTTCTTCCAATTCTGAATAGGTCTGCCATCTTCTTGAGCAAAAGACTTGATTAATGGCTCTATAACTGGCTTCTCCGGATCATCCTCTGGCGGTAGGGTGAAATTTGACTTCAGCTTAGTCCAAAGATCATTTTTCTGCATATCATTGACATAAGACACCTCAGGGTCTTCGTTCTTAGGCTTATACCATTGGTGGATGCTGATCGGGATCTTGTCCCTAACCAGAACCCTGCACTGGGCAACAAATGCCTTCTTTGTCCGGTAGGGTTCAATCGGTTGGCCGTCGCGCGCGATTTCTATGATCTCAAACTTTTCATCTGAGCTCAACTTTTTCTTCGGGCCTCGTCTCTTTACCGAAGTTGTGCTCGATCCGGAGGGCTAGAAAAAAGAACAAAGACGAGAGTTAATTAATATGTGTACATACCAAAACAATGAATGCATCAATTGAAGGAAATATGCCCTAGAGGCAATAATAAAGTTATTATTTATTTCCTTATTTCATGATAAATGTTTATTATTCATGCTAGAATTGTATTAACCGGAAACATAATACATGTGTGAATACATAAGACAAACATAGTGTCACTAGTATGCCTCTACTTGACTAGCTCGTTGAATCAAAGATGGTTAAGTTTCCTAGCCATAGACATGAGTTGTCATTTGATTAACGCGATCACATCATTAGGAGAATGATGTGATTGACATGACCCATTCCGTTGGCCTAGCACATGATCGTTTAGTATGTTGCTATTGCTTTCTTCATGACCCATACATGTTCACGTAACTATGAGATTATGCAACTCCGTTTACGGAGGAACACTTTGGGTGCTACCAAGCGTCACAATGTAACTGGGTGATTATAAAGGAGTACTACAGGTGTCTCCAAAGGTACTTGTTGGGTTGGCGTATTTGAGATTAGGTTTTGTCACTCCGATTGTCGGAGAGGTATCTCTAGGCCTTCTCGGTGATACACATCACTTAAGCCTTGCAAGCATTACAACTAATGAGTTAGTTGTGAGATGATGTATTACGGAACGAGTAAAGAGACTTACCGGTAACAAGATTGAACTAGGTATTGGATACCGACGATCGAATCTCGGGTAAGTAACATACCGATGACAAAGGGAACAACGTATGTCGTTATGCGGTTTGACCGATAAAGATCTTCGTAGAATATGTAGGAACCAATATGGGCATCCAGGTTCCGCTATTGGTTATTGACCGAGAATGGTTCTAGGTCATGTCTACATAGTTCTCGAACCCGTAGGGTCCGCACGCTAACGTTTCGATGACAGTTCATAATGAGTTTATAAAGTATTGATGCACGAAGGTTGTTGAGTCCGGATGTGATCACGGACATGACGAGGAGTCTCGAAATGGTCGAGACATAAAGATTGATATATTGGAAGCCTACATTTGGACATCGGAAGTGTTAGGGTGAAATCGGATTTTTCGAGATGCAGGAGGTTACGGAACCCCGGGAGGTCCATGGGCCTTAATGGGCCATGGGAGAAGAGGAAGGGCAGGCCAAGGTGGGCTGCGCGCCCCTCCCCTCTAGTCCGAATAGGACAAGGAAGGGGCGCCTTCCTCTTCCCCTCCTCCAATCCTAGTCCAACTAGGAGAGGGGGAGTCCTACTCGGTGGGAGTAGGACTCCTCCTTGTGCGCCTCCCCTAGGGCCGGCCACCTCCCCTTGGCTCCTTTTATATACGGGGCAGGGGCACCCCAAGATACACAAGTTGATCTACGGATCTTTCCTTAGCCGTGTGCGGTGCCCCTTCCACCATATTCCACTTGGTCATATCGTCATGAGCTTAAGCGAAGCCTGCACGGAGAAGTCATATCGTCGCGGAGCTTAGGCGAAGCCCTGCGTCGGTGGAGCATCAACATCGTCCTGCGCCGTCGTCGTTGTGGAACTCATCCCGACACTTTCTTTGGATCGAGTCGGGGATCGTCATCGAGCTGAGCGTGTGCAGAACTCGGAGGTGCCGACGTTCGGTGCTTGGATCGGTCGGATCGTGAAGACGCGTCGACTACATCAACAGCGTTGTTATAACGCTTCCGCTTTCGGTCTCACGAGTGCGTGGGCGGACCTCTCCCTCTCGTTGCTATGCCATCACCATGGTCTTGCGTGTTCGTAGGAAAATTTTTGAAATTACTCGTTCCCCAGCAGTGGCATCCGAGCCTGGTTTTATGCGTTGATGTCATGTGCGAGTAGAACACAAGTGAGTTGTGGGCGATACAAGTCATCTGCCTACCAGCATGTCATACTTTGGTTCAGCGGTATTGTGAGATGAAGCGGCCGGACCGACATTACAGCGACGCTTACGCGAGACTGGTTTCACCGCTCCGAGCACTCGTTGCTTAAAGGTGACCGCGGGTGTCTGTCTCTCTCACTTTAGTTGAACCGAGTATGACTCGCCCGGTCCTTGAGAAGGTTAAAGCGAGTCTATTTGACAAACTATCGTTGTGGTTTTGATGCGTAGGTAAGAACGGTTCTTGCTCAGCCCGTAGCAGCCACGTAAAACTTGCAACAACAAAGTAGAGGACGTCTAACTTGTTTTTGCAGGGCATGTTGTGATGTGATATGGTCAAGGCGTGATGCTATATTTTATTGTATGAGATGATCATGTTTTGTAACCGAGTTATCGGCAATGGCAGGAGCCATATGGTTGTCGCTTTATTGTATGAAATGCAAGCGCCATGTAATTGCTTTACTTTATCACTAAGCGAGAGCGATAGTCGTAGAAGCAATAGTTGGCGAGGCGACAACGATGCTACGATGGAGATCAAGGTGTCGCGCCGGTGGCGATGGTGATCATGGCGGTGCTTGGCGATGGAATCACAAGCACAAGATGATGATGACCATATCATATCACTTATATTGATTGCATGTGATGTTTATCCTTTATGCATCTTATCTTGCTTTGATTGACGGTAGCATTATAAGATGATCTCTCACTAAAATTATCAAGAAGTGTTCTCCACGAGTATGCACCGTTGCCAAAGTTCGTAGTACCCGGACACCACGTGATGATCGGGTGTGATAAGTTCTCGTCCATCTACAACGGGTGCAAAACAGTTTGCACGCGGAATACTCGAGTTAAACTTGGCGAGCCTTGCATATAACAGATATGGCCTCGGAACACGGAGACCGAAAGGTCGAACGTGAATCATATAGTAGATATGATCAACATAGTGATGTTCACCATTGAAACTACTCCATCTCACGTGATGATCGGACATGGTTTAGTTGATTTGGATCACGTGATCACTTAGATGACTAGAGATGTCTGTCTAAGTGGGAGTTCTTAAGTAATATGATTAATTGAACTTTAATTTATCATGAACTTAGTCTGGTAGTATTTTGCAAATTATGTTGTAGATCAATAGCTCGCGTTGTTGCTTCCCTATGTTTTTATATGTGTTCCTAGAAAATTGTATTGAAAAATGTTAGTAGCAATGATGCGGATTGGATCCGTGATCTGAGGTTTATCCTCATTGCTGCCTGAAGAATTATGTCCTTAATGCACCGCTAGGTGCGGACCTATTGCAAGAGCAAGATGCGGCGTTATGAGCGTTTGGCTAGCTCAATATGATGACTACTTGGTAGTTTAGTGCACCATGCTTAAGCGGCTTAGAATCGGGACTTCAAAGGCGTTTTGAGCGTCATGGACCATATGAGATGTTCCAGGAGTTGAAGTTAATATTTCAAGCAAATACCGAGTTGAGAGATATGAAGTCTCCAACAAGTCCTATAGCTAAAAGATGGAGGAGAATCGCTCAACTAGTGAGCATGTGCTCAGATTATGCAGGTACTTCAATCGCTTGAATCAAGTGGGAGTTAATATTCGAGATAAGATAGTGATTGACAGAATTCTCTAGTCACCATCACCAAGTTAGTAGAACTTCGTGATGAACTATAGTATGCAAGGGATGACGAAAACGATTCCCGAGCTCTTCGTGATGTTGAAATCAGCGAAGGTAGAAATCAAGAAAGAGCATCAAGTGTTGATGATGGACAAGACCACTAGTCTCAAGGAAAAGGGCAAAGGAGAAGGGAACTTCAAGAAGAGCGGCAAGCAAGTTGTTGCTCGAGTGAAGAAGCCCAAGTCTGGACCTAAGCACGAGACTAAGTGCTTTTGCTGCAATGGAACTGGTCACTAGAAGCGGAACTACCCCAAGTATTTGGCGGATAAGAAGGATGGCAAAGTGAACAAAGGTATATTTGATATACTGATTATTGATGTGTATTTTACTAGTGTTCGTAGCAACCCCTCGGTATTTGATACTGGTTCAATTGCTAAGAGTAGTAACTTGAAGCGGAGTTGCAGAATGAAGCGAAACAAGTTGAAGGGAAGTGACGATGAGTGTTGGAAGTAGTTCCAAGATTGATATGATCATCATCGCACACTCCCTATACTTTCGGGATTAGTGTGGAACCTGAATAAGTGTTATTTGGTGTTGAGCATAAATATGATTTGATCATGTTTATTGCAATCGATTATTCATTTAAGTAAGAGAATAAATTGTTGTTACATTTACATGAATAAAACCTTATATGGTTACACACCCAATGAAAATGGTTCATTGGATCTCGATCATAGTGATACACATATTCATAATATTGAAACCAAAAGATGCAAAGTTAATAATGATAGTGCAACTTATTTGTGGTACTTGCCGTTTAGGTCATATTGGTGTAAAGCGCATGAAGAAAAATCCATCTTGATGGGCTTTTGGAATCACTTGATTATGAATCATTTGATGCTTGCGAACCGTGCCTTTTGGGCAAGATGACTAAAACTCCGTTCTCGGAACAATGGAGCGAGCTCTTGACTTGTTGGAAATAATACATACCGATGTATGCGATCCAATGAGTGTTGATGCTCGTGGCAAGTATCATTATTTTCGACCTTCACAGATGATTTGAGCAGATATGCGTATATCTTCTTGATGAAACATAAGTCTGAAATAGTTGAAAAGTTCAAAGAATTTCAGAGTGAAGTAGAAAATCATCGTAACAAGAAAATAAATTTTTCGCGATCTGATCGTGGAGATGAATATTTGAGTTCTGAGTTTGGTCTTCAATTAAAACAAAGTGGAATAGTTTCACACTCACGCCACGGAACACCACAAGCGTTATGGTGTGTCGAGCGTCATAACCGTACTTTATTTTGATATGGTGCGATCAATGATGTCTCTTACCAATTTACCAATATCGTTTTGGGGTTATGCATTAGAGACAGCTGCATTCACGTTTAATAGGGCACCATCTAAAATCCGTTGAGATGACACCGTATAAACTATGGTTTAGCGATAAACCTAAGTCTATCGTTTCTTAAAGTTTGGAGTTGTGATGCTTATGTGAAAAAGTTTTCACCGATAAGCTCGAACCCAAATCGAGAATGCGTCTTCATAGAATACCCAAAAGAAACTGTTGGGTACACCTTCTATCACAGATCTAAAGGCAAAACATTCGTTGCTAAAATGGATCCTTTCTAGAGAAGGAGTTTCTCTCGAAAGAAGTGAGTGGGAGGAAAGTAGAACTTGATGAGGTGATTGTACCTTCTCCCTTATTGGAAAGTAGTTCATCACAGGAATCAGTTCGATGATTCCTACACCAATTAGTGAGGAAGTTAATGATGATGATCATGAAACTTGAGATCAAGTTGCTACTAAAACCTCGTGAGGTCTTCGAGTAAGATCCGCACTGAGTGGTACGGTAATCTTATTCTAGAAGTCATGTTACTAGGCCATGATGAAACCTACGAACTATGAGGAAGCGATGATGAGCCCAGATTCATGAAATGGTTTGAGACCATGAAATCTGAGATGGGATCCATATATGAGAACAAAGTGTGGACTTTGATGGAGTTGCCCGATGATCGGCAAGCCATATTATATAGATGGATCTTCAAGAGGAAGGCAGATCTTGATAGTAGTATTACTATCTACAAAGCTCGACTTGTCGCAGAAAGGTTTTCGACAAGTTCAAGGTGTTGACTACAATGAGATTTACTCAAGCGTAGCGATGCCTATGTCTGTCCGAATCATGTTAGCAATTGCCACATTTTATGAAATCGGCAAATGAATGTCAAAACTGCATTCCTTAATGGTTTTCTTAAAGAAGAGTTGTATATGATGCAACCAGAAGGTTTTGTCAATCCTAAAGGTGCTAACAAAATGTGTAAGCTCCAATGATCCATCTATGGTGGTGCAAGCATCTCGAGTTGGAATACACACTTTGATAAGTTGATCAAAGCGTATAGTTTTATCTGAGACTTGCGGTGAAGCTTTGTATTTACAAGAAAGTGAGTGGGAGCACGACAACATTTCGATAAGTATATGTGAATGACATATTGTTGATCGAAAATGATGTAGAATTATTACGCAAAGCATAAAGGAGTATTTGAAAGGAGTTTTTCAAAGAAGGACCTCGGTGAAGCTGCTTACATATTGAGCATCAAGATCTATAGAGATAGATCAAGGCGCTTGATAAGTTTTTCAATGAATACATACCTTGACAAGATTTTGAAGTAGTTCAAAATGGAGCAGTCAAAGAAAGAGTTCTTGCCTGTGTTACAAGGTGTGAGATTGAGTAAGACTCAAAACCCGACCACGGCGAGAAGATAGAAAGAGAATGAAAGTCATTCCTATGCATCAGCCATAGGTTCTATAAAGTATGTCATCTTGTGTACGGATCTATTGCATACCCTACCACTAAGATTGGCAAGGAGTGCAATAGAGATCTAGGAGTAGATCAATGGACAGCGGTCAAAATTATCCTTAGTAGAATAAGGATATGTTTCTCGATTATGTAAGTGAAAAAAAAAGGTTCATCGTAAAAGGTTACATCGATGCAAGTTTTAACACTAATCTAGATGACTCTGAGTCTCAGTCTGGATACATATTGAAAGTGGGAGCAATTAGCTAGAGTAGCTCCGTGCAAGAGCATTGTAGACATAGAAATTTGCAAAATACTTACGGCTCTGAATGTGATGAGACCGTTGACTAAAATTATCTCACAAGCAAAACATGATCACACCTTAGTACTCTTTGGGTGTTAATCACATAGCGATGTGAACTAGATTCTTGACTCTAGTAAACCCTTTGGATGTTGGTCACATGTCGATGTGAACTATGGGTGTTAACCACATATAGATGTGAACTATTGATGTTAAATCACATGGCGATGTGAACTAGATTATTGACTCTAGTGCAAGTGGGAGCTGAAGGAAATATGCCCTAGAGGCAATAATAAAGTTATTATTTATTTCCTTATTTCATGATAAATGTTTATTATTCATGCTAGAATTGTATTAACCGGAAACATAATACATGTGTGAATACATAAGACAAACATAGTGTCACTAGTATGCCTCTACTTGACTAGCTCGTTGAATCAAAGATGGTTAAGTTTCCTAGCCATAGACATGAGTTGTCATTTGATTAACGCGATCACATCATTAGGAGAATGATGTGATTGACATGACCCATTCCGTTGGCCTAGCACATGATCGTTTAGTATGTTGCTATTGCTTTCTTCATGACCCATACATGTTCCTGTAACTATGAGATTATGCAACTCCCGTTTACCGGAGGAACACTTTGGGTGCTACCAAGCGTCTGGCGAATCGGGTGATTATAAAGGAGTACTACAGGTGTCTCCAAAGGTACTTGTTGGGTTGGCGTATTTCGAGATTAGGTTTTGTCACTCCGATTGTCGGAGAGGTATCTCTAGGCCTTCTCGGTGATACACATCACTTAAGCCTTGCAAGCATTACAACTAATGAGTTAGTTGTGAGATGATGTATTACGGAGCGAGTAAAGAGACTTACCGATGCTTGAGATTGAACTAGGTATTGGATACCGACGATCGAATCTCGGGTAAGTAACATACCGATGACAAAGGAACAACGTATGTCGTTATGCGGTTTGACCGATAAAGATCTTAAGTAGAATATGTAGGAACCAATATGGGCATCCAGGTTCCGCTATTGGTTATTGACCGAGAATGGTTCTAGGTCATGTCTACATAGTTCTCGAACCCGTAGGGTCCGCACAACAACGTTCGATGACAGTTCATAATGAGTTTATAAAGTATTGATGCACGAAGGTTGTTGAGTCCGGATGTGATCACGGACATGACGAGGAGTCTCGAAATGGTCGAGACATAAAGATTGATATATTGGAAGCCTACATTTGGACATCGGAAGTGTTAGGGTGAAATCGGGATTTTCTGAGAGCACCGGAGGTTACCGGAACCCCCCGGGAGGTCCATGGGCCTTAATGGGCCATGGGAGAAGAGGAAGGGCAGGCCAAGGTGGGCTGCGCGCCCCCCTCCCCCCTCTAGTCCGAATAGGACAAGGAAGGGGCGGCGCCCCTTCCCTCTTCCCCCTCCTCCAATCCTAGTCCAACTAGGAGAGGGGGAGTCCTACTCCCGGTGGGAGTAGGACTCCTCCTTGGTGCGCCTCCCCTAGGGCCGGCCACCTCCCCCTTGGCTCCTTTATATACGGGGGCAGGGGGCACCCCAAGATACACAAGTTGATCTACGGATCTTTCCTTAGCCGTGTGCGGTGCCCCCTTCCACCATATTCCACTTCGGTCATATCGTCGCGGAGCTTAGGCGAAGCCCTGCGCCGGAGAAGTCATATCGTCATGAGCTTAAGCGAAGCCCTGCGTCGGTGGAGCATCAACATCGTCCACCACGCCGTCGTCTTGTGGAACTCATCCCGACACTTTCTGGATCGGTCCGGGATCGTCATCGAGCTGAGCGTGTGCGAGAACTCGGAGGTGCCGTCGTTCGGTGCTTGGATCGGTCGGATCGTGAAGGCGTCGACTACATCAACAGCGTTGTTATAGCGCTTCGCTTTCGGTCTCACAGTGCGTGGGCGGACCTCTCCTCTCGTTGCTATGCCATCACCATGGTCTTGCGTGTTCGTAGGAAATTTTTGAAATTACTCGTTCCCCAACATCAATTAGCTAGTCAGCACAGGCTTAACTAATATATATACCTGGCCGGACTCGGTTTGGTGATCACCGGAGCCGTCCTCACGGTCTACTTCTTCACCCTCTCCTTCTTGCACCGGCATTGGGTCATCGGAGCCATGTAAATCATAGCCAGCTGCTTCTTCACCCTCTCCTTCCAGACCATCGTTGTCGCTGAGAAACATCAACGAGCAAACGGCATCACTTCCTTGTGCGATTATGTCCCTCAACAACGCTTCTTGTGCTTCGTCTCGTGGCGGGGTGTCCATAATTTCTACAAATATTTACAACATGGCAATTATTATTCAAACATGACAGATATGGATATATTAGTGGCAAACGTAGAACTAGCTAGCTAATCACAATAAGGAATCATATTAATTAGTGGCCTCGACGCTGCTTCTCTAGTGTTTGGTGGCCTCGACAACGCTTCAAGGGTTAGGGGTGGCCTCGAAGGCGCTTCAAGGAGGGGTGGCCACATGTATCTCACACCGACGATACTTGCTATTTAATTAGGGTTTCCTCTGCGGTTGGCGACCCTCGGCGACCCTCGTTCCCGATAAAAAGAAGAAGAAGAAGAAAAGAGGAGAAGAAAGAATAGAGGAGAAGAACTCCTCTATTCTTTCTTCTCCTTTTTTTTCTTCTTCCTCTTCTTTTTTTTATCAAGGGGTCGAGGATCGCCGAGGGGTCGAGGGTCAAGGGGTCGAGGATCGCCGAGCGATCGAGGTCGAGGGTCGAGGATCGCCGAGGGTCGGGAGGTTGCCTAGTGTCAAAGGATTCAACAAAACCATGTCTTCATCATTAGAAGCGAAAGTAATGTGGTGCATGATGGTGCGAAGCTCTCCAAAGTTATTTTGGAGCGGAGTCGAGATAGGATAATTAGCTTTTTGGTACAAAGTTCAGCAAGGACCTTCGAATATCGTTATTTGGAAGGCCTTTGCTGAAATTCTTACAAAAAGGCAAATTATCCTATCAGGACTCCATTCGAAATAACTTTGGAGACTTGCCATCATGCCTGTTACTTCTGCTAATGATGAAGCCAGAGATATCTTCAATACTTTTACACTCTGAAACTCTCTCGACCTCGAACCTCGACGACCTCGAACCTCGACCCCTAGACGACCCTGGAACCCTCGACCCTCGATCCCTCGAACCCTCGACCCTGAAACCCTCGACCCTTGACCCCTTAACGACCCTCGACCCTCTACCCTAGTTCCCGACCCTCGACACCCTTGTTATATCGACAACGACGCGACATACATATACATGGGAAAATAATGTTATGAGGCGACTACATGCGGGAGGCGACGGCGAGGCAGAGGAGGCGGCGATGGCGTCGGGCGCGACAGCGGCGGCAGCGTCGAGGCGGCCTTGAGTGGTGGGTGATGGCGACAGCGTCGAAGTGGCAACAGCGTCGAAGCGGCCGGGTGGCGACAGCGTCTGGCGGTGCAGGGGCGGCGTCGGAGGCGAAGCGACGGCGGCGGCGAGGCGCAGAAGGGCAACTGGCGGCGTCGTCGGCGAGATCAAGCGAACAAAAATTTTCACAAGTCTTGCTTATATAGGCAGGCGCATTGGTCGGTTCGTGGCACGAACGGGACTATCTGCTAATCTTGGTTGGTACCACCAACCGGGACCAAAACCAATTTTCAGCAGCAAAAAGGGGGGAAGCGGCCTTTGGTCCCGGTTGGTGCTACTAACCAGTACCAATGCCTCCTTTAGTCGGTTGGTGCCACCAACCGGGACCAAAGGCCTGTGCTGCCCGGCGCCGAAAAGTTTAGTCCCACCTCGCTAGTTGAGAGAGCTCGAGAGTGGTTTATAAGCTGCCGCGCCCACCCTCTCGAGCTCCTCTCAACTGCAGTGCTTCGGCCTAATCTTTCACTAGCTATGTGCTGTGGGCCTACTTGGCCTCTCTGCGGCCTGAATCTGGCCCATTTAGGGTTTCTAGTCGTATTCGGGCCATGGGGGTCGATGGCGACACTATTTTTCGATTTTTTGTTTTGTTTTCTGCATTATTATTTATTTTTGTTGTTTTTTGCTTTATTTTTAATTCTATTTGCTTTTAGTTTTAGAAAAATTATAAAGTTTACATTAGTGCCATTAGTTTTCAAATTTGAAAACATTTTTTGTTTTCTTTGTTGCTTTATTTATTTTATTTTGTTTCTACTTACAACAAAATACTTATTGTTGCTATTTTATTATTTTTCAGTTTTTTTGTTACATTTTACGCATTATTTACTTTTTGTTGTTTTTGCTTTATTTTTAATTCTTTTTTGCTTTTAGTTTTAGAAAAATTATAAACTTTCTGTTAGTGCCATTAGTTTTCAAATTTGAAAACACTTTTTTGTTTTCTTTGTTGCTTTATTTATTTTATTTTGTTTCTACTTACAACAAAATACTTATTGTTTCTATTTTTATTTTTTCAAGTTTTTTGTTTTGTTTTCTGCATTATTTATTTTCTTTTGGTTTTTTGCTTTATTTTTTAATTCTTTTTGCTTTTAGGTCAGCAAAATTATAAACTTTCTGTTTGTGCCATTAGTTTTCAAATTTGAATTCTTTGAAATTTGTGTGAATCCTAAGTTTGTGAGCTCAACAAGGCATGTAGAGGCGGGCTTATAAACGGTGTGGCGCCCTTCGGTTAGCGAGGTTTTCAAATTCATAGTTTTCAAATGAACTCGAAAAAGTTGGCATAGCATGTGCATGTACAAAGCGGACAATGGTATCATACTAAATCATTACAAAGTTGGCATGGTATCATCATAATAGTTGGGAGAAAGTCTTCACTTTTTCTTCGCTTGTGTCGTTTGCTTATTCTTGCCAGTAACCATGGATAATCTTCATCGTTTATCGGGATGCTTGGGTCAGCCTTGACTTTGAAGGGGAATTTCATGAAACTTTTCATACTCTTGAGACATGTCTGTCTTGCCCTCCACTCCCGGGATGTCCTTTTTCTGAAAGAACTATGTGGCGCTTTGACTCATTGTATGATGTATTCGCTTCCTTATCTTTTCTTTTCCTCGATCAGTAGACATGTCCTTCACATAGATAACCTGTGCCACATCATTGGCTAGACGAACGGTTCGTCGGTGTACCCAAGATTTTTCAGATCCTTTGTTGTCATTCCGTCTTGTGGGTCTACATGCACCCGCCTCGTGATTGACCCACTTGCACTTAAACAAAGGGACCTTAAAATCTACTCCGTAGTCAAGTTCCCATATGTCTACTATGTAACCATAATATGTGTCATTTCCCTTGTCGGTTGTTGCATCAAAGCGGACACCGCTGTTTTATTGGTGCTCTTTTCATCTTGGTCGATCGTGTAAAATGTATTCCCATTTATCTCGTATCCTTTCCAAATCATTACTGATCGAAGATGGTCCCTGGATAACAAGTACAGCTCATCACAAGCAGTCTTGTCACCTCCGAGACGTGTTTCCAACCAACTGCTGAAAGTCTGATGTGTTCACATGTAATCCGATCGTCGCCTTTGCTCCGGGTGTTTGGGCGCTTGATCGTTCTTGTGTTCATCGACATACGGGTCACCAAGGTAGAGTTACAGAGAAGCTGTAGTGTGCTTGAGACCAAGAATATCCGTCCTGCATATTATTGAGTCCCTTCAAGCGTTCCTTTTCGATCAGTCTCCCCTCATACCGCGATTTGACCTATCTTCTTAAGGCCAGGAATGAAGTCAACACAAAACCCGATGACATCCTCTGTTTGATGGCCCATGGAGATGCTTCCTTCGGCCTAAGCGGTTATGAACATATTTCTTTAGGACTCCCATGAACCTCTCAAAGGGGTACATATTGTGTAGAAATCGGGCCCCGAATGACAATCTCGTCGACTAGATGAACTAGGGCGTGCGTCATGATATTGAAGAAGGATGGTGGGAACACCAGCTCGAAACTAACAAGACATTCGCCACATCACTCCTTAGCGTTGGTACAATTTCTCGGATCGATCACCTTCGAGATATTGCATTGAGGAATGCACATAGCTTCACAATGGCTAATCGGACGTTTTCGGTGAAGCCCCCTCAATGCAACCGAAGCAGTTGCGTCATAATCACGTGGCAGTCATGAGACTTTAGGTTCGGAACTTTTCTCGGCATATTTATTATTCCCTTTATATTGACGAGAAGCCGGTCGGGACCTTCATCTTGGCGTGCATTGAAAGAATATTTCTTTCTCTTCTTTAAAAGAGCGTAGTGGCGGGACCTTCATCTTTGCCGGAGGCATGCCCTCTTTTTCGTGTAAGCGTTGCGAGCCCTCTCGTGCCTCGGTGTATCTTTTGTCTTCCCATACCGCCCAAGAAGCCTAGCAGGTTCACGCAAGGTTCTTCATCCGTGCATCACGTCGATCGAAGAGCGGACCTCTAGGTCTTTCGGAGGGTAGGTCCCAAAATATAGATTTCTTCTTCCACATGGGTGCGTGATTCTCGGCGTCATTCGGAACAACTAGTCCGCGGGACCCTTTCCAAAGATTACATGTAAATCATTGACCATAGCAAATGCGTGATCACTCGGTACGCATGGCGGGCTTCTTCCGGTGATCTGCCTCGCCTTTGAAATGCTTGCCTTTCTTTCGACATTGATGGTTGGTCGGAAGAAATCGGCGATGGCCTGTGTACACATTCTTCCTGCAGCTTCCGGTATATACTATCGGTGTCAAGTAAGCGGTCGTGCATTCGTTATCCTTTGGAAGCTTCTTCTTCATTATTTTGATAGCTTCTCAAATCCTTTATCAGGCACAACATTCTCTGCCTTCCACTGCAGCAATTCGAGTACGGTACCGAGCTTTGTGTTGCCATCTTCGCAATTGGGGTACAACCCTTGTCGGTGTACTAGAGTAGGGGTACCCTAGTATCCCGAACTTCGTGCAGGCGATTCTGACACCAGCGGCGGGACTGCCTAGTGACCGCCAAGGTCCTCCGTGGTTCCTTTGGAGCCATTCAAGAACAAAGTATTTAAGCCAAGAAGACAAGACCCGGCAAGAGGAACTTGCCGGAAGGATACTCAAGGCACGCAGAAGACAAGACCCGGCAAGAGGAGCTTGCGGGAAGGCTTGGTGAGCGACAAGCTGTGTAGCGACAAGGATTCAGCCGCGGCAAGATGCTTGCCGCGTAGGCAACTCTCTTCATCTCCGCTCCAGCTCATCCACCAGCGTGTCGCCATGGGGCCATTCCGAGCCGCAGCGTGTCAAGGGGCTGTGCAGCAGCCGGAGAGCAGCGATAAGCGGCGCTGACAAGAAGGCCATCGTGGCGAACGGTGGCGCTCCTGACGGTCCTTTTCTGCACTGTTTAGGCGACATGGACGGGCATTTATTGCCTTTGTCCCTTGCCATCAGAGTTAGGTATAAGACACTATACAAAGTAGCTGTACCAACCGCAACTCATTTTTCCATTTTACCCTTGTTTACGTTGCCACCTGTGGTGACCCCTTGAGCCTATAAAAGGAGGCCCATGCGCAACATAGAAAGGGTTCGGCTGGTTCGACTCATTCGAGACTAGAGACACTCAAGCTAGGTTTTGTAGCTCTCATCGCTCCCTAGCAAGAACACAGAATAATCAGACAAGCAGCAGTAGGAGTATTATCTCTCCGGAGAGCTCCGAAGCTGGGTAAACTGCTCGTGTGCATCGCCTCGATCTGCTCTTCGTGCAATCTCCGCCCCCCCACCGAACCACAAGGGACCCGGTCCGCCGTCCCATAGGTGTTCGTGGGTTCTGATCAACCTCCCGACATCTTTGGCGCGCCCGGTAGAAGTGCGTCGAGGCTGTGTGAACCTGATCCGGCGTTCACACGAGCAACAATCTTCATCATCTTCATCAACATGCCACCGAAGAAGAAGGCTTGGCGGCAGCAGAGCCGTCGCGTCAAACCCACCACCACCGAAGGCGACGAGTGGTGGGGAAGACAGCGGCGGAGGAAACAGCGTCGTCGAGGAGCCACGATGCTGCCAAGTCCAAGGACAAAGCGGCGCAGACCTTGGCGTCCGGATACATACGCGTCCATCTCGGGAGGCGCGAGACCGACAGCGTCATGGTGCTCGCAGCGCCATACGTTCGTTCGGCCAAGATCGAGCTGGTGGATCGAGAGGCGCTCAAGAGCAGCTCAAGGCCAACGAAATTTGGTGCGAAGGGCACGCGATCGCTGGACGGGATCTGCTCCTTCTAATATATTTAGAAGTCCGAGCACATCCGCGCCTCGCACCGTTCACCATTACCGCCCACCACTCAGCGGAAGCTTTGGCGCGAGCTCAAGCGCTCTGGATTACCCTCCGACGGCAGACAAGGTCGACGAATGGAGGCCACCATTCAAAGTCTCATCGGCTTTGCCAACGGCGACGCCCGCGGCAACCAAGCACATCGCTGCCGCGGCGAGGCGACAAAACACGAGCCGGTGGCGGCGAGACCTGTGGGGTGCAACCACCATGCACTCTCCACCGAAGGCCAAGATCACCGACTCGTCGGATCCACCTCGACAGCGACTCCACCGCTTCGCCGGATCCACGAGCTCGCCGTGATCAGCGCCAAGTTCTTCAAACGGCAACAAGAAGACGCCGAACTTCGCGCCAGCGCCAAGAGAAGCGTCAATCCGACCAGATCGCTGGGCCCTCTGTCGGCGATGCATGCGCCGAAGAACCGGGGGACTTGCCGTGACGCGGTAGGTTGCCCTGCGTTCACTCGTGAGCTGCGGCAAGTCAAATGGTCTGACAAGAAAAATTTCAAGCCGACGCGTGCGAGAAGTATGATGGCGGGGCGCATCCGTCGGAGTTCCTCGGCATCTACACCATCGCGGTGCAAGCTGCGGGGAGGCGGACGACAAGATCCTCGCCAACTACTTCCCGCTGGTGCTCAAGCCCAATGTCAGATCTTGGCTCATGCACTTGCCGGACAGCTCCATATCCTCTTGGGCAGATCTATGCCATCGGTTTGTCGGCGCCTTCATAGGCGGCCACAAGCCTCATGGCCAAGAGAGTGACCTTCACTGCTTCGCCGTAGAAGGAGGAGAGTCCTGCGCAAGTTCATTCAAAGATTCACCGTGTGCACTACAACATCGAGATGTCCACCTGCCAAGGTGATCGGTAGCGTTTCATCAAAGCGTCGCGGAACCGCAGGATGAGGAAGAGATGGCGATGTGCAAAGTCAAGGACGTCGATGAGTTGTATGCCCCGGCCGACAAGTGTGCACGTCTTGAGGAAGGAAGAAGACTCCTGGGAGAGAATGCGAAGCGAGGATCGGCGGAGGAGACCGCCCGGCAAAGAAGAGTCGGCGGAACAATCGAAGGAAGAAGAGCAAAGAGGTACTAGTTGTCGAGCAGTCCGCAACGGAGGTGGCGCCAAGAAGGTCAAGGTTGGTGGCTCCGCAGGAGGTTGCTTGTTGGCGCCGATCGCAAGCCTGTGGCGGCCGCCGACAAGCGTGACAGCTCAATAAGCGAAGATGCAAGATTCACCGCACCAAGGGCCACGACCTCGAGCTGCAAGAAGGTCGAGCAGCTTGTAGAACAGCGAAGGCTGAAACGAGCGGCGAGACAAGGAGAAGGCCTGGAAGGTGCTTTGGAGCAGCTAGCAAGAAGCGACCCGGCCGGGGAGGACGCCGTGGCAAGGCCAAGCAGCGGCAAGGAGACAGACTCTCCCGCCGCCGTGACAACGATGAAGACGACGATGACGATGAAGATATGGAAGACGATGAAGCCGATGAGCAGGAGTTTGAGAAAGCCACGGAGGTCCTCTGCGTTGTGGTGGTGCTTCTCGCATACCTCACACCGCCAGCTCAAGCAATGGATGCGGGAGGTTAATGCAGCAGAACCATCCGTAGAAGTCGCGCGAGCCTCGAAGTGGTCAAAGACGCCTATCATCTTTGATATTGAGGACCACCGATCGCATAATCTGCGGTCGGGTGCTTGCCGATGTTGGTCTCACCAACTATCCGCAACCTCAAGGTCACCAAGATGCTAGTTGACGGCGGGCCAGCTTAAACCTGATCTCCTCCGCGATGCTCCGAAGCTTCGGATCCACGGCAATGAAGCTCAAGAGGCGGCACATTCAAGGAATCAACCCAGGAAGGAGCAAGCGAAAGGGAAGATCACACTGCCAGTAACATTTGGCAGCGAGCTAAACTTCAGGACTGAGAGGGTCACGTTCGACGTTGCTGATTTAATAACGGGATACTTGGCCGTCCAGCACTCGCAAAGTTCATGGCAGCCTCTCATTATGCGTACAACTTGCTCAAGATGCCCGGCCCGATAAGCGTCATTTCTGTCCATGGCGACAAGAAAGATGCTCTTATCTGCACCGACAAGATCTACCGGGAGGTAGCAGCTGCAACCGATAGCAAGTCACTTGCCGCTGAAGCTCCCGGGGGGAAGAAGAAGACCACTTTGTCCCAAGAAGAGCTCGATGCCCACTCCGCAAGCGCACCTCTTGAGTGCTGCGCTACCGTCGAGGACGCACCATCGAGCTCCACCGGCAAGTGCAAGAAGATGATGGCAGCTCCGCCAAAGATCAAGGAGGTGCCCGCCAGGAGGACGGCAACCGGTGGTACCTTCACCATCGATTGCCACTCTCGACCCTAAATAGGAAAGCGGCTCGTTGCTTTCCTGCGGGCGAATGTCGACGTGTTTGCATGGCAACCGTCGACATCCCCGTGTTCCTGTGAAAGTAATTGAGCATCACCTAGCTATCTGTCCTCATCGCGCGCCCGTCAAACAGAAAGTCGGAAGCAAGCGGTGGGCGCCAAGAGTTCATAGCGAAGAGATCAAGAAGTTGGAAGCAGCGGGCCTTGTCGAGGAGTGCTCCATCCCACGTGGTTGGCCAATCCGGTAGTTGTGCGAAAGGCAAATGGGAAATGGAGGCTCAGATCGACTTCACAGATGTTAATAAAGCTTGTCCCAAAGAC
The DNA here is from genome assembly GCA_021605205.1 of Aegilops longissima. Taxonomy (NCBI): domain Eukaryota; kingdom Viridiplantae; phylum Streptophyta; class Magnoliopsida; order Poales; family Poaceae; genus Aegilops; species Aegilops longissima. Next base: position 562,479,956 of record CM038676.1, on the reverse strand, counting down.
CCATTTCCTTGCCGCGTGACGACCAGATTGTTGACTCCACTACATTTGGATGTGATTTGCTTTCATTTCTTGATGCATATTCAGGATATCATCAGATCTTCATGGCGTAAGAGGATGAGGAGAAACCGCATTCATTACCCCATGTGGCACATCTTGCTTTATACGGATGCCTTTTGGGCTAAAGAATGCTGGTTCAACGCTTGCAAGAGTAGTCCATGACGCTTTTGAGCCGCAAATGCACGAAATGTAGAAGCCTACATGGATGACATAGTGGTCAAGAGCAAGGACAAAGCAACTCTGGTTCAAGATTTAGATGAGACCTTTGCAAATCTGCGCAAGATCAACCTCAAGCTCAATCCCGAGAAGTGCGTGTTTGGAGTTCCCTCCAAAGCAAGCTTCTCGGGTTCTTCATCTCGGTGAGGAATTGAAGCCAATCCAGACAAGATCAAGGCCATTGAGCATATTGAAGCACCAAAGCGCGTCAAGGATGTACGAAGACTTGCGGTTGCGTGGCTGCTCTCAAAGAGGTTTATCTCTAGGTCTGCTGGAGCATACCGCCATTTTTCAAGATTTTGAAAAGGCAGGTCCAATGAAATGGACTCCGAAGCGGAGGTTGCGCGCAGACTTAAAGAGGTACCTGTCCTCCACTCCAATACTTGTCGCACCTAGGCCACAAGAGAAGTTGCTTGCTGTATACAGCGGCAACCAATCAAGTGGTTAGTGATGCGTTAGTAGCGGAAAGGGAGGCGGATGATGAGCCAAGCAACCGAGGCAGATGCATCCAGCGACAAGCGGGGCTTCACCGACAAGCTCTCGTCCCGACAAGGACGGATCTGCGAGGATTGCGAGAAGATGCGAGAAAAGGATGGTGCAACGCCTAGTCTACTTTGTCGGTTCCCTTTGCAGGGGCTAGGTCAAGGTACTCTGGTGTGCGAAATTGCTTTTCGGCCTCCTCATGGCCTCGAGAAAGCTGCGCCATTACTTCCAAGCACATGAGATAACATTGTCACTCGCTTTCATGAAGAGAATCTTGCAAAATCCGAATAAGCAGGCGGGATTATCGAGTGGGCTTTGGAACTATCAAGCTTTGGCCTCAAGTTTGAAAGCACTTCAACTATCCGAGCGAGCATTGGCAGAATTTATAGCGCATCGACGCCGACGCAAGATGAAGAAATTCTAGAGACGAGCATCCCGTCAAGGAGGCAAATAAAGAGTGGCTGATGTACTTTGACGGTGCCTTTCGCTGCAAGGCGCGCCGGTGCGGCGTCTTGCTTATCGCACCCACCGGAGAACACCTCAAGTACATAGTCCAAATGCACTTTCCCAAGGAGCAAGCAACGAATAATCTGCAGAGTATGAAGGTTTGCTTGCCGGTCTCGAATTGCAGAGACCTTGGGATCAAGAAGCTCATTGTCGGGGTGACTCGCAGCTTGTCGTCCGCCAAGTAAACAAAGATTATCAGAGTCCGTTGATGGAAGCCTACGTCGACGAAGTGAGAAAGCTAGAAGAGCACTTTGACGGCCTACAAATGGAACATGTTCCAAGAGCTCAGAATGATATTGCCGATGGCTTTGTCAAAGTGCGCCGCGACTCAAGTTACACTGTGGAACCAGGAATCTTCGTGCTCAAGTCGACTCAACCGACCGTGGACGCCATCAATCTGGACAGAACAAAAAGAGGAAGTTGATTTCGATGACTACTTCCCGGCCGAGCTCCCGAAGCCGCCGCCACGAAGGTCCCCAAGTTCAACACCAAAAGTCTTTGAGGAGCAGTCTGCTCGACAAGCCCTGTGGTTTGTCTCGTTGAAGCAGACACTCCCGACAAGTTTTGCTCCGGCAAACTTGCCGGGGAACATCAAGCTCCGGCCGAGCCGCAGGTTCTTGCCGTAGAAGATGATGTTCGTGCAGCAGCAGATGTGCCTTTAGTCCTTGTTGTCGAGCCGCAAGCTCCAACATGGGCGCAGCAGATTGTCCACTTCCTTCAAACAGGAGAACTTCCCAAGAACAAGAAGAAGCGGAAAGAGTAGCGGCAGTCAAGTATGTACTAGTTTGTCGACAAAGACGTCTGTCATGTAAGAAGACTCAACGGAGTGAAATTGAAGTGTATTCATCGGGAAGATGGGCCGAAGCTGTTGGCGCAGAGATACACGGAGGCATATGTGGTCACCACATTGGCGCAAGAGCACTGCCGCAAAGCTTTCCGGCAAGGTTTCTTCCGCCGACAGCCCTCCGTGATGCAACCGCACAAGTAACCAAGTGTGAAGCGTGCAGTTCCATTCCAAGCAGATACACCAGCCAGCTCAAGCTCTCAGACGATCCCTTTATCCCGGCCATTTTCGGTGCGGGGTTCGACATCCTCGGCCCCTTTCCCCGAAGTTGTCGGGGCTTTGAGTACTTGTACGCTGTAATCGACAAGTTCACAAAGTGGCCGGAAGTGGAAGTAGTGAGGAAGGTGACAAGACGGCGATCAAGTTCTTGGTCAATTGTTTGCCGCTTTGGGATTCCTAACCGGATCATCACCGACAACGGCACACAGTTCCACGAGCCGCACCTTCATGCAAGACGTCCAAAATCTTGGCGCCAGGTTCTGCTTCGCTTCGCTGCTCACCCGAGAAGCAACGGTCAAGCGGAGAGAGCAAATGTGAAGTCTGCGAGGGCTCAAGACCGAACTTTCGACAGGCTGCACAAGTGCGGAAGAAATCGGATTGAGGAGCTACCGGTGGTTCTTTGGTCGATCAGACGACGCCAAATCGAGCCAGCCGCGGACACCTTCGCTCTAGTCTATGGAGCGAGGCGTTCTCCCCACGGAACTCAGATACGGGTCACCTCAAGTACTCGCTATGATGAGCTTGAGCAAGAGCAGCTGCGACAAGATGACGCGCTGCTCCTTGAGGAGGACCGTCTTCAAAGCCGCCAGACGAGCTGCTCGTTACCCAAAGAAGCTTTGCGCCGCTACCATAGCCGCAGTTAGTGCCGAAGTTTCGAGGAAGGCGACCTTGTTCTTCGCGCGCTCAATCCGCCAAGAATTCCAACAAGTTGACGCTGAAGTGGGAAGGCCCTATCGGGTGAAACGAAGTCACTAGGCTGGCGTTGTCCGCTTTGAGATCAAGATGGCGTTCCGTGAGCAACTCTCGAACATAGAGCATCTTCGTAAGTTTTACCTATAGAGCTTGTTGTCGGAACCTGCTCAAGCAACCACCCTTTTGTACAAGTCTTGCCGATGTTGCATGTAATCCTTTGTACAAAGCCGGCGCAGACTCGTGCATCAAGAAGCTCATGTGTTGCGCACAACTTGTCAAATACATGCTTTCATAATCCTTTTTTGCATGTGTTATCTAACATTTTGTGCAGCATCCACACCGTAAGAAATAACGAGCCACAAGGCTCCATAACTTTTTTTCTTCTTTCTTCTCAAAAGAAAGGAAGGTTCCTTCGCCCACAAGTTAGCCGGGGAGGAGAAGATAATGGTGTGGGCCGCCAAGCGTCGCTCGAGGAAGTTTCGCCTTACCGGGAAGCAAACGACAGAAAAGCTAAGTTGCTAAAGTTTGAGCAATCAGTTTTTAAATTTTTAAGTTATCTTCCTCGAACGATAGTACTTTTGTATGGAAAACCTGTATGCGGAGGAACTAACTCGTAGTTAGTCGCTACTTACTTTGTTTCGAGTCCGCTCAACAACTTAAGTGAGCTGCAACTAGTTGCGATAAGGTTGCTTGTCGGAGGCGGCACCGCCAAAGCTGTTGATGTTCCGCACTCAGCGCTCACGGCAAAAGGTGCCCGCCACGACAAGTTCCCCAAAAGCGAGAGGGCACAAACGTATAAAGGAAGGAATCAAGTAAAGGAAATAGCATTGCAATCGTTGCCTCAAGATAGAGTATATTACAAAATTAACTTGTCGCAGATCTAATAAATTGTTCTCCTAAACATGATCAACAACGACAAAGGAAAGATAAATTTGGCGGCCTAGTTCACGGGTCGCCATCGACCCTCTTGACCCGCCACCCTGTCCACAATGGTGCGACAAGGGCCTTGAGCGCTTCAACGTCGGCGATGGGCGGCAAGGACTTGAGGACGTTGGTTAACGCTCGATTGCGGAAGGCCACCTTCATCAAGACCTTCGAAGAGCCTCTGACAGATTTGGCGCGACTCGTCGGCCACCTGCTTTGGGATCTCTTCCGAGCCGCCACCACGCCCTTGAAGAAAAAGTGAGCTTGGCTTTGGGTTGGAGATGCTCGTCGGTGGAGTACCCAAGATCCACCATCCCCACTCCATCGCCTCCTTGTCGATGGCGGCGGCAGATTTACAAGACCCTCGGTCCAGATCATCACGTTCTCTCCGAAGGTGTTATGGGCGGTCGTGGCATTCGCCAAAGCTCCTCGTTGGCCTTGATCTTCTCCAACAGGCCCGCTTCCCGCTCCTTGGCGCCGTCCGGCGTCTCCATCGGCGTGGTCGACTTCAGCTCAAGATCCGCCTTTGGAGTCCTTGGCGGCATCGAGCTCTTTGATCCTTTCAATGAGATGGCCCCGCAACTCGCCAAGAGTATAGGCGTCCTTCTCGCTTCGTGCTTCAGTAGCGGTGAGCTCTTCGCCGCTTTTCCGCAGACCGGCCTCCAGCTGCGTCACTTTTGTCTCCAACTCCTTCTTGGCGGCCTTGGCAGTGCGGCGGCGTCCTTTGCTTCCTTGAGAGCTCCGAAGTGATTGCTTTGCATGCAAGCTCTTCCTCATAGCTGTCGAGGTTGATCTTCGCTGCGCCAGCTCACCTTCTGCGCAGATAGCTTCTCGCGGCAAGCCTTTCTTTGCTCCTCGACCTCAGCCTTCTCAAGGATGAAGGCATGCGCTCTTCGGAGAGTTGCCCCGCGCTCGCTACGCTCCCGAGAGCTTCTTGATTGGCGCCCGGAGCTCTTTTCTGCGCTTCTCCATATGCGCTCCGCCCTCGCGACAAGTGCTTCCCAGACTCCGGCTTAGCTTGTCCGGTAGAGTAAGCGAAAGCAGCTTCTTTCATTGCTCCTCCTCGACTTCGCCACGCTGCTGCTTGGCATGATCAACCAACGACAGCCAATGGAGGCGAGCAGCTCTTCGTCAAGGTCTCTCCTCGATCGGCGCCACAGAGCTCGACGCCCATGGGAGCTTGATGAAGACGCCATCGCCTGCCTTGAGATAGGCGCCGAAATGGGCTCTTGAACTCGATGCTGCATCGGTGGCGGAGGATTGGCGGTCGGTGTAGCGCTGGGCGCCTGCGCGCCTGTGGTCGCCAAGACGATCGCTGACCCCTCGCCAGCCTTTTGCGGCGGCAGCCTTGGCGGCCTCCGCGCGGTGGGCCCATCGGCGCCACCTCTTCCTCCATGTTGGCAGCGTCGTCATTGTTGCCTGGCGTCCTCCTCGCTGCAACCTCGGTCTCCATCGGCTCTCCGCAGATGGATCTCGACGATCGAAAAAGAAAGAACAGTCAAGCAAATGTTCCAAAAGAAAAACAGAAGAAAAAGAACCCAAGGGAAATGTTCAAGTAAGAAGATTACCTGCGATGGGGTCTGTAGCCACGGTCTCCACCACCGGAGGGTCGTCGGCGCTGCCCCTTGTCGGAGAAGCTCCCCTTGTCGGAGAAGCATCCCTTGCCGGAGAGTACTCCCTTGCTGGAGAATTCTCCCTTGGCGGCGTAGTTGAAGCAGACGAAATCTCTGGAGCGACTTCCGGGCCCTCCTGATGAGGCTGCTCTGCTCCTACACAAATCAACAAGTCAGATATCAGCAAAGAAGGAGCACCCATGCACACCTAACCGTAAGAAACGGACCAAATACTTACGCTGGGGGCTGTGCTGGGGGCTGCTCTGAGGAAGGGTTGCCGGGTCCGGCAAGGGGGTCTCAGACGCGCCTCCTGTCGCCACGGGGGGATCGTCTTCGATGACTACCACCGGGTCTTGGTTTCTTCGACGCTCTCGAGCCAGCGTCTGAAAAAGGAAAGAGTTCGAATGAAGCAAATCAGATACAAGACAAAGCAAAGCAAATTGAAGAATTACAAGTAACAATGACAAGATCTTACTCTTCTTCTTCCTCGGAGCCGAGCGGAGAAGTCGATTCTGGTCCGCCTCCGGTGCGACAATTTGGAAGAGTAGGCTCCCTCGGACGCTTGGCGGGTGCAGGGGCCGTGGTCCGGAAGGCCCCGCCCGTTCTTTGTGGCGACGTGAGGCGCCTCAAGGCAACAAAGTGCTTGCCGCGGTGGAGCACGCCACGCGGGCGTGACGGCCGTTGTCTGCCCGTCGCCGCCCGCCACTTCCCGGTCTTGGAGGCGCCTTCTTGGTGGAGCTGCGGGCTCCTCCCGCTGCAAGCTACTGAAGGTGGGGGGCGCCCGGCAGGCTCGTTCGGCTCACCAGCTCGGCTTGCTCCTCCATGCCGGCAAGCTCCTCTCGATCGGCAAGGCTTGCCGCCTCTGCTGCCTCCGCCTCCTCCACGGTGAACCCGACCACCAGCGCAGCAGCTCTGCCGCCTCCTCCATCCTCAGTGGCGCGCGCTGCAGCTCGGCGTCGGTGGTGTCATGGGTGAGCCACTTCGCTCGTCGGGCGGATCGGCACTTCTTCCAGATCGTCAAGAATCTGCTGCACGACGTCATCGGCGGGCTCTTGCCAAGTTGGAACGATCCCATGGGAATCACACAACGGCATCATAACATGGATGCTTGATCGAGCTAAGAGTTGTTGCACAAAGGAACGACCCCTCGGCAACATGAACCACTCGGGGTGATCTGGTCGTGCTTAAACAGCTCCAAAGAACATCGCATCCATATCCAAGACGGTGAAATTCCAGTTAAGGCCCGGCGCAGCCTCATGATGTCCGCCGCATTTTGAACTCCCAAGCAGGCCTCCTCCTCTCCCGCAAGGGAGGCGGCGCGGCGGGCGAAATCTGTGCTAACGGCGCCTCTGAGAATCCCGCATGCCCGAGGCGCAAGATCCGGTCACAACAATCTTCAACCTAGCATCCTCCGCGCAAAGTTGCTCCAATCGCTGCCGCACACTATGGGAGTTTGTATTTGGGCAGTGAAGGGCTGCGGGTTTTCTTCGATGATCCAACACCAATCGGCTCTCCACTCCTCCCACTTGCTGCGGAGCTCTCCTTCCGACACGCTTCTTTCTTGCCGATCCCGGAGATCCAAGCAATCCCTCCGACAAGTGGCTCTCTCTCTCAACGCAGGCATGAAGAAGTGGCGGAAGAGGGCTACATTTGGTGGATTCGACAAAGTTTTCGCAAAGGTGCGAAACCGCCATGGTCGACGGCATTGGGGGTGAAATCAAGGAGGCGAAGATCGAGGTGTTCATGATATCACAAAATAATTGAAAAGGCGGCAGAGCCCGCAGAGAAGAAGAGCGCCAAGAAGGGATACCCGGCGTAAACCTTCTCGGATGCGCGGCGGAGATCACCTCGCGCGGATGCTTCGCGTCTCCGTCGACCGAAGAGGTAGTACCCCTCCTCGGCTCCTTTGCGCCGAGTGGGGTCGAAGGTGGCCCGCTCCTTCGCAGGCAGCATGAGCAGCGCGCCGGCCGACTTCACGCCCTTCCCTTGTTGGCTTTGAGCCATGGCGGAGGTGGTGGAGGAGGCCACGACGTTGATGGCGTTGGTGGCGATGGGGCGGAGCGCCGCTCTCTTGCACTCGAGAAGGAGGGAGGAGCGACGGTGGTTTTTGAGATGTGACAAGAATGGCGAGGTGGGCGACCTGCCCCTGCTTCCCTACTTATAAGGAGGAGAGGGGCGGACGTTCCACTTTTCCAATTAAAAAAAGGCCCCACGATCTCTCTCACGACGCCACGTTCGGCGTGTGCTGTTCGTGGGGATGTGGTGGGTTCGAGGCGAGTAACGGCGTGATCTAGGCAGCGTGCCTGCAGTGCCGCTTTTGGGCCCGCCCAACAGCGCTTCGGCACCTGCAGGTGGCCCAGTTCGGGGCTCTGTCGGTGTACTAGAGTAGGGTACCCTAGTATCCCTAACTCGTGCGGCAGGCGAGAAGACTCGCATGGCAGACTGCCTAGTGACCGCCAAGGTCCTCCGTGGTTCCTTTGGAGCCATTCAAGAACAAAGTATTTAAGCCAAGAAGATAAGACCCGGCAAGAGGAACTTGCGGAAGGCCACTCAAGGCACGCAGAAGACAAGACCCGGCAAGAGGAGCTTGTCGGAAGGCTTGGTGAGCGACAAGCTCCCAGCGCGACAGGATTCAGCCAGCGGCAAGATGCTTGCCGCAGCAGTAACCTCTCTTCATCTCCGCTCCACCATCCACCAACGATGTCGCCATGGGGCCATTCGAGCAACGCATCGCGTGTCAAGGGGCTGTGCAGCCAGCGGAGAGCAGCGATAAGCGGCGGCGACAAGAAGGCCATCGTGGCGAACGGTGGCGCTCCGACGGTCCTTTTCTCGATTGTTTAGGGCGACATGGACGGGCATTTATTGCCTTTGTCCCTTGCCGCCGAGTTAGGTATAAGACACTGTACAAAGTAGCTGTACCAACCGCAACTCATTTTTCCATTTTACCCTTGTTTACGTTGCCACCTGTGGTGACCCCTTGAGCCTATAAAAGGAGGCCCATGCGCAACGTAGAAAGGGTTCGGCTGGTTCGACTCATTCGAGACTAGAGACACTCAAGCTAGGTTTTGTAGCTCTCATCGCTCCCTAGCAAGAACGCAGAATAATCAGACAAGCAGCAGTAGGAGTATTATCTCTCCGGAGAGCTCCGAAGCTGGGTAAACTGCTCGTGTGCATCACCTCGATCTGCTCTTCGTGCAATCTCCGCCCCCCACCGAACCACAAGGGACCCGGTCCGCCGGTCCCATAGGTGTTCGTGGGTTACGATCAGCCTCCCCGACAACCCTTTTTTGTGATCCTCTAACATGCGATCGAACTTCAGCTTCTCCTTTTGACTTTCGCATTGTGTCCTTGCATCGACAATGACCCGGCGGAGATCATCATCATCGGGCACATCGTCCGTTCCTCTTGATCTTCAGCAGCTTCGCTCACAGTAACCACCATCGCACATCGCCCGTGCATCTTGATGTTTAGTAGCATCACCGTATTCGGGGGCACATAGTTGTCATCGTACTCTTCTTCCTCGCCGCCTTCCATCATAACCCCTATTTCTCCATGCCTCGTCCAAACATTATAGTGTGGCATGAAACCCTTGTAAAGCCGGTGGGTGTGAAGGATTTTCCGGTCGAGTAAGACTTCGTATTCCCACATATAGGGCATGGACAACACATAAAACCATTCTCGCTTGTTTGCCTCACCACTTCGAGAAAATCATGCACGCCTTAATGTACTCGGCGGTGTGTCTGCCACCGTACATCCATTGCGGTTCATCTGCGTGCATTATATATAATTAATGTGTCAAAAATCATTACAGAACATCATGAATAGATAATTAAGTGACCAAATTAATAGAAGTTCATCATCACATAAAAACCAAAGTACATACATAGTTCTCATCTAACAACATAAAGCTCTGCAGAGCATCTAAATTAATTAAACCATACATTGAAACTATGTAAAACATTTCAATGCGAAACAAATGCGATCATAATCGCAACCAAGGTAACAACCGATCCAACGGCATAATGATACCGAGCCTCGGATGAATGGCATATTTTCTAATCTTTCTCATCTTCAAGCGCATTGCATCCATCTTGATCTTGTGATCATCGATTTACATCCGCAACATGCAACTCCAATATCATCTTCTCCTTCTCAAGTTCTTTTATTTTTTCCTTCAAGAAATTGTTTTCTTCTTCAACTAAATTTAACCTCTCGACAATAGGGTCGGTTGGAATTTCCGGTTCAACAACCTCCTAGATAAATAAAATCTATGTCACGTTGGTCGGCACAATTTTCATAAACAATAAATGAACCAATAGTTATGAAAAGATAATATATACCACATTCGAATCATAGACAGGCCGAGGGCCGACGGGGGCGGATACCAAAACCATCGCACTATATAAGATGCAATAATAAAAGTAAGAAAATAATACAAGTAAGAATATTTTTCCTTTCGGAAAGAAGATAAGAACAAGAGGCTCACCACGGTGGTCTTGGCGATGAGATCAGCTGGTGATCGACGGCGGTGAAGACGGGACGGGCGTGTGAACGCTAAACCTAGACAAATATTGAGGAAAATGGAGGCCGGAGGTCGAGCTTGAGAGGAGAAAGCTTAAGTAGTGTGGCTCGGGCATTTCATCGAACACCTCATGTGCATAGGAGGTGAGCTAGAGCACCACAAAGCCCCCCTCGGCAAGAAGAGAAAAACAGAGCACTGAGTGCTCGCTGCATGAGCGTAGGGGTATATATAGGCAACACTATTGGTCCGGTTCGTGGCATGAACGGGACTAAAGGGAAGCCTTTGGTCCCTGCTCATGCCACCAATCGGGACCAATAGTGGTGGGCCAGAGCCAGGCCCATTGGTCCCGGTTCATCCCACCAACCGGGACCAAAAGGTCCGGACGAACGGGACCAATGGCCCACGTGGGCCCGGCCGGCCCGTGGGCTCACGAACCGGGCAATAGTTCCATTGGTCCCGTTCGGATTGAACCGGACTAATGGGCTGAACTGGCCAGGCCATTGCCCCTTTCTACTAGTGTTGGACCCCATGTCAAGGAAGGAACAAGGAAGCCACGAGGGTGGGGGGCGCGCCCCTGCCTCGTAGGGCCCTCGTGGCTCCCCTGACGTGCTTCTTCCGCCCATATAACTCCACGTACCCTAAAACTTCCAAAAAAGAGAATAGATCGGGAGTTCCGCCGCCGCAAGCCTCTGTAGCCACCAAAAACCAATTGGGACCCTGCTCCACCACTGTCGAGGGGGGAGCCTCACCGGTGGCCATCTTCATCATCCGGTGCTCTCCATGACGAGGAGGAGTAGTTCACCCTCGGGCTGAGGGTATGTACCAAGAGCTATGTGTTTGATCTCTCTCGTGTTCTTGATTTGGCACGATCTTGATGTATCGCGAGCTTTGCTATTATAGTTGGATCTTATGTTTCTTCTCCCCCTCTTCTCTCTTGTAATGGATTGAGTTTTCCCCTTGAAGTAATCTTATCGGATTGAGTCTTTAATGATTTGAGAACACTTGATGTATGTCTTGTCGTGCATATCTGTGGTGACAATGGGATATCACGTGATTCACTTGATGTATGTTTTGGTGATCAACTTGCGGGTTCCGCCCATGAACCTATGCATAGGGGTTGGCACACGTTTTCGTCTTGATTCTCCGGTAGAAACTTTGGGGCACTCTTTGAGGTTCTATGTGTTGGTTTGAATAGATGAATTGAGATTGTGTGATGCATATCGTATAATCATGCCCACGGATACTTTAGGTGACATTGGAGTATCTAGGTGACATTTGGGTTTTCGTTGATTTGTATCTTAAGGTGTTATTCTACTACAAACTCTAGGGATGTTTGTGACACTTATAGGAATAGCCCAACGGATTTATTGGAAAGAATAACTTTGAGGTGGTTTCGTACCCTACCATAATCTCTTCGTTTGTTCTCCGCTATTAGTGACTTTGGAGTGACTCTTTGTTGCATGTTGAGGGATAGTTATATGATCCAATTATGTTATTATTGTTGAGAGAACTTGCACTAGTGAAAGTATGAACCCTAGGCCTTGTTTCCTAGCATTGCAATACCGTTTGTGCTCACTTTTACCATTAGTTACCTTGCTGTTTTTATATTTTCAGATTACAAAAACCTATATCTACCATCCATATTGCACTTGTATCACCATCTCTTCGCCGAACTAGTGCACCTATACAATTTACCATTGTATTGGGTGTGTTGGGGACACAAGAGACTCTTCGTTATTTGGTTGCGGGGTTGCTTGAGAGAGACCATCTTCATCCCTCGCCTCCACGGATTGATAAACCTTAGGTCATCCACTTGAGGGAAATTTGCTACTGTCCTACAAACCTCTGCACTTGGAGGCCGAACAACGTCTACAAGAAGGAGGTTGTGTAGTAGACATCAATGGGTCTGTTGATGGTGTAGGCTTATCGTCCCTCTTCCAAGGCATAGGCTCACCATCATAGAAGGATGATCGAGTCTCCGGGATCCTTAAATCTGCAGCCAAACTCATCCTCTTGAATCTATATTCATACTCACAGTTTTGGTTTTGCAGGTCATAGATCTGGGCTTGGAGGTGCTCGATTTTCTCGTGAAGCTTGAAGATGGCCTCCCCAATGGCCTTGGCGTCCAGCTTGTGGTTGTTGGTGAACTCCGTGATCATCATGTGATTGGTGTCGAGTCCACGCTCCACCATCTCCTGACACTTGAAAACGTGTTGCTCTATTGCTTCAAGCCTTGTCTCCACGCTTCCGGTCCTCCTTGGTCCCTCAACATCGCGGATGTGCAGCACCCCCTCATGCATCTCAATGGTTTGAGGATGTTGCAGCACTTCCGCGAGGTAGGGTTTGATGACCTTCTCGAAGAACTTGTCCTTGGGGGCACTTGGAGACGTCATGGTGATCTAGATCTGTCAGAAAAATAGTTCGAAACAAAAACAGAGGATATTTGCGTGATACAGTGGTCAAAACCTTTGGGAGATTATATAATGAATTTTTACCGACTAAAAGAAGTACCGTGCAAGAAAACAGAGTCCGGAGAGCACACGAGGTGCCCACGAGGCAGGGGGCGTGCCCGGGGGGTCGCGCCTCCACCCTCGTGGATGCCTCGTGTCCTTCCCGGACTACTTCTTATTTTCCTATTTTCTTAAATATTCCAAAACGGAGAAAAATTGCCATTAGAACTGTTTTGGAGTCGGTTTACTTACCGTACCACGTACCTATTCCTTTTTGGAGTCTGAAACATTCTGGAAAGTGTCCCTTATGTATTCCTCCCGGGTTACGGTTTCAATGACATTAGTTTCAACATTTATAGGATTACCTGAGATATAATGTTTGATTCTTTGACCGTTCACCACCTTTGGATTTGGGCCTTCAAAGTTGTTGATTTTTATTGCGCCGGAACAATAGACATCCTCGATAACGTAAGGCCCTTCCCATTTAGAGAGAAGTTTTCCTGCAAAAAATCTTAAACGAGAGTTGAATAACAACACATAGTCACTTACATTGAACTCACGCTTTTGTATCATTTTGTCATGCCATCTTTTAACTTTTTCTTTAAACAGTTTGGCATTCTCATAGGCCTGGGTTCTCCATTCATCAAGTGAGCTAATGTCAAATAGCCTCTTCTCATCGGCAAGTTTGAAATCATAATTGAGCTCTTTAATGGCCCAATATGCCTTATGTTCTAGTTCGAGAAGTAAGTGACACGCTTTTCCATAAACCATTTTTTACGGAGACATACCCATAGGATTTTTATATGCAGTTCTATAGGCCCATAATGCATCATCAAGTTTCTTGGACCAATTCTTTATAGATCTATTAACAGTCTTTTGCAATATTAATTTGAGCTCTCTATTACTCAATTCTACTTGACCACTAGACTGTGGGTGTGATGACCCACAAGTATAGGGGATCTATCATAGTCCTTTTGATAAGTAAGACTGTCGAACCCAACGAGGAGCGGAAGGAAATGATAAGCGGTTTTCAGCAAGGTATTCTCTGCAAGTACTGAAATAAGTGGTAACAGATAGTTTTGTGATAGAATAATTTGTAACGAGCAACAAGTAGCAAAAGTAAATGAAGTGCAGCAAGGTGGCCCAATCCTTTTTGTAGCAAAGGACAAGCCTGGACAAACTCTTATATAGAGAAAAGCGCTCCCAAGGACACATGGGAATATCGTCAAGCTAGTTTTCATCAAGCTCATATGATTCGCGTTCGGTACTTTGATAATTTGATATGTGGGTGGACCGGTGCTTGGGTGCTATTCTTACTTGAACAAGCATCCCACTTATGATTACCCTCTATTACAAGCATCCGCAACTACAACAAAAGTATTAAGGTAAACCTAACAATAGCATGAAACATATGGATCCAAATCAGCCCCTTATGAAGCAACGCATAAACTAGGGTTTAAGCTTCTGCCACTCTAGCAACCCATCATCTACTTATTACTTCCCAATGCCTTCCTCTAGGCCCAAATAATGGTGAAGTGTTATGTAGTCGACGTTCACATAACACCACTAGAGGCTAGACAACATACATCTCATCAAAATATCGAACGAATACCAAATTCACATGACTACTAATAGCAGGACTTCTCCCATGTCCTCAGGAACAATCGTAACTACTCACAAAGCATATTCATGTTCATAATCAAATGGGTATTATTATGCATATAGGATTTGAACATATGATCTTCCACCAAATAAACCAACTAGCATCAACTACAAGGAGTAATCAACACTACTAGCAACCTACTAGTACCAATCCCGGACTTGGAGACAAGAATTGGATACGAGAGATGAACTAGGGTTTTGAGAGGAGATGGTGCTGGTGAAGATGTTGATGGAGATTGCCCTCTGGTGATGATGATGGCGATGATTTCCCCCTCCCGGAGGGAAGTGCCCCCGGCAGAACAGCTCTGCCGGAGCCCTAGATTGGTTCCGCTAAGGTTCCGCCTCGTGGAGGCGAGTCTAAATCGAAAGGTTGCTTATGATTTTTCCCTTGACGAAAGACTTCATATAGCGAAGATGGCCACGGAGAGCCAACATGGGGCCCATAAGGGGGGCGCGCCCCACCCTCGTGGCTGTGGGGCCCCTCTCGACGTACTTCTTACGCTCAATATTTTTATTATTTCCAAAAATAACTTTTCGGAGTTTCGGGACTTTTGGAGTTGTGAGAATAGGTCTCTAATATTTGCTCCTTTTCCAGCCTGAATTCCGATTGCAGGCATTCTCCTCCTTATGTAAACCTTGTAAAATAAGAGAGAATAGGCATAAGTATTGTGACATAACATGTAATAACAGCCCATAATGCAATAAATATCGATATAAAAGCATGATGCAAAATGGACGTATCAGGGTGATACGGAGATGCAATTCTATGATTAACATCATACTTAGCAAGCATTTTACGAAAAGCACCATGAATAAAATGTGAACCACCATCAGTCATTAAATATGTAGGGACTCCAAACCTCGGAAAAATAACTTCTTTAAGCATCTTAATAGAGGTGTTATGATCAGCACTACTAGTTGGAATAGTTTCTACCCACTTAGTAACGTAATCAACAGCAACTAAAATATGTGTATATCCGTTAGAGGAAGGAAGCGGTCCCATATAATCAAAGCCCCAAACATCAAATGGTTCAATAACAAGTGAATAATTCATAGGCATTTCTTGACGTCTACTAATATTACCAATTCTTTGACATTCATCACAAGATAAGACAAACTTACGGGCATCTTTGAAGAGAGTAGGCCAATAAAAACCGGATTGCAATACCTTATGCGCAGTTCTATCTCCAGCATGGTGTCCTCCATAAGCCTCGGAGTGACACTTGTGTAGGATCTGTTCCTGTTCATGCTCAGGTACACAACGTCTAATAACACCATCTCCTCCTTCTTTATAAAGGTGTGGGTCATCCCAGAAGTAATGTCTTAAATCATACAAAAACTTTTTCTTTTGCTGGTATGTGAAACTAGGTGGTATAAATTTAGCAACAATGTAATTAGCATAATCGGCATTCCATGGAGCAGTATGAGAAGCATTTATGACAGCTAATTGTTAATCAGGGAAGCTATCATCAATAGGTAGTGGGTCATCAAGAACATTCTCTAACCTAGACAGGTTGTCTGCAACGGGGTTCTCAGCTCCCTTTCTATCAATAATATGCAAATCAAATTCTTGTAGTAGGAGAACCCATCTAATAAGTCTAGGTTTAGCATCCTTCTTTTCCATAAGATATTTAATAGCAGCATGATCAGTGTGAACAGTTATTTTAGAATCAACAATATAAGGTCTGAACTTATCACAAGCAAATACAACTACTAAAAATTCTTTTTTAGTGGTTGCATAATTTCTCTGGGCACTGTCTAGAGTTTTACTAGCATATTGGATAACATTTAATTTCTTATCAACTCTTTGTCCTAGAACAACACCTACAGCATAATCGCTAGCATCACACATAATTTCAAAGGGTAAATTCCAATCAGGTGGCTGAACAATAGGTGCAGAAATCAAAGCTTTCTTAAGTATTTCAAATGCTTCTACACAACCATCATCAAAGACAAAAGGAATATCTTTTGTAAGAGATTAGTCGAGGCCGGAGATTTTAGAGAAGTCCTTAATGAACCTCCTATAAAAAGCGGCATGACCAAGGAAACTTCTTATACCTTTAATGTCCTTGGGACACGACATCTTTTCAATAGCATCAACTTTAGCTTTATCAACTTCAATACCTCTTTCAGAAATTTTATGCCCCAAGACAATACCTTCATTAACTATAAAGTGGCACTTCTCCCAATTCAAGACAAGGTTAGTTTCTTCACATCTCTGCAAAACTCGATCAAGGTTGCTCAAGCAATCATCAAAAGAAGTTCCATATACAGAGAAATCATCCATGAAAACCTCAACAATATTTTCACAAAAATCAGAGAATATAGCCATCATGCATCTTTGAAAGGTAGCAGGTGCATTACATAAACCAAAAGGCATACATCTATAAGCAAAGGTACCGAAAGGGCAAGTAAAAGTGGTCTTTTCTTGGTCCTCTTTTGACTCAGGTATTTGAGAGAAACCAGAATAACCATCTAGAAAGCTAAAATGTGTATGTTTGGATAGTATTTCTAGCATTTGATCAATAAAAGGTAAAGGTTAATGACCCTTTTTAGTAGCTTTATTTAATTTTCGGAAATCAATTACCATTCTATAACCTGTAACAATTCTTTGTGGGATCAATTCATCTTTATCATTAGGAACAACAGTAATACCTCCCTTCTTAGGGACACAATGGACAGGGCTTACCCACTGACTATCAGCAATGGGATAAATTATACCTGCTTCCAGAAGATTTAGTATTTTTTTCTTACCACTTCTTTCATCTTAGGATTTATCCGTCGTTGGTGATCAACAACAGGTTTAGCGTCTTTCTCCAATTTTATTTTGTGTTGGCATAGAGTGGAATTAATGCCCTTAAGATCATCAAGAGTATATCCAATAGCAGCACGGTGCTTCTTTAGAGTTTTCAATAATTTCTTTTCTTCATGCTCTGAAAGGTTAGCACTAACAGGATATATCTTTTTCTCATCAAGATAAGCATATTTGAGAGTATCAGGTAATGGTTTAAGCTCAAACACGGGATCATCCTTGGGTGGAGGAGGATCCCCTAGGATTTCAATAGGCAAGTTGTGTTTCAAAATAGGTCCCTGTTTAAAGAATACTTCATCTATTCCCTTCTTTCATTCATAAACATATCATTTTCATGGTCTAGAAAATATTGTTCTAAAGGATCATTAGGAGGCATGGCAATAGAAGCAAGACCAATAATTTCATCTTTCCTAGGCAATTCCTCATCACGGGGTTGTGTATGGAATTTAGCAAAATTAAACTCATGAGACATATCACCCAAACCAATAGTAACAACATCCTTTTCGCAGTCTATCCTAGCATTAACAGTATTCAAGAAGGGTCTACCAAATATGATGGGACAGAAGTCATCTTGTGGGGAACCAAGAACAAGAAAATCAGCAGGATATTTAACTTTCCCACACAAGACTTCAACATCTCTAACAATCCCAACTGGTAAAATAGTGTCTCTATTGGCAAGCTTAATTGTAACATCAATTTCCTCTAACTCAGCAGGTGCAATATCATGCATAATTTCTTTGTATAAGGAATGAGGTATTGCACTTGCACTAGCACCCATATCACATAAGCCATGATAACAATGATCTCCTATTTTAACAGAAATAACAGGCATGCCTACAAAAGGTCTATGTTTATTTTTAGCATCAGGTCTAGCAATTCTAGCAGCTTCATTGTAGAAGTAAACAACATGCCCATCAATATTATCAGCCAAGAGATCCTTAACCATAGCAATACTAGGTTCAACTTTAATTTTCTCAGGGGGTTTGGGTGTCCTAATATTACTTTTGTTGACCACGGTTGAAGCTTTAGCATGATCCTTTATTCTAACAGGGAAAGGTGGTTTCTCAATATAAGCAGTAGGAACAATAGGATCATTATATGTGATAGTATTTTCTTCAACTTTAATAGGTGAAACTACTTTTACTTCAATGGGAGGATTATATTTAAACCACTTCTCCTTAGTGAGATCAACATGAGTAGCAAAGGATTCACAGAAAGAAGCTACTATCTCAGAGTCAAGTCCATATTTAGTGCTAAATTCACGGAAAACATCGGTATCCATAAAAGATTTAACACAATCAAACTTAGGTGTTATACCTAACTCCTTACCTTCGTCGAGATCCCAATCTTTAGAGTTGCGTTTAATTCTTTCCAATAAATCCCATTTGAATTCAATAGTCTTCATCATAAAAGATCCAGTACAAGAAGTATCGAGCATGGAGCGATTAGAGAAAGCCGAGCATAATTTTTTTGAATAATCATTTCTCTTGAGAGCTCATGATTGGGGCATGAATATAACATTGACTTAAGCCTCACCCAAGCTTGAGCGATGCTTTCTCCTTTGTGAGGCCAAAAATTATATATATAATTACGATCATGATGAACAAGATGCATAGGATAAAACTTCTGATGAAATTCCAATTTCAGTCGGTTGTAGTTCCATGATCCCATATCATCACATAGCCTAAACCATGTCAATGCCTTTCCCTTCAAAGATAAAGGGAAGACCTTCTTCTTGATAACATCCTCGGGCATACCTGCAAGCTTAAATAATCCACAAACTTCATCCACATAGATTAGGTGTAAATCGGGATGCAATGTTCCATCTCCTGTAAAAGGATTAGCTAGCAGTTTCTCTATCATACCCGAAGGAATTTCAAAGTAACATTTTCAGTAGGTTCGGTAGGTTGAGGAGCAACTCTTTGCTCTACTGGTCGGGGTGAAGATACCCCGAACAAGCCCCTCAGAGGATTACTTTCCATAGTAACAAGTGACAGTAAATTTCAGCACACTATACAAATTTTTCCATACCAAATTCCACCTACCAAAGGCGCTTCACTCCCCGGCAACGGCGCCAGAAAAGAGTCTTGATGACCCACAAGTGTAGGGATCTATCGTAGCCTTTTTGATAAGTAAGAGTGTCGAACCCAACGAGGAGCAGAAGGAAATGATAAGCGGTTTTCAGCAAGGTATTCTCTGCAAGCACTGAAATTATCGGTAACAGATAGTTTTGTGATAAGGTAATTTGTAGCGGGTAACAAGTAATAAGTGTAAATAAAGTGCAGAAAGATGGCCCAATCCTTTTTGTAGAAAAGGACAAGCCTGGACAAACTCTTATATGAAGGAAAACGCTCCCGAGGACACATGGGAATTATCGTCAAGCTAGTTTTCATCATGCTCGTATGATTCGCGTTCGTTACTTTGATAGTTTGGTATGTGGGTGGACCGGTGCTTGGGTGCTGCCCTTTCTTGGACAAGCATCCCACTTATGATTAACCCCTATTGCAAGCATGCACAACTACAAAAGAAGTATTAAGGTAAACCTAACCATAGCATGAAACATATGGATCCAAATCAGCCCCTTACGAAGCAACTCATAAACTAGGTTTAAGCTTGTGTCACTCTAGCAACCCATCATCTACTTATTACTTCCCAATGCCTTCCTCTAGGCCCAAGCAATGGTGAAGTGTCATGTAGTCGACGTTCACATAACACCACTAGAGGAGAGACAACATACATCTCATCAAAATATCGAGCGAATACCAAATTCACATGACTACTGATAGCTAGACTTCTCCCATGTCCTCAGGAACAAACGTAACTACTCACAAATCATATTCATGTTCATAATCAGAGGTATATTAATATGCATAAAGGATCTGAACATATGATCTTCCACTAAATAAACCAACTAGCATCAACTACAAGGAGTAATCAACACTACTAGCAACCCACAGGTACCAATCTGAGGCTTTGGGACAAAGATTGGATACAAGAGATGAACTAGGGTTTTAGAGGAGATAGTGTTGGTGAAGATGTTGATGGAGATTGACCCCCTCCCAATGAGAGGATCGTTGGTGATGACGATGGCGATGATTTCCCCCTCCCGGAGGGATATTTTCCTGGCAGAACAGCTCCGCCGGAGCCCTAGATTGGGTCCGGCAAGGTTCCGTCTCGTGGTCGCGGAGTTTCTTCCTCAAAGCTTGCTTAAGATTTTTTTTCCAGGGTAAAAGACTTCATATAGTAGAAGATGGACACTGGAGTCCTGCCAGGGGGCCCACGAGGCAGGGGGGCATGCCCAAGGGGTAGGGCGCGCCCCCACCCTCGTGGAAGGTGGGTGCTCCCATCTGGTACTTTCTTCGCTCAGTATTTTTTATTAATTCCAAAATAACTTCCGTGGAGTTTCAGGACTTTTGGAGTTGTGCAGAATATGTCTCTAATATTTGCTCCTTTTCCAGCCCAGAATTCCAGCTGCCGGCATTCTCCCTCTTCATGTAAACCTTGTAAAATGAGAGAGAATAGGCATAAGTATTGCGACATAACGTGTAATTACAGCCCATAATGCAATAAATATCAATATAAAAGCATGATGCAAAATGGACGTATCAGGGGGACCTCGAGCAGGGGCGGGTTAGGTAGACGCAGCTGCGGCCGGTCGGCTTTAAAGCAAACGCGGCCAGCTCAAGGCCGCGTCGGCGGGTCAATTGAGCAGCTCCAAGGCGGGATGGCTCACCCGTGGCGGAACGAGGCGGTACGAGGAGGCCTCCGACGAGGTAGAGGAGGAACATGACGACTCTAGTGGCGGGTCAGTACGGGCGACTCCACACACAGGTCACGGCAGCTCAACGACGAAGCACGGCTGAGCCGATGGTGATTTGGAGGTTTGGCTGCGGTGAAGACAAAGGCGGTTTACTCGCGGCAGGTTACAGCAGCGGAAGCGTGCCGGTGAGGCACTGCCGCAGCGGAGGCGGCTCAGAGGCGAGGGCGCAGGCGAACTATGGTAGAGGGCGTGCCGGTGGATCACAGCCGCGGCGGAGGCAGCTCGCTACCGAAGAGAGCGAAGGCGGCTCGTAGCCGCAGCGGCGGTCACTCGAGGCGACGGAGTCCCGCGACTTAACACGGGGTGGTTCAGTGCGAGTCCGGCGATTGGAAGCCCTGGCGGAGGCGACTCAGTAGGGCCGGACAATGGTTTTGAAGGCGACTTGTGCAGAGGAAAGCGACACGACCGAGCGCAACAAGCCGGCGCGAGGAGGAAGCAACCTGGAAAGCGGTGGCTCGAATACGCGGTACCCCGGAGGAGACGAGCGGCTGCTCAGGCAGGTCGTGAGGATGGCGACTTGATGGCGGTTACGGCCGATGGGCGCGGCGGCCTTTGACACGGCCATAG
Organism: Aegilops longissima; assembly: GCA_021605205.1. NCBI lineage: Eukaryota > Viridiplantae > Streptophyta > Magnoliopsida > Poales > Poaceae > Aegilops > Aegilops longissima. Next base: position 562,458,567 of record CM038676.1, on the reverse strand, counting down.
CAGAGGAAACGTGCCGCAGTAGCGGCTTCAGCACGCCGTCGAGGCCGGCTTGATACAGCGGCTCAAAACGGCGACTTGCATGTTCGAATACGAGGCCAGTTTGAAGATGGCCAGCAGCGAGGGAGACTCGGAGGCGCGAGGCCGCCGCGGTTGAGGAATGGCAGAGGCAGAATTGGAACTTGCAGAAATAGCGCAGGGGACGCCGGAGCCGGCCCGAGCGGCAACTTGGTCCAGGTGCATGGTTGTGTAGATGAGAGCACGTGGCCGGCGGCTCAGCAAGGCCGACAAAAACGACTTGATGTGATCCTCCTCTACCTGGGCGCGGCGGCTCACGGCAATTTTGCGGCTTAAGAGCGGCTGCGACCTCAACAACGGCAACCCGACGATGCGGCGCGGCAGCCACGGAGGCAAGGGTTACAGCGGCGGCTCGAAGGCGCTTCCGATGCGGTTTGCTTCGAGGTGACTCAAAGGCAACAGCGGTTTCAGCCGGAAGCAGGGGCGGCGCGACGGGCGGCTCAGCGGAGGAGCGACGCGAAGCCATGGTGGCTTTGGAGGCCGGCAGGTTGTAGCCAAGGCGAAGTTTGGAGCGGACGATTCCGTTTTGGCATGAAGCAGCCGTTTGACCCGGCTATCATGGGAAACAGAGCACAGTCAGGGAGGCTCGGGGGCGGCGGGCGGCGGCTTGGGGACGGCGGCTTTGAGTAAGCCACGACGGAAAAAGCAGCCTGGAGTAGGCCACAATGGAACCCGTGGCGGTTTAGCGGAAACGTAGTCCAGGCCGGAGGCAACAAGAGGCCACAACGGCTCAGTGGCGAGGCACGGCTGAACCAGCGGCGACGCGTGAGACCCGGACGGTGGTTCTCACCTAGCAGTTTTGCCGTATTGGGGTTTCTTGATTCCCTCTTCGATTTGTTTTTGGTCTCCAACCGGAGTAGGTTTCCATCAGATGCAAACATGTCGTTGTCTGTGCTGCCCTTGATTTGACTGCAATTTGACGGATTACACAGCCGGTGGCGGCGATTCAACAACAACTCTAGCTTCTTTGACGATGAATTTGCCAACTCTTTCTAATGTTGGTTCTTTTTCTCCCGGTCAATCGCGAATTTCTCAAACCCTAGATGAGATCCCTCCAAGAACTCAACACCACCGTGCGCGGGCCCCATGGCGGTCGCCAACTATCGTGTATTTGTCACGGCATATGTCCTAGTGTGAGGACTTAGTCGTGAGGCCAACACATCTATGTGGTATCTTGAGAGGGGTTGATCGGGATGAGAGACGCGAGGAGGATTAACGCACAAGACAAGGGTTTAGACAGCTTCGGGCCCCGGGAAACATCATCCGGTAATAACCCTACATGCTATTTGTGGCTAGGTCTCATTATGCTCATGAGGGAGACGTCGCATAAACCGGCTCTCCTCTTTTTGTGTCCATCCTTAAAGATTATTCAACCTGTCCCTCTTGGGGTGCCCTGCCCCTCCTTATATATGTTGAAGGGGCGGGTTACATCACAAGTCCTAGTAGGATTAGGATTATTTTATTACAAGTGGAGTCCTAGTCTTGCTTCCTTTGTAGGAGAATATTCCTTATGCCTTTCCTCTTAAGCCGGCCCACCAGAACATAAGCCGGCCTTCCCACGAGTCGCCTTCTGGGCCGTTGGGTCTTGTCGATCATCTGACCCACCCGCCGGGTCACTAATAGGTCACTGAGGCTCGGGCGGGTCTCCAGCGAGTCGCCAAGTGTCAGCCGGGTCTCTGGTGAGCCGCCAAGTCCGGCCGGGTCATACCATGGGGTATATCCCCGACAGGTACCAAAGTAATCTAGGAGTGGATCACTGGACAGCGGTCAAGAACATCCTGAAATACCTGAAAAGGACTAAGGACATGTTTCTCGTTTATGGAGGTGACAAAGAGCTTGTCGTAAATGGTTACATCGATGGTAGCTTTGACACTGATCCGGATGACTCTAAGTCGCAAATCGGATACATATTTATATTGAATGGTGGAGCTGTCAGTTGGTGCAGTTCCAAGCAGAGCGTCGTGGCGGGATCTACGTGTGAAGCGGAGTACATAGCTGCTTCGGAAGCAACAAATGAAGGAGTCTCGATGAAGGAGTTCATATTCGATCTAGGTGTAATACCTAGTGCATCGGGTCCAATGAAAATCTTTTGTGACAATACTGGAGTAATTGCCTTAGCGAAGGAATCCAGATTTCACAAGAGAACCAAACACATCAAGAGACGCTTCAACTCCATTCATGATCAAGTCAAGGAGGGAGACATAGAGATTTGCAAAATACATACGGATATGAATGTTGCAGACCCGTTGACTAAGCCTCTTCCACGAGCAAAACATGATCAGCACCAAGACTCCATGGGTGTTAGAATCATTACAATGTAATCTAGATTATTGACTCTAGTGCAAGTGGGAGACTGAAGGAAATATGCCCTAGAGGCAATAATAAAGTTGTTATTTATATTTCCTTGTATCATGATAAATGTTTATTATTCATGCTAGAATTGTATTAACCGGAAACTTGATACATTTGTGAATACATAGAGAAAACAAAGTGTCCCTAGTAGGCCCCTACTTGAATAGCTCGTAAATCAAAGATGGTTAAGTTTCCTGACCATAGACATGTGTTGTCATTTGATGAATGGGATCACATCATTAGGAGAATGATGTGATGGACAAGACCCATCCGTTAGCTTAGCATAATGAATGTTAAGTTTTATTGCTATTGCTTTCTTCATGACTTATACATGTTCCTCTGACTATGAGATTATGCAACTCCCGAATACCGGAGGAACACCTTTTGTGCTATCAAACGTCATAACGTAACTGGGTGATTATAAAGACGCTCTATAGGTGTCTCTGAAGGTGTTTGTTGGGTTGGCATAGATCGAGATTAGGATTTGTCACTCCGAGTATCGGAGAGGTATCTCTGGGCCCTCTCGGTAATGCACATAGTGATAAGCCTTGCAAGCAATGTGACTAATGAGTTAGTTACGGGATGATGCATTAGGGAACGAGTAAAGAGACTTGCCGCTAACGAGATTGAACTAGGTATGAGGATACTGACGATCGAATCTCGGGCAAGTAACATACCGATGACAAAGGGGATAACGTATGTTGTCATTGCGGTTTGAACGATAAAGATCTTCGTAGAATATGTAGGAACCAATATGAGCATCCAGGTTTCACTATTGGTTATTGACCGGAGATGTGTCTCGGTCATGTCTACATAGTTCTCGAACCTGTAGGGTCCGCACGCTTAACGTTCGATGACGATTTGTATTATGAGTTATGTGTTTTGGTGACCGAAGATTGTTCGGAGTCCCGGATGAGATCACGAACATGAGGAGGAGTCTTGAAATGGTCGAGAGATAAAGATTGATATATTGGACGATAGCATTTGGACACCGGATGGTTTTGGATATTTATCGAAGTACCGAGGGGTTACCGGAACCCCCCGGGGAAAGTAATGGGCCTACATGGGCCATAGGGGAGAGGGGAGGCAACCCACAAGGGGTGGCCGCGCCCCCCTCCCATAGGGAGTCCGAATTGGACTAAGGGAGGGGGCATGCCCCCCTTTCCTTCTCCGCTTCCCTCTCCCTTCCCTCTTTCCCCCCTCCATGAGAAGGAAAAAGGGGGGGCAAATCCTACTAGGACTAGGACTCCCCTCTCCTTGGCGCACCCCTGGCGGCCGGCCTCCTCCTCTCCCTCCTTTATATACGTGGGCAGGGCACCCCTTGGATACACACCAATTGTTCCAAGCCGTGTGCGGCATCTCCCTCCACGGTTTACTCCTCCGGTCATATTCACGTAGTGCTTAGGTGAAGCCCTGCGCGGATCACATCAGCATCACCGTCACCACGCCGTCGTGCTGACGAAACTCTCCTTCGACCCTCTGCTGGATCAAGAGTTCGAGGGACGTCATTGAGCTGAACGTGTGCTGAACTCGGAGGTGCCGTACGTTCGGTACTTGATCGGTTGGATCACGAAGATGTTCGACTACATCAACCGCGTTAAACTAACGCTTCCGCTTTCGGTCTACGAGGGTACGTGGACACACTCTCCCCCTCTTGTTGTTGTGCATCTCCTAGATAGATCTTGCGTGATCGTATGATTTTTTTTGAAATTGCATGCTACGTTCCCAACAAATTAGGGGGGTAGAGAACAGTTAGGTAACACAACTGTAACATTTTGTAGTGTAGGATTTCTCCATATGCTACATAGTACTCTTTGATGAGTGTGTACCAGTTTGGCAAGACAAGTGGTTGCTGCTTCTAGGTTCAGGGGAGCTGGTGTGGCACAAGGGCATACCAACGATTAGCTAGAGTCATCCCTAGAAATTTGGGACCCTGATGCATAATGTAAGGTGAGGCCCTGCAATTCAAAAGAACATATAATTAAAAGAACTACCCAATGGCGAAATCAAAGTCGGGCCGCTATGCGGGTACAAGCACAAAGTGCTCTCTGCTCTGATGCTCGACTTTAGGCCTTCGGTTGATCGCACATGATGTTCAACAGGTATATGGGTAAATTGTCAAGTGTGATCGGCCAATCCAACTTCTACGGATCAATTCCTACGTATTCAAAGAAAATATTTTGTCCCGGTTGGGGACCCACGATTTTTGGGGCCCTTGAGATCGCACCTCTGGCACATGCACAATTAGGCAAGAGAAGAGAACGAGGATAGTAAAGAGGAAGAACCTCAACTAGCAGGAAGGACGAATGCCATCGGATAGCAGGAACCTCAACTAGCAGGAAGGACGAATGCCATCAGATAGCAGGGTTGAGTTGCAGAGTATACCTCCAGCGGGCCAAAGCAAGGGACGGGTTTGGCGAAGCATAAGACGACAATGGTGAAGGGAAGAGAAATAAGGAAAAGAGAAGAAAATGCAGAAGGAGGCATGATAAAGACAACAACAACGCACAGGTGAACGAGCTGACAAAAACCATCACACAGAGTCACACGCGTGGACATGTGCCCAGTAACAGCGAAAAGACCAGACGCCGAAAACCGCATAAAAAGAGCGACACCCCATGATGCAAAAGCCAATGGGAGCACATGGCTTTACCCAATGGAGCAAGCGTCGTAGGCTTACCAGCCAATGGACTCACCCGTGCTCACTGCTAACCCAAGCCACTAGCATGGGGGCTGGCAGGTCGGAGCATCGTCGAACAACGGCTGAGTACACAAGGAAGGAGGATTTAGGGTTTGAGATTCTTGAGACGTGGAGAGAGACAAACCTACGGGTTCGCATTCATATCCGCGTCGTTGATTGCCCCAGGTATGCTGGATCGTGTTCTTCCGTCGCCAGAGAGCGGCCGCCTCTAGTGCGGCGGCTCGCTGTTTTCTCATGGCCGCAGAGAGGAACAGTGGAGGAGGGCAGGTGGAGGTGCGCTCACTTCTCGCCATCTTCGGTTCGTCTCCCGCTGAAGCTTGGGTAAGATCATCTCTCCTTGTCATGGCGGAGTGGCGGCGGCGCCACGAGGAGGAAGGAGAGGTGAATGCTGCTGTGAATGGGAGGCTACAGATTCGAGGGACGGTGATGGGGTTTGTTTGAAAAGACGGAGATGCCTCGGGGCTGAGGACGATATCCTGGGGTGCCACCGCGGAGCTCTCACGGGTGATCCTGACTGCCCCGCGATGCCTTCTGACGCCCGAGTGCAACATTGCCCTAAGAAGCGGCCTTACTCGACACCTGTTAAGAAGAGAAGATGACACAGAGCAACCAGCCGCCGAATATCTCCTCTATAAAAAAACGTCGAAGGCGCATCAAGTGGACACAGGAGATTCACCACAGCGCCGCAAAGGCGCAAACGCATGCGTGTAAAAAGAAAAGAAAAGATAACAGAGTCGCCACCAATCATCATCTTTTTTTTTTTTGAAATAAACCAATCACCATCTCTCAGGATAGACACGCATGAAGATGTTGAAAACCGAAGGGGAAAAGTCTTTCCCGAAAAGAAAAGAAACCATTGTCAACACTCACACAGAGAGAGAGGGGCTCACTCAACACAACGAGCACGGCTCACGCCCGATCCGGACCGTGCACCGCGTGACCTCACCGGGCCGACCGACCACGCGCAGGTCCACAAAGCTCACTCGCTTGCTCCCTCGCGCGCACGGAAAGAAAACCTCACCCCAGTCTACCCCACCCCTCCAAACCATCCCGTCGGTCATCCTCCCCTTTTCGGTTGGCCATTCCCCCCGCTCGCCGCCCAACGCGCATCGCATCGCATCGCATCGCAGGTGAAGTGGAGCGAAGCGAAGGAGTGGACGAAAGGGGAATCAGACCGTGCCAAAGGCCACACACCTCACCACCCTCTCCCCTCGATTTTTTTTTTCTTCCCTTCCATTCCATTCCATTCCCCCCTTCCTCCCGTCTCGCTGCTACGCATCGCAATTCCCCAATCCAAGACCATATTCCTCTCGCGTCTCCAGCCCCCCTCCGCAGCTCCGCCCCGCCGCGACGCGCCGCAGCACAGCCCAGCACACTCCCCGCCCCCCCCCGCCGCCGCAGCACCGCTCCTGCCCCGCGCGGCGGCCGCGGCAGGTACGGACCCCCGGCCCTCCCGGCCCGTCGTAGTTAGATCAGGGCCCGCGCGCGCCCGCCTCCCGGGGCGGGCGCGGGCGGTGGCGCGTCTCGTGGGGTTGGGGGGGCTAGGGTTCGGGCGGTCGCGTGCCGGCTCGGTTTGGTCGCGGGCCCCGGCTGATCCGAGGGCGAGCTGGCTGTTCGCTCCCCCGGGAGGCGCCGTCAACTCGGGATGCCGCGTCTCCGCGAGTCTGGCTCCCGAAATGGGCGCTGGGTAGATCCCCTTGTCCCGTTGGACGGGCCAGAGTAGCGGTTAGAGGTTATAGGGAGCTATAGGGCGTGGAGTTCACGGATGGAAGGCGGTCTTCAGTTGAGTAGAGGTCATCAGATTGCAGAATTGTTCGGCGACAACCTTCCAGTATTGGAAGGTTCTGTGCTTGCTGGACTGTGTGTGATAGGCTTGTTTACGGGGTTTTCGTGCCGCTCTGATAACGCTTGTGTCGGGAGTTATCGGACTTGATACCGCCGGTGGGTTTTACGCCGGTCTGATAACGGTTTTGTCGCGAGTTATTAGTAGACTTGATACCCCCGGTTGTGTCAGGAGTTATCAGATTGCTGAATTCGAGGACAAGTATTGGAAGTTTCTGTGCTCACTGGACTGTGATAGGCTTGTTTACGGGATTTTCGTGCCGCTCCAATAACGGTTTTGTCGGGAGTTATCAGTAGACTTGATACCGCCGGTGGGTTTTGCGCCGGTCTGATAACGGTTTTGTCGGGAGTTATTAGTAGGCTTGATACCTCCGGTGGGTTTTGCGCTGGTCTGATAACGGTTTTGTCGGGGCTTAGAAGACTTGATGCCGTGGCGGTCTTGTCGGATAAGAGTACTGGTTTTATTAGCATGGTGGTGTGCTGGATTCAGCTCAAAATTAATAATTCCGTTGTCGTTTATGCATGCAGCCGCGGATAAGGTTGTCCGAAGTAGCTGGAGGGTTTGCTGATGGCTGGTGCCTCAGCAACAGATGATTCTTCTGCGAGCACGGCTGGGATGAGGGATGACGATCGCAGCATGTCCGGCGAGTCCTTGTCGGAGTGGCGGTCGTGTGACCAGGGCGAGAGCGGAAGCCCTTCAACATCCCCGCCATTTTGGGACACCGATTGCGACGATGATGATCCTGGTGCGTAACGCGCTTGCATATATGGTTGCGTGGTTTGATTAGCATGTTATTTTGGCGTGACATGCTGTGGAAGTTATTTTGGTATATGGATTGCTGTGATGCCTTTTGTACTTGAAATCTTTGGCATGTTCCAATAGTCCAACAACACCAACTGGGCAGCTGATACACTATACCTCCTATGAAAACCAAATTATCTTGTCAATCTGTAAGGGTGGAGCTTGTGACCCACTCATCAGTACATATTGGTTCATTTTGCAGTGCCATGGTATCCAAGGTTGCTTCGTGCTGGTTGCTTGGACCTAGTGCCATGATTAGAAATGCAGATGTTGCATGGGCATGATGATAGATAGCGTTTGGCATGGCTCTCACATTTAGAAAGTCTTGTCGTATCCGAATTCTCAATGTAGGAAATATAAATACAGAGAGGTTTAATTTGTCTTTTATCTGTCTTCAATGAAAAAGGCAGAAATCATGATATGGTTAGACCAGAACGTCAGTTGATTCAAGAGATCTACCATTTATGATTAAACTCAAACCGCATGCATATTAGAGCTCGGTGCGTAGTATATAAAGTTTAAGCTATTTTCCCAGTATTCCGTTGTAAATAAAATAAAATGTGACCATGCCTTTATTTAGTTGTTGAGATTATCCATATGCACCTAGACAATTGCACTCTAAAATACCATGCAATTAATGTTGAGCTAAATATCGCGCAGGCAATTTAATGATCTGTGGTGCTCATTGTTTGTCACTCAACACTGTCTTAAACTGGCCATCTTAAATAGCTTCTACAAGCTGAAAACTGAGGATCACTTTCTGTCTCTATCTACAATGAAATAATTCATTTACCTTCTCTTTTGTGCCAATTCACAATGTCAGTAGTTGTCTCAATCTTTTCTATTCTAAAATTGGAATGATCTTTTAAATACTCCCTCCGTCTGGAATTACTTGTCGGAGAAATGAATGTATCTAGAGTTCTAGACGTATTTTGGTGATAGATACATCCATTTTTATTCATTTCCGTGATAAGTAATTCCGGACGGAGGGAGTAGTTAATTTGCATGCTGATACTTGCCCAAATTAAATTTGTTTGTGTCAACATTTGCTTTCATTGCATGGATAAATCTATTTCCTTACCGTGATGCAAGTCTTATCATGCTATTGATTGAACTACCTTTAAGGATAACTTCCTCTGAGATTTGGAAGCTGTATTTGTTTTTTGTGTGTTTAATCTCATTTCACTCAACTCTGATAGCAGGCCCTAAACCTTCAGAATTATACGGTCGGCATACTTGGAGGATTGAGAATTTTTCCAAGGAGAAGAAGAGAGAGATGAAAAGTGAGCCGTTTGAGGCTGGTGGTTACAAATGGTAAAGTGCCTTTTGACAACCTTGTTCAACAACTTGACCAATGATCTTACTAAATGATCTATTTTCAAATGTTACCTGGGAACTGAGGGGGGTGAAATCTATCGTTCGTTCTACTTGTTTTGGTGAAATTATAGATTTGACTCTGTTCGATAGCCCAGCCTGCATGGACGCCTGTGTTTCGTGGTTTACCTTGTGCATTCTCTTTTTGCCTCGTGTGGGGACATATAATTCAGGAGTTTTTGCTTCCTGCATGGCAGTAATGACGCATACATTATCTTTCTTACCCGTAGTTTGTCATTTGTTTGCTTTTTCTCGTGTTGGTATTTATAAAACGTAATATGGGGCAATTTTGTCTTGCTATGTTTTCCTTTCTGTCATTCTGTGCACCCCAGTCATTTAAACATTATCTTTCTTACCCGTAGTTTGTCATTTGTTTGCTTTTTCTCGTGTTGGTATTTATAAAACGTAATATGGGGCAATTTTGTCTTGCTATGTTTTCCTTTCTGTCATTCTGTGCACCCCAGTCATTTATGATTATAAAGTCTACCTCTGCATGTCCTGCTGATGTATTGACCCTTTCAAGAAGTGCATGATCAGAACAAAAAATATTGTCCTTAAGCTGGAGATTGGAGAGTGCCACACAATCCTTTTCTCATATGTGCAATGTTTTGACATGTTTGGTTTACATTTTGTACTAGAGTATTTATTTCACGTGGGTGGGAGCAGGGAGGGAGGAGTAAGGACTAGAAGTTCACGGTCCTGATATGTCTGCTTTGATTATTCTGTTAACGTTGACACAGTGCGTCTTAGTATACGATACCATTTTTGTCTCTTTTTGGACACCAATTTTTCATTTTTACCTTCAGAAAGGTTTTTAGCCTCGCTGAGGGCTTATTGTTGTAGCTTCGCTGATGGCTTAATGTTGTAGCTTTGCTGAGGGCTAAATGAACAAGTCTGAAAGCTTGATGACTCATTTTTCTGGTGTATATTTGTTCTTCTCTGTATGCACAGATACTGACTCCCTTGTTGTTTCCAATTGTTATTTCACAGGTATATACTTGTATACCCTCAAGGATGTGATGTCTCCAATCACTTGTCATTGTTTCTTTGTGTTGCTAATCATGACAAACTCCTCCCAGGTTTGATGTTACCATGTTTGCAGCTATCTTGCACACATTGGAAATTACTTATCTGACTCTAGTATGAAAATTTCAGGATGGAGCCATTTTGCACAGTTCACTATAGCTGTAGGCAATATGGATCCTAAGAAAATTAAATACTCAGGTGAGCTGAACTTTGGTTTGTTCTCTTCATAGGAAGCTACAGTATATCTATCTATCTATCTATCTTTTCACCTTGTTCAGGCATTAATGAAGTAATTTTTGTAGACACTTTGCATAGGTTTTGGAAGAAGGAGCATGATTGGGGATGGAAAAAGTTTATGGAGTTGTCAAAGATTCAGGATGGTTTTCTCGTGGACGACGTTCTTGAAATAATTGCTCAAGTTCAAGTTATCAGGTAGTTAATCTGTCTATGCTCATGATCGATAGCTAATTTTTAAATCATTGTGCCTCTAATTCATGTCTCAGAAGGGAACTGTTCGATCTATTCATCTGAGCATGTCTTTGCCTTACCGAACTATCATGTAACATTAGACTGCTGTGTTTTCATATCGAAGGGAGAAAGTGGACAGACCATTTCGTTGCCTTGATCGTCCGTATCGAAGAGAATTGCTCCGTGTCTATACGACCAATATAGAACAAATTTACCGACGTTTTATCGAGGAACGAAGAAATAAACTTACCAAGCTCATTGAGGACAAAATTAGATGGTCCAGGTGACGCCATTATCTTTTCTAGTATACATCACAACAAGTCAATGTTGCCTGTTTTGTTCATATTATGTTTAAAGATTGAAATCTTTGTTGGCCTTTCAGTTTTCGTGCATTCTGGTCAGCAATTGACCCAAGAACGAGGCACCGTATGTCCAGAGAGAAGACTGATACAATACTTAAAGTACTGGTGAAGCATTTCTTTGTAGAGAAAGAGGTTACTTCAACATTAGTGATGGACTCTTTGTATACGGGTCTGAAGGCACTCGAATACCAGAGCAAGGGCAAGAAAGGGAGAACAAAAATAGCAGAATTGGATGAACTACCTGCACCCATGGTCAATGTTGATATGGACATATTTGTTTTAGCTGGTGATGTTATAACTTTACTTGAGAGAGCAGCGTTGGAACCCTTGCCTTGTCAACCAGTATCTCCGAAGGATGACAAATGTTCCCAGAGCCGCATGAAGGTATGATTAATGAGGTTTGATATATTGCAACATTTTTTTCGAGTTTATTAGGATATATATTTTTTACTACTTGCTAGTAGTGTCTTAGTTATATCTATGCATACTGTTTGTTAATCTAATTTATAAAGTTTTTCTACTGGATTTGCAATATGTCGTTCAAGTAGCGTAGTTGCTGCACCTCCTTTTGTGATATGAACAATACCTACCTTACTGCAGCTCGTCCAATTTCTTCCGTTGTTGAAAGAGAGGTTGTAGGTTCTTGTTTGAACTGCCTAGTATATGTTCACTGAATGATATGTTGGTTTTGGATGGGCTTATGATGTTGTTTGAGTACTGGTGAGCTTGTATTTATCATATGATATTGAAACATCTGTAATGCTCAAATTTGAAACTGTAGTCTATTGTATCAGTGAAATAACTGTCGCACCTAATCATTTTGTAACTATGCCCATCTTCATAGGATGGTAGTTCTGGCGAGGTTAACAAAATCTCTATGGAGCGCGAAGAAAGACGCCTAACTGAGCTTGGGCGGAAGATACTTGAAACATTTGTGCTATCTCACATATTTAGGTAACAACTGTTTTCTGTATATTGATCTTATTACTTAAAGTTAAAGCTACCTCGTTATATTGGCCCAAATTAGAAGTGATAGGTATGTGTTTGTTCCTCAAGCTTTGTGGGCTCGTTTATTCAGAGTCTTGAGCAGCTGAACATTTGAATACGGCTAGTTAACCCTTGAAGTTTCAAGATTTTGCTAGGGGCAAACATCCTGGACATAGCAAACTTTTATGAAACGTAGAGCCAGGTTTTAGTTTGTCTGATCTGAATGTTCGAGGCTTAAATTGTATCCAGTTACGAAGTACTACAAAAGGTGCTGAATTGGTTAATTCTATATTGAGCCATATCTTATTGTACTGAAATTTATGTTATACTCATTAGCAGCAAAAGCTTGATCAACTAAAAGTGTAAAACATAAGAACTATTCTTGATTGTGTGCGGCCAAACTATTTTTCCTTTGATCAGTTATCTAAATGAACAATTAGGTTAGACACATGAACGTGATATGATCAGATTTTTCTTATAAACAAAAGGCAATAGGTTTTATAATATATTACAACAGAAATTGGTGGTCAATTTTATTTTGGGCACCAGTGTCTGAAACAGCACTTACCTGTTTCTGGAAGAAGTATAAGATTGTGGCACAAGTTAGTTCTGTCTTTTTTTGTGAGGTTCTGCTCCACTGTCTGTATTTGGTGAATAATGTTTTGGTGATTTTGTAAAGAAGCAAGGGCCATGCGGTTATCTAGCTCAAAATAGACTGAACTATTTTTCTGCTGTTTGTAGTTTACAAATGAAAATTAAAGGCATTTTTTCTATATAAGTTTGAAAGAAAGTTGGGTAGATGAATCTTCAACTGTGGGTCAGTTGTTCTATAATGTGATCAACTATCTGTTGCTTCTGATTCTTGCATATTTGCTTGTGTCAGTGGAATTGAAGTTGCATACCAAGAAGCTGTTGCTTTGAAGAGGCAAGAAGAGCTAATCCGTGAGGAGGAAGCAGCAGGACTTGAAAATGAGACGAAGGGAAAGCGTGGCGGTGGTGCGAATGAAAAGGACAAGCGTGCAAAGAAAAAACAGGTTACTTTTCTATGGGCCTTTTTCTCGCTTAGTTTCTTAGGTTGAATGTTGTATTGCCATTATTATTTAGGAATGCCAGAGTAGGGACCAACTCTCTAGCTAACAGCTATAGTTTCTGGAACAATTTTTCTGCCCAGTAATTATTGGACTTAAATTATCGGGTGATCATTGCGAGTTAGGATTTATAGTTCTTCTTGTGTATTTGATTGGTCTTGATGCATGCTAAAGCATTGTTTTGAGTTTCAGTGATGCACTATATTTTTCATTTTTCATCAGTCATAATTTTTCATATCCTTCACTACTTTTATGAAGTGGCAGTGGATGATTATTGGATATGAACTGCCTGGAACTCATTGCTGGGATGAATAAAACAAGGCAGCTTGTGTTTTGTACTGAGAACTGGCTGTAAACTTGGAATCCTTCTAGTTTTTAACTAATTTTCTCTTGAGTTTTCGGTTATGTTGTGAAAACATTTAAAGAACTTAGCTTGATGTCTTGTGATGAACTTGGCCCATAGTCCAGCTAAAACTTGCATAAGTTTCCCGAGCTTGAAAGAGCTTTTTAACCTATAGAATATAGATGTATGGCATGTCATGCGTGTTATCCTGTTACAAAGGAACAGTTTTCTTTCTGGTATATGATACCCACACAGCTAACCTTATTTTGTGGTGGGAATATTCTAGAACTCTTGACTGCACATATGTTACCCGTCTCCCTACCCTGGATCCCCTTTATGTGTATTCGAGAATCGAGATACAAGTATTAGCACTTAGTCCTATGTTGGTTACATTTTGTGCTACACCATTCTTGAAGATCAGCTTTATTTCTTGTGGTGAAGTTATTATGACTTGTGTGTATCTCAATGGATACTTTAGTAGTTTTGTGCATGGTTTTCGTTTCTAATGTGTACATTTTTTCGAGTTTAAATACCCTTGGGTCTAATATCTCATTGTTTGGTTGATGCTTTCTTTGCTACTGCATTGTTCTTGTTTTCTGCTGGTGTGTTCTTAAACTATTTCTTTTCAGGCCAAACAAAAGAAGAACAACCGTAAGGTTAAAGACAAGGAAAGAGAAGATAAATCTGAAGCAAGAATTCTGGAAAGACTTAATGACGAAATCACAGTTGATGATAGTGATGGCTTACCATCTAAGCAGGCAGAAGAAGTGGCACTGAAGGTTGGCCTTACCTTGGAAGAAGGTGCTTCAGATGGGCCAGATCATTTGGACAGTTCTAGACCTATGAATGGAAAGAGAGTCTCCTCTATGGAGGCCAACTCATCAGCATTTTCAGCTGATTCTACTGCTATGAATGGTATTCACAGCAAAATAAACAATTTGCCAGACAGCAGAAATCACGTGTCACCAAATAGGTAGGTGAAGACAATATGTTTAAAGTTTTGCATTGTTCTTGTAAGATGGCACCTGGGCTAACTGAACTTGTGCAGAGGGAAAAATCAGCGTAACAAGGGCATAAGCATTATCAGTTATGCCGAAGAAGACGATTGCCTTCCCTCCTCCAGTGTTACTGGTAGTTCAGATCGCAATAGTTCTGGCTGTGGCACTGCTCCAAAATTGGACCGGGATACAGTTCTACTCACCTTGAAAGATAGACTTCGTGAGCTGGGGCAGCGTCTCCATGAGGTGAAGTTACTCTTTCGAAAATATCATTGCCTTTCTATTGTCACGATGTTCAAAGTTCTGCTGTATTTTCGAGTTTCTACATATGTTTGGTTGTTGAAGGATCTGAATTATAAGAATTGGTTTTAAACTTAATAGATATGGAATATATGTTTCCCATTACTCTCTTACTCTTATGTACTTCTATAATCTCTAGCATTAGATGGTTTGAAATTAGTTTTGAAATGGTTAACGATACATCTTCTATTCATTTGAGTACTGATTCAGTCTGGATAAATTCATGTGTTCATATCTCACATCGACACTGTTAAGGTAGACTTGCTCCTAAGTTCTGTGCTGTGCTGTGCTGGTCGACAATGTCCACGCACTTGTTACATGCTTTTTTGTTTGTCAAGTGGACAAGGTATTTACGGCCTGTGGTCGAAACAACTTTTAACTGCAAAAAGGTTCTGGTTTATTTTTCTATCCCCGATCACCACCCCGCATGGTAGTATCTGGTTGGAAAAAACGACATGTCCTTTTTTCCTTACGGGAAAGGAAAACCCTTTTCTCAAGTGCATACAATACAGATAAATGTATGTACAGTAGTCACTCGTAGCAGATGCACTGCCTGGGTCTTGTCTTCCTGCTTCGTAGCTTCAACTAATTCATTTCTGTAACCTATCTTTCTCTATGTATATTTCAGAAAAATATTGAGGGGAGAAAACTTTTCAAAGCTCACTTTGAAGCAATGGAAAATCAAACAAAGACAAATGGATCATCCTCATCCAGTTCTACGGAGAAGCCACCTGATGTTCTGAAGAGCCCGGAACATTCCCCTGAAGTTACGAATGATGTAAAAGCCAATGGAACAGCCAATAAGGAGGTCCCTCTGGCCAATGGTGTGCCAGAAGAAGCTGTTTCAGGCATGCCAGCCACCACGAGTACTGAAGCTGTGCCTGTTAAGGCCCCTACCAGAACAAAGGTTGACCCAGTTTCAAACAAAGATCATGGATCAAGTTTGACACCGCAACCAATTAGAGCACCTCCGAATAGCTCAAAATCAACTCCAACTGATACAGATAAAGATGTTCCTCTGCCTTCAAGATCGCCACGAATCAATAGAGCTGCTCCAGCTCCCCCCAAATCACCTCCAACTGATAAAGCTACACCAGTTCGTCCGAAATCTCCACCAGCTGAAAAAGCTACTCCAGTTCCCCCAAAATCTCCGCCAACTCATAAAGCTACTCCAGTTCCTCCAAAATCTCCGCCAACTGATAAAGCTATTCCAGTTACTCCAAAATCTCCACTGACTGATAAAGCTACTTCAGTTCCTCCAAAATCTCCAGCAGCTGCTAAAGCTGCTGTGGTTCCTCTGAAATCTCCAGCGACCGATAAAGCTAATCCGGTACCTCTAAAATCTCCATCAGCTGGTAAATCTTCTCTAGTTGTACCCATAACACCACCATCTGCTAAGGATGCTGGCACTCCTTCAAGATCACTGCAAGTTGATAAATCCATACCAGCCCCCCCAAGACTACCACAAGTTGATAAAGCTCCTCCACTTCCCTCGGCATCGCCACATACTTCTTCCACCACTTATTCAGAAGCTCGGGAAGAGACTACTCCTATAAAGGTCACATCCACCAGAGTTTCTGAGGTTGCTGTCACAACATCAAGGCCTTCAAGTGCCCCTGTATTCCCTACACCAAGAACAACTGTACCAGCTACCCCACAAGTTCAAGTTTCTACATTGCTTTCGCGCTCAGCGAGTGAAGCAGCTGGAAGATCAGGAAATGATCCTTCCCCTTCTGCCCCAGCGTATGTTCCACAGACCTACCGTAATGCCATCCTTGGTAAGCCTGGTCTGGGTACATCCTCTTCAATTCTTTCATATCAGTCAACTACTCTGGGACAAGGTACTGCACTTTCGCAGCCGTTATCAACATATGCATCAACCGCGTCATTAATGATGCCTCCTGCTGGGAGGAACGATCAGTTGTTGTCAGCTAGGCATGGATTTAAATCTGGGTTGGGGAATTCAGATACACTTGATAGTTGGCAACCATGGAAAGGTGATAGTAGCATCAACAATCACCTCTGGAGGGACGATTCCCCTTACCAACGGACGACAAATGGTCACGCGTATCAACAAACTTGGAAAGATGATGCTTATCAGCAGACACGGAGCACTGAGACAGAAAACTTCAGCAGGTTTGGAGGATTGCAACCACCTAGACAGACTCCTGTCAGTTTTGTCATGCAGCAGCCACAGGCGCCCGTGGCTGAAGAATATCAGCACCTTGACATCATTAATGATTTGCTTGACGAGGGACAAAGCAATGGCAGCAAGGCAGAGACTATGCGCCATGATTACCATGCTTATGGTCTGCCATTTTCGCTGAGAGGCAACATGGCAGATTCGGAAATGGCTTCTGTTAGCAGTCCCGGGCGGTTTAGCAGAGGCAACTTGGCAGATTTGGATATGGCCTCTGTCAGTAGTTCAAGGCGGTTTAGCAGAGGAAACCTGTTAGATTCTGAGATGTCTTGTGTGGGCAGTCCTGGGCGGTTTAGCAGAGGCAGCCTGGCAGACCCAGAGATGATGGCTTCTGTCAGCAGTCCCAGTCGGTTTAATTCCACCGACCGGTACTACGACGACGGGTTCTCAAGGGCCTACGACATGAGCCCTCTCCAGGGGCAGCAGGGGGCGAGGGAGATGCAGTTCTCCTCGCTGGATGCATACGCCAACGCCACCAATGGTGGCCTGTCTGACATGGGCACATCAAAGCCTTGGCTGTATGGCGGGCATAGCCCTGTCAACCCGTCGTCGATGAATCTCGGATCGTTGAGCGCAAACGGGTTCCCACAGCACCACCACCAGATGGGGGACTACAGCAGCAACCTGGCTAGCGGGGTGAACGGTGTGGGCTCCGCCGCAGCCGCGTATCGGCGCCAGGCCAACAACGGGCGCTGGTGAGATGATATAATGCCTGTATACAGTCAGTGAGTCTTACAGTGGAAGGAAATAATGCTTGTTGTAACAGATGCTTGTGCCGCCATGGGCATGTAATTTGAAACCTTTAGCTTTAAAAAAGGGGAGAAAAGAAAAGGGATACAGTTTACATTTCCGTAAAGCGCTGTCGCCGGCTGCTTTCAAGTTTGCTGTTGAGTGCCTGACTGACTGACTGACTGACTGACTGACTGGAGTGAACGCATTATTAGACCAGTCGCCCGCCGTTCTAACCTTTCTTTCCTCGAAAGGGACCTTCTTATCATCCCTTCGTGGGAAATGTTGAAGCAGTTGGCATTTGTGCGTCAGTCGCTGCCTAGTGCCTACGTACCAGACTACCAGGACATGATCGAATGCTTTTGGTCGGTCGGGTCATTCGCAGGCAGGTTCCTGGCGCGTGACGAGTCAAGGAGGAGGGAGGGAGGCGTACATTGTTCTTTTTTTGAGCTGTGGGAGGCGTACATTGTTGACGCGACGGGGGACGCGGGCCGAGAAGATCGGAAGACGTCGCCGGGAACCCGCACATGGCAGCCTGCCTGCTGCGACCGTGCGGTTCGAGAGCCCCTTCTTTCCAGAAAGAAAATTGAAATGAATCTGGTGTGGTGTGGTGTGGGCGGTGGGCAGCAAAGTCAAAACTGCCCGCGCGCGATCATTTCACCCGTACGCTTTCTTTCTTTCCCTCGCCATCGCCAGCCACCGGCCGTTGGCCCCGCACCCTGCACACCACCAACCACCACCGCGCGCTCCTCCCTCTACGCCGTCGCGAGGCCGCGGACCGTACCGTACTGTCTATATATATATATATATATATATACATACAGGCAGCCAGGCCTTCTCCTTCTTTCTTTCCACGCCGCGGCCGCCGAGTGCTCTGCTCCCACCCCGTGAATCCCGGGCCGTCCGTCCCCATCGCCGCCGCCCGGCCGGCCGCGCATTCCGTCCGCTCCGTAGCTTAGCTAGGGGCACGCCACTGTACCGCCTACCCCCGGGGCTCCAGGATTTCCGACCCACCCTCGGGTGGGTTGTCCAGAAGCATCGGCGACCCGCTCCCGCTCCGTATAAACAAATCCACGCCGCACCCTCCCTGTCTGATCTCATTTCACTGCCGCGGACGGGGAGGGCCTGTTGACTGCATTTCTCGTCTCCCTTCGCCTTCAACCGCCGGAAGGAGTGGTCAGGAGGGGGTATGAGGGACGACGGGCCCGCGGCGGCGCTGGTGCCGCGCCTGGCCGTCTCCAGCGCCAGCCGCGTCGAGGAGCTCGAGCGCTTCTCCCATTACGTCGGTACGTACTTGCGCCACTCTCCATCCCCTCTCCGCCCCCGCCCTTAGCCTGCTATCGTGAGCTGTCCTTCTTCCTCGACCAGTTTCAGTTCCTGGATAATTTGGACGCCGTTCCTGTTCGCCTCTGCTGTTTGTATGTTCATCTTCCATGTTCTAGTGCTACTACTTCGTTTGCACCGGTGAATTTGTTTGTGCGATCCGTTTCATCAGGCGAACCGCCTCAGATTCCCGGGGCTCGCCCGTTTATAACTTGCCCAGCGGATCCCAATCCAAGAAATAGGGACGCGGCCCGGAGTTCATGGTGGACAATTAAAATTAAAATTACCGGGCCTGCTCATGCTCATGGTGGACATTTAATTAGACACCCAACCCAACTTGCTGCCCATACAGAAAAGATAACTGTACATTAGATAATGTTTCTGTGACCCTGCCGGATGCACATCGCTATCATTTCCATCTCTTTTATACAATAAACTAATAAAACCCACATCGCTATCAAAGATCCAAATGCACGGCATGTTCTTCCTTTCTGGCTGTACTAGCTGCTGCACATCCTATGACAATAATGCCGTTTTGGAGCCACGCTGCTTCCCCTGCGCCTTCCTTCCTGCCTGCCTGACAAAAATCTGTAACCTCTTTTCTCCAGCCAGGCAAATCGGGTTCGACCACGCCAGCGAGTGCCCCCACCTGTGCACGCTGGCTTACGACTACCTGCGCAAGAACAAGGGCTACGAGGACAACATATTCGCCTTCTTCCACAACACCGCCGACCCCGGCTCCCTCATCGTCAGCTTCATCGAGGAGCTCGACAAGTGCATACTCGGCTACTTCTCCTTCCACTGGAAATGCTCCACCTACATGATCACCCAGGTAAAAATTAAGGAGCGACCACGACGACGGCTTTTGAATGAAATCGACCTTCTCTTCTTCCTTCCTTGCGACGACTGATATTTTGTATATTGATTTGATACAGTGTGATCTCCACAGGTTCTGACAGTGGAAGGCGCGCCCAAGAGAAAGCTCAGGAACATGGTTTTGGAGGCCACTAGGTGATTGATTATCCATTCTTTAAGCGGCACGCGTCATAGTAGAGCCTGTCAATGCATTGTGGTTGTCTATTCTTTGCTTTGTTTCGCCCATTATTTTTAGCTTACATCATCTTAGTGCATGTAGTACTTGGTATGTGGCTCTTGTGTGTGGTTTGATAAGTTCTTCTTTATCGGCGTGCTGGATTTCGTCCTTGGATTATTCACACAGTTGACTTCTACTTTCATCTGACGGAGTGATAAATTAGTCAACCTGGCACTAGATCAACTTCAGAGCTCAGCGTGGGCACTGTAGCAGAAACTGCATCTTTTGAGGTCAGGAGTGATGAGATTGAGATGGTGCCCATGTGCTAAGGTTTTAAATTACTCCCACAACCACATGTTGGTTTGTCATGACACTTTCCTGGAAATGTCTCTTTGAATGAGTGCATTGCTAAATTGCCTGGTCCAGTTTGTGTCTGCGTTTCTTATTATTATTAATCTTGAAAGCAATTAATTCACTGCCAGTGGGGTACAATAATTCCAGTGTGTATCTGTCCGTTTCTAAAGCGAAATATGTTCTGCATAGGAAAACTGTAATTGAATTAATCCATTAAAAATGTGAAAAATATACAAAAATAAAACTACAAGAACTTTTTGCTTAACAAGTCCCTTTATGCATCATCTACCTCCCTAACTTCCTAAGCAGAGGAGTTTAGTTCGAGCATATGTTTACAACTTATATCTGAGATGGTATTTTCTTCTCAAAAAGAATAAGTAAACTCTAATCTGGTTCAACCATAAGTATGAGATATAATTACAGGTAATGATCTCTATTCCTCTGACCCCAAAACTGAAGTCTAGTATCTGATTCTCCTCTAAACACAGGAGTCAGAGATTCGAAAGGGTCACAAGAAACTTGAAGGTAACTAGGCTATTCTCCACACTGGTGGAAGAGCTGAAGGCCATAGGACTATCTCCCCAAGGTCCGGCACAGTGCAGCGATGTGATGGTCCCAGTAGCACATTGTGATCGCAGCCCAGTCCTACTCCTGATGGGTGGCGGAATGGGAGCTGGCAAGAGCACTGTACTTAAAGATATACTAAAGGAGTAAGTTGATCAATTTCTGTACTTGTTGCTGCTCACTGTAAATTACTTCTGGCTGCACGCTTTGTACACAAAAAAAAGCAGAGTGAAATTGATTTGAGAAGACAGAAACAGTACTGAAACTTTCCTCAAAGCAAGTAGAGCAGCTAAATAGAAGACTTTGTGTCTATAAGCTGATCACCCTATTATTTGTAGATCATTTTGGTCTGGGGCAGCAGCAAATGCAGTGGTGGTGGAGGCAGATGCATTCAAGGAAACCGATGTTATATATCGAGCCATCAGCTCAAGAGGCCACCACAACGACATGTTGCAGACAGCAGAGCTGGTATGTGTTACTATGATTGCTATATATATATATATATATGCATATTTTCTATGTGAGTAGCACAGTATATACCGATTAATTGACTGATCAAAATAAACAAGGTTGCACATTCTACTGGTTCAGACTTCTAATAATCAAAAGTGCTATCAGAAACCAACCTGAATCAAACCCAGAAACTCATCATTTCAATTATACTGAAAGGAAACAAGCAATTTATCCGAACTGAATTAGCTGATGAACCATTATGCACTTCTTATATCGTGATTCACAACGTCGATACAGGTGCACCAGTCATCGATGGACGCGGCCTCATCGCTCCTGGTGACCGCCCTGAACGAAGGGAGGGACGTAATCATGGATGGCACGCTGTCGTGGGAGCCATTCTTCCAGCAAACGGTAGCCATGGCAAGGGCAGTGCACCGGCAGCGGTACCGCATGGGCGTCGGCTACAAGGTCACTGAAGACGGGTCGATCACGGAGGATTACTGGGAGCCGGTCGAGGCCCGCAGTGCCGATGAAGAGAGCGAGATGATGTCGAGGAAGCCTTACCGCATCGAGCTCGTCGGTGTCGTCTGTGATGCCTACCTCGCAGTTGTGAGAGGAATCAGGTGAATCTCCTACTCCCTTTGATCCATAATAAGTGTCGTGGTTTTAGTTCAGAGTAATTTAGTACATGCCAGAATTAGCCCCTGCATCGCTAAAATTCTGCTCATTCTAGTATCTCGCGCCATCACCATTTGGCTGAACTACTCGGCTTCAAGTAGTGAGCATCTCACCCAACAGAGGGGAAGATTTCTGCTCATACTTGAATGAAAACGCAGAAGCATTGCATCTAAAAGTTTGGCATTGGCACTTGGCAGGAGAGCGGTGATCACGGGGAGAGCGGTGAGGGTCAAGTCCCAGCTGCAGTCGCACAAGCGATTCGCCACTGCGTTCCGGGGATACTGCGGCGTCGTCGACAACGCGAGGCTCTACAGCACCAACTCCATGGGTGCCCCAAAGGTGAGGACCGAGGAGTCACTTGTGTCTGAACTCTGAAGCCAACAATAAGACACGGATCATGTTGGTTTTGACGAACCTGCTACGTACATGGCATGTGATCGCAGCTGATAGGGTGGAAGGACGGCGAGAGCAACCTGCTGGTGGACCCGGAGGAGATCGGGTGCCTGGAGCGGGTGAGCGGCCTGAACGACGAGGCCAACTGCGTGGACGAGCTCTACCCGGACGGGCAGCCGTCGCCGTCGGCGTGGCAGGACCTCGTCGCGTCGCCGTCGAGGGCGTCCGTGCAGCGCGAGCTCAGGGCCGCCGTCCAGACGAGCGAGGCGCGCTTCCGGGCCGCGTCGCTGGCCGACGGCGCCCTCCGCGGCGGCGACGCGCCGGTACAAACTTTTTGAGTCCGGCGCGTGCGTTTCATCATCCGTGATGAGGGTGTTTTCTTTCTCCTTTCTTCTTCCCCTTACACTGTCAGGCTGGGGGTGTTGGGTTGATGTGCTAAATGATGTGTGGCTCGCCGAAGAGGCCGTGCTTTCTGCCATCTCCAAACCCGATCCATCATTGTGTGCTCTTCTCGTATCGAGAAAACACACACATACACACACACACACGAGCGTCGGTACAGTTTTGTGTGCATTGACAATCTTCGATATGAGCATAACACGCGTTACAAATCGGGTTCGTCGGCGTGCCTAGGAAATGGAGCTGGTCCGGATGCATCTATCTGTCTATATATATACCAATATATAAAAGATCTAATGGAACAAGGATTCGTCAATTGGTAATCGTGTGAACAACGTCGCACACAACTCGTTAAGCAAAACCGTTTGCGATTGAGCCAACCATTGCAGACGGTTGAATCCGTGCTCCCGGACTCCCGCTATCACATATGAGTCGCTCAATCAAAGTGTGTGCGATGTCATCTCCGTATCGCAGGCGACGAATTCTCCGTTGCACGCGGTTGAACCTTGGACACACGGGGTTTCTTTTTTATTCGTGGACCGATGTTATCATCGCATACAGTTTGTCGCCAGTGTGCGCGATTAAGAGGGCTTAACATTACATTACGTATCTGCACCAGTGCCAGCTTATCCATGAGTTGAGCGGTAGCAAGCAGCGGCTGACACACATCTTATTCTCGAACTCAGAGTTGAAGGACCATTTTATTTACTACCCCTACTCCACTATGCATGCAGTTGCACTGTGCTTCGCAATCTTCCCGATCAGCTCCTCCTTGGCAGCTCCCACAACCTTGTCCACGACCTTTCCTTCCTTCATAAGCACAAACGTCGGCATGGCCTCGACACTGAACTCCTCGGCAATTGACTGTTTGTCACATAGATATATTGTTGTTAGGACAATAGTAACTCAGAGTTTGCACGGTATTCTGTAAACAGTGCCAAAAGCTCCGCTACCTTCATTTCATCAACATCCACCTTGAGGAAAAGAACATTCGGAAGCTTCTTGGCAATCTCATCTAAGATTGGAGAAATGAAGCGGCATGGTCCGCACCATGTTGCAGTGAAGTCGATCACCACCTGTTACAAGAAAAATCAGGTCAATATGAACTTGACAGAAATATGGAAAGCGTCGGTTAGTTATGCAGTCGCTAATTTTTTTTCTTTACAGTCACTATTGCTAATTCAAAAGCATAATATTCACGAAAGTGGCAACTAATCATGGTACGGCGATCGCTCACAAAGTGGCGAGACCGACCCAGACAACGTTCATGCCAGGGTGACACATCCTGGAGGGGGTTGTTGTCTTGCATGAAATGATTCACGAGCTACACTCAAAGAAACTTGATGGAGTTGTCTTCAAAGTGGATTTTGAAAAAGCCTATGACAAAGTTAAATGGCCATTCTTGCAACAATGTAGACGCATGAAAGGCTTCCCGAGAAAATGGTGCCAGTGGATTGACACATTTGTCAAAGGGGGCAGCATGGGTGTCAAGGTAAATAATGACGTTGGTCACTATTTCCAAACACGAAAGGGTTCGCGATAGGGAGACCCTATGTCGCTTATTTGTTTCAACATTGTGGCAAATCTTCTAGCGGTTCTCATTAGCCGAGCCAAGGAAGCAGGTCATGGTGCGGGCTTAATTCCTCATCTTGTGGATAGTGGGGTATCAATACTTCAGTATGCTGATAACACCTTCATCTTCATGGAACATGACATTGAAAAGGCAAAAAAATATGAAACTTATTCTTTGTTTATTCGACCAGTTATCTGGTCTTAAAATTAACTTCCATGAGAGCAAACTCTTCTGTTTTGGAAAAACCAAAGAAGAAGAGGATCAGTACAAACATCTGTTTGGTTGTTAGTTAGGCTCTTTCCCCTTTAGATACCTTGGTATCCCAATGCATTTCCGTAAACTTCTTAATAAGGAATAGAAAGGTATTGAGGATCGCTTTGAGAAAAAGTTGAGTTGTTGGATGGGTAAGCTTATGTCTTATGGGGCAAGGCTCACCCTAATCAATGCCGTTCTCATACACTTACCTATGTTCATATTATCTTTCTTTGAAATACCTAAAGGGGTAAGAAAAAGATTAATTAATACAGATTCAGGTTTTTTTGGCAGTCTGATAAACATAAGAGTAAATACCGCCTGACAAGATGAGATGTGATCTGTCGCCCTAAAGACCAATGGGGTCTAGGGGTGGAAGACCTTGAGATTAAAATTAAGTGTCTGTTGAGCAAATGGCTTTACAAGATACTTAGTGAGGACGGGGTTTGGCAAAAATTACTTAGGAATAAGTACCTTCATTCAAAAACCCTCTCTGAGGTTCAGGCAAAACCAACAGACTCGCCTGTCTGGAAAGGACTCATGGGAGTTAAAAATGACTTTTTCGCAGAGGGACGTCATCTCTACTACTATTAAAAGAGCCAACAAGGGCAGACGAAAACTGCCCTCCCAGGTTCCGCAAAAAAGAGAAAGAACCAAGGCTAACCACCAACAGCGCCCCGAGCCGTCCGGCCGCCATGAAGGGGATTGATTCCCGTGGCGGCAAGCAGATCAGGGAGATCCAATGAAGCTGGCCGTGCTCCCTACCCGCGCACCGACCTTTCCTCTCGTCCTCTCGCCGCCTCTCGGCGCTCTCTCTCATCCTCTCTCAACCTCTCGGCCGCCGGCCGATTCCGCCGTGCCGGCGGTCTCGCCCCGCAAAGCATCCCTCGTGTTCTCCTCGACCCGGCTATCTCCTCCACCCACTCGATGTGATGCTCGCCTCCTCCCCACGCCTGTGGCTAACCTTAGCCGCCATTGTCGCCAGCGACCACGCTGTCTTGGATGCCAGCGCTCCGACGACTCATGGCGCTCCTCATCGATGTATCCTAACCGCTCTCTGCATCACCGAGGCCGTCAGCCGAGGGCATGCACTCCGGCCGCAGCGGTGGTTCCCGATCTGCGCCGCGGCGGGGAGCTGCCCGTGCGGGACCACACGGCAAGCACGCGGACTGCGACTCCTCCTACGGGAGGAGGAGAAAATGGTGGCGGCGGCCGTGGGAAGGGGCGTCCGGTCGATGAGGCGCTGCGATACGAGGCGAAGGAGGAGGACGAGGACGAGTGGGGATCACCATTGGCACGCACGGGTGGGTCTGCGGTGAGCCCGGTGCCGGCGCTTACCAACATCGGCACCAGCAGGTCGCGCTCGAGGAAGCGCGGGCGTGGAGGACCAGATGCGAAGCGGTGGACCAGGGCCGACACGGCGCTTGTGGGCGCTGGCGAATTTATGGGCGTGGCGTCATGACCCGCATGAAGAAGGTATGACCTGCATCTCTCGTAGGCTGTACCGTTTGGCTGTGTCCCTGTGGTGACGTTCTATTGTTTGAATTTGGATCACGGTGCAGGTCTCGGCAGCACCCAATGGCAGGCTGAACGGCATGGGCGGCATGTCAAAATCCTCGTGGCGTCCATAGGGCAGTGGGCAACCATGTTCTTGGGGAAAAAACTGTAGCTCGCGTGGCGAGATGCTCATTTACCAGTAGTCATAGCTGCAGTTTTGGTGCGTCAAGCCATCAAGTGGTGGATACATTGTTGGCTTGAATTTTCATGTCCCTGAAGGTTCTAAGTGAGTGTTGCATCACAGGGTGTTGTTATGATTTCCTCGAGGTATTGATCAGGGGAGTCAGGTTTACATGATTTAGCTCGCTGTTGGCTGGAAGATTACAACAAAGTATGAATGCTGGCCAATTTTAAATTCAGTTGCGCTTCACATGTTTGTTTTTCGGATAATTGTTGCTCCTTTTTGTGACTACTGATTGTTCCCTTTACCAGGAATATTTAGGATGACAATCGTTACAATGATCTGGGAGTGGGGCACATCTTACGTTCAAGAGGGCCGAGAAAGATCGGATTTTGGTTGACAAGATTCTGGGTACTCCTTAATTAGTTTCAGATGATGTACTGCTTATTTTTTGTTACCACTTCATGTGATTTATATTTTCTTCACCTTGGGCAGGAATGGTAGATGTTTTGACCACAAAAATCATAGCTTCGGAGAATGAAAGAGGAAGAGTTCACATGATATGATGGCGTACGTCTATTTACTGATACTTCATTTCTAAATGGTGTTTGTGTTTCTTTCTTCCTTGAGGTTTTTTCATGAACTATTTTGCAGGTACTCTTCTCAATGATGGATGAATACATGATCATTTGGCAGGACAAAGAACAGGAAAGAAAAGACAAAGAGTACTGTGCAGTTGCATTTTACTATCTAAATTCCTTGCGGCATTATTTTTTCATTTCAGTCAAAAGTTTGAATTCCTCAAATGTGCATAACTGCAGGATCAGAAGAAGCTCCAGGATTAACTCAAAGCTGAGCAGGAAGCTCTCTACGGTTCAAGAAAAAATCCATCCAAGACTCAAAGTATAAAGAAGTCACCTAGACACTCAATTGGTGGTGTAAACCATAGGGTGTCCATTGGTGGATCCATGATGCAAGCACCCAAAACAGATATTGTATTCGAAGAATGTTCATGCTGCCAAGAGAATTGAAGACATTGCCCGTTTATCCCCTGGTAAGCCCCTATCAGGTTTCATAGCTTTAGCATGAGTCTCAAGATTCACAGGTTCCGCAAAAAAAAAAGAACCAAGGCTAACCACCAACAGCGTCCCGAGCCGTCCGGCCGCCATGAAGCGGGGATTGATTCCCGCGTCAAGCAGATGCGGGAGATCCAGTGAAGCTGGCGGTGCTCCTACCAGCGGCCAGCGTGCGCGCAGATCCCTCCTCTTCGCCGGCGCCGAGGGCTACCGCATCCTCGATTGTCTATTCTTTCGCACGTATGCCCATCGCCCACCCCGCATATACGCCCGTCCGTCCTCCGCTGGCGTTCGGGCCAGGTTTTGGGGCTCATAGGATTACGAATTGAGGGTTTCGCTTGTTGACATGCTGCTGCTGTGGTCCAGAGACTACCAGGCGACATATCGCCGTTCATGCAGCAGAACTGGCAGGGGAACATCTTCAATTGCGACGAGGAGAACAGCAGGATCCAACACAAGGTTCCTGATCCACACAGTTCGCCACAACCCAGAGTGTAGCCAGGAGCAGTCAAGGAGTGGCACTGGCCGGTGCCGCCACGCCATCCCTCAGCCAGCTCTGCTCTAAATTTTGTACCCTAACAAAACTGTGAAACAAATCTCGGCTGTCTGTAATTGTACAAATTTTATTTCAGGTGCATGCCTATCAAATGAAGGCGCGGACGAAGAACATCATGACCAAGAAGTAGGCAAGGGTCGAGGCAAGACAGAGCCGGTGGGTAGTCCGGTCGGCGAGACAAGTGGAGCGCATCCGGAAGATCGACCATGTGTCGTCCCGGTTCTGGTGCTGAAAACCAAACAAAATTCAGATTGCGTCTGACTGAAGAAGCCACAAAATCACAGTGCAAGCTTTTGGGACAAAATGTACATGAAATTATTTGAATCAATGTACTGTAGATGTTGCTTTGCTTTGTATAGTCTGTACAATCTGAAGGTTTGTGACCTGAGCTACAGTATCATGTTACCATTGATAACATGAGCTAATGCTAATGGCCTGCTGACTAATGTACTCAAAACTTGAAATCATCTTTTCTTTAGGCTTAGTGGTAATCAGAGAAAGAAGAAAAACATGAGCTAATACTATGATATTTTATCTTCACATTTATTGGCACATATTTTTGGTGTTATTATTTTATCTCACTATTTTCTGGTTGCTTCCTAGCTTTTCTTGTAGAACAAATATTAAATTGTGAATTCATTTGAGACCTTGTCATCTTATAATAAAAAATCTATAATGCTATTCAGTTGATGTGTCTCTTTAAACTTGTATAGTGGGTTTAGATTGTTTTAGGTGAAATTGTGAAGGGGCATATTTGAAAACATTCAAATATGGAATTTTGAGAAGTCATATATGTGCATGAGACCAGTTGGTGGTCAGATGCCTTTGATGTTGATTCCGTAATGCCTCACAAGAGTCTTGGAATTTTATAGCTATTCTATCCGAGTGGCAAGAGGGATAGATGTTGGTGATGTATTTAATCTCGGTACATTGTAGGAGATCTCATCGAAATTTAAACTTGTAGAGTTTATGGAATGCATCCAAATCATTGCATGTATATGTGGATTGACAATTTAAGCTTTAAATTATTCATATTTTGAAGTCTAACAAGACGTGCATTGCACGTGCATGCTTACTAGTTGTAGGAAATTGTCTAACTACTAGGTTTTGGGAAGATACATGGCTAGGGGACATGCCACTAGCCATGCAATACCCTCATCTTTATCATATTATGCGGCGGAAAGATGCTTCTGTTGCATCTGTGATGGGCCAGATACTGTTGAATTTTGCCTTTAGAAGACCACTGATTGGGGACAAATGGACAGACTAGTTAAATCTTGTTGAAAGGTTGATGATGGTCAACCTTTCACACGAATCAGACACATTCTGTTGGAAGTTGACTACTTCTGGTGCCTTCATAGTCAAATCCATGTATGCAGACCTCATCAATGATGGCCAGCCTTTTCACCACAAATATATATGGAAAATGGAAGTCCATTGAAAATAAAAATCTTCAGGTGGTACTTGGATCGCAAGGTCATCCTGACAAAAGATAATCTGAAAAAAAGAGATTGGCAAGGATGCACTAAGTGTTGCTTTTGTGGTGATGAGGAGTCGATTAAGCATGTATTCCTTAAACGCCCACTTGCCAAGCTACTATGGCGAACGGTCCACATAAACCACGAGTAGTACGAATATATTTGGAAACTGGTTAGTGGGGGTGCATCCCAAGTTGAAGTCTCAGATCCGTGTGGGAATTTGTGCTTTACTTTGGGTCATTTGAAACACTTGTAACGATTGTACTTTTAAGAGAACGGAAGTTCCAAACTTTTTGTATGTTATCTTCAAGGCCACCAGCTGGATCCATCCGTGGTAATTACTACGCAAGGAGGAGGATCAGGCGCCCACGGTCTTTGCGTGCAACGGATGGGAGATGGTCCCTCGGTATTTGTTCAGCCGATTTGGTTGGCGGCCTACTAGTAGGATTTGTGATGCATGAGGCTCATTTCCCTATGATATTCTATTTTTTAATTTGCCCTTGGGGTAGTCATGTGCGACAATTTATTGGTTGAACATTGTTATGGTCTGATGATGAACTTTGATATGATAAATAAAAGGTTGTATGCATCACTCGATGCAGAGGCCGAGGGATGTCTGAAGGAAATATGCCCTAGAGGCAATAATAAAGTTATTATTTATTTCCTTATATCATGATAAATGTTTATTATTCATGCTAGAATTGTATTAACCGGAAACATAATACATGTGTGAATATATAGACAAACAGTATGTCACTAGTATGCCTCTACTTGACTAGCTTGTTAATCAAAGATGGTTATGTTTCCTAACCATGAACAAGGAGTTGTTATTTGATTAACAAGGTCACATCATTAGTTGAATGATCTGATTGACATGACCCATTCCGTTAGCTTAACAGTTGATCGTTTAGTATGTTAATGCTTTCTTCATGACCCATACATGTTCCTGTAACTATGAGATTATGCAACTCCCGTTTACCGGAGGAACACTTTGGGTACTACCAAACGTCACAACGTGAATGGGTGATTATAAAGGAGTACTACAGGTGTCTCCAAAGGTACTTGTTGGGTTGGCGATTTCGAGATTAGGTTTTGTCACTCCGATTGTCGGAGAGGTATCTCTAGGCCTTCTCGGTAATACACATCACATAAGCCTTGCAAGCATTGCAACTAAAGAGTTAGTTGTGAGATGATGTATTACGGAACGAGTAAAGAGACTTTCCGATAACGAGATTAAACTAGGTATTGGATACCGACGATCGAATCTCGGAAAGTAACATACCGATGACAAAGGAACAACGTATGTTGTTATGCGGTTTGACCGATAAAGATCTTCGTAGAATATGTAGGAACCAATATGAGCATCCAGGTTCCGCTATTGGTTATTGACCGAGAATAGTTCTAGGTCATGTCTACATAGTTCTCGAACCGTAGGGTCCATGCACGCTTAAGGTTTCAATGACGGTTATTATGAGTTTATGTATTTTGATGTACCGAAGGAGTTCGGAGTCCCGGATGTGATCACGGACATGACGAGGAGTCTCGAAATGGTCGAGACATAAAGATTGATATATTGGATGGTTATATTCGGACACCGGAAAGGTTCGGAAGTTTCGGAGAAAACCGGAGTGCCGGGGGGTTACGGAACCCCGGGAAGTTATGGGCCTTTTTGGGCCAAGAGGGGAGAGAGAGGGCTGCACCAGGAGGTGGTGCGCCCCCCCTCCATGGGGAGTCCGAATTGGACTAGGAGGGGGCGCAGCCCCCCTTTCCCTCTCCCTCTCCCTCTCTTTCCTTCCCTTCCCTCTTCCTAGTAGGACTAGGAAAGGGAGTCCTACTCCTACTAGGAGGAGGACTCCCCCCCTGGTGCGCCCCAAGGCTGGCCGGCCCTCCCCTTGCTCCTTTATATACGGGGCAGGGGGCACCCTAGCACACACAAGTTGATCTACGGATCGTTCCTTAGCCGTGTGCGGTGCCCCTCCACCATATTCCACCTCGGTCATATTGTAGCGGTGCTTAGGCGAAGCCTGCGCGACGGTAGAACATCAAGATCGTCACCACGCCGTCGTCCGACGGAACTCCTTCCCGACGCTTTGCTGGATCGGAGCTCGGGGATCGTCATCGAGCTGAGCGTGTGCCAAGAACTCGGAGGTGCGAGTAACGGTGCTTGGATCGGTCGGATTGTGAAGACGTCGACTACATCAACCGCGTTAATATAACGCTTCGCTTTCGGTCTCACGAGGGTACGTGGACGGACACTCTCCCCTCTCGTTGCTATGCCATCACCATGGTCTTGCGTGATCGTAGGAAAATTTTTGAAATTACTACGTTCCCCAACAGTGGCATCCGAGCCTGGTTTTATGCGTTGATGTCATATGCACGAGTAGAACACAAGTGAGTTGTGGGCGATACAAGTCATACTACCTACCAGCATGTCATACTTTGGTTCAGCGGTATTGTGAGATGAAGCGGCCGGACCGACATTACGCCAGACGCTTACGCGAGACTGGTTTCACCGCTGTGAGCACTCGTTGCTTAAAGGTGGTGGCGGGTGTCTGTCTCTCTCACTTTAGTTGAACCGAGTGTGGCTACGCCCGGTCCTTGAGAAGGTTAAAACGGAGTCTATTTGACGAAGTATCGTTGTGGTTTTGATGCGTAGGTAAGAACGGTTCTTGCTCAGCCCGTAGCAGCCACGTAAAACTTGCAACAACAAAGTAGAGGACGTCTAACTTGTTTTTGCAGGGCATGTTGTGATGTGATATGGTCAAGGCGTGATGCTATATTTTATTGTATGAGATGATCATGTTTTGTAACCAAGTTATCGGCAACTGGCAGGAGCCATATGGTTGTCGCTTTATTGTATGAAATGCAAACGCCATGTAATTGCTTTACTTTATCACTAAGCGGTAGCGATAGTCGAGAAGCAATAGTTGGCGAGACGACAACGATGCTACGATGGAGATCAAGGTGTCGCGCCGGTGGCGATGGTGATCATGGCGGTGCTTGGAGATGGAGATCACAAGCACAAGATGATGATGGCCATATCATATCACTTATATTGATTGCATGTGATGTTTATCCTTTATGCATCTTATCTTGCTTTGATTGACGGTAGCATTATAAGATGATCTCTCACTAAAATTATCAAGTAGTGTTCTCCTGAGTATGCACCGTTGCCAAAGTTCGTCGTGCCCGGACACCACGTGATGATCGGGTGTGATAAGCTCTCGTCCATCTACAACGGGTGCAAGCCAGTTTTGCACACGCAGAATACTCGAGTTAAACTTGACGAGCCTAGCATATGCAGATATGGCCTCGGAACACGAGACCGAAAGGTCGGCGTGAATCATATAGTAGATATGATCAACATAGTGATGTTCACCATTGAAAACTACTCCATCTCACGTGATGATCGGTTATGGTTTAGTTGATTTGGATCACGTGATCACTTAGATGACTAGAGAGATGTCTGTCTAAGTGGGAGTTCTTAAGTAATATGATTAATTGAACTTAAATTTATCATGAACTTAGTCCTGGTAGTATTTTGCAAATTATGTTGTAGATCAATAGCTCGCGTTGTTGCTTCCCTATGCTTTTATATGTTTGTTTTGATATGTTCCTAGAGAAAAATTATGTTGAAAAATGTTAGTAGCAATGATGCGGATTGGATCCGTGATCTGAGGTTTATCCTCATTGCTGCCTGTAAGAATTATGTCCTTAATGCACCGCTAGGTGACAAACCTATTGCAGGAGCAGATCTGAGACGTTATGAGCGTTTGGCTAGCTCAATATGATGACTACTTGATAGTTTAGTGTACCATGCTTAAAGGCTTAGAATCGGGACTTCAAATACGTTTTGAGCGTCATGGACCATATGAGATGTTCCAGGAATTGAAGTTAATATTTCAAGCAAATACCGAGTTGAGAGATATGAAGTCTCCAACAAGTTCTATAGCTAAAAGATGGAGGAGAATCGCTCAACTAGTGAGCATGTGCTCAGATTATGCAGGTACTTCAATCGCTTGAATCAAGTGGGAGTTAATCTCCCAGATAAGATAGTGATTGACAGAATTCTCTAGTCACCATCAGTAAGTTACTAGAACTTTGTGATGAACTATAGTATGCAAGGGATGACGAAAACAATTCCCAAGCTCTTCGCGATGCTAAAATCGGCGAAGGTAGAAATCAAGAAAAACATCAAGTGTTGATGATTGACAAGACCACTAGTCTCAAGGAAAATGGCAAAGGGAAGAAGGGAACTTCAAGAAGAACGGCAAGCAAGTTGCTACTCGGTGAAGAAGCCCAAGTCTGGACCTAAGCATGAGACTAAGTGCTTTTGCTGCAATAGAACTGGTCCTTTGGAAGCGGAACTACCCCAAGTATTTGGCGGATAAGAAGGATGGCAAATTGAACAAGAGTATATTTGATATACATGTTATTGATGTGTGCCTTACTAGTGTTTATAGTAGCCCCGAGTATTTGATACTTGTTAGGTTGTTGAGATTAGTAACTCAAACAGGAGTCTGAGAATAAACAGAGACTAGTTGAAGGGAAAGTGACGATGAGTATTGGAAGTAGTTCCAAGATTGATATGATCATCATCGCACACTCCCTATACTTTCGGGATTAGTGTGGAACCTAAATAAGTGTTATTTGGTGTTGAGCATAAATATGATTTGATCATGTTTATTGCAATACGGTTATTCATTTAAGTAAGAGAATAAATTGTTGTTCTGTTTACATGAATAAAACCTTATATGGTTACACACCCAATGAAAATGGTTCATTGGATCTCGATCATAGTGATACACATATTCATAATATTGAAACCAAAAGATGCAAAGTTAATAATGATAGTGCAACTTATTTGTGGCTTTGCCGTTTAGGTCATATTGGTGTAAAGCGCATGAAGAAAACTCCATGCTTGATGGACTTTTGGAATCACTTGATTATGAATCATTTGATGCTTGCGAACCGTGCCTTTTGGGCAAGATGACTAAAACTCATTCTCCGGAACAATGGAACAAGCTCTTGACTTATTGGAAATAATACATACCGATGTATGTGATCCAATGAATGTTGATGCTCGTGGCAAGTATCGTTATTTTCGACCTTCACAAGATGATTTGAGTAGATATGGGTATATCTACTTGATGAAACATAAGTCTGAAATAGTTGAAAGGTTCAAAGAATTTCAGAGTGAAGTGGAAAATCATCGCAACAAGAAAATAAAGTTTCTGCGATCTGATCGTGGAGATGAATATTTGAGTTCTGAGTTTGGTCTTCAATGAAAACAATGTGGAATAGTTTCACAGCTCACGCCACCGGAACACCACAACATTATGGTGTGTCCGAACGTCAGTAACCGTACTTTATTTTGATATGGTGCGATCTATGATGTATCTTACCGATTTACCACTATCGTTTTGGGGTTATGCATTAGAGACAGCTGCATTCACGTTTAATAGGGCACCATCTAAATCCGTTGAGATGACACCGTATGAACTATGGTTTAGCGAGAAACCTAAGTGTCGTTTCTTAAATTTTGGAGTTGTGATGCTTATGTGAAAAAGTTTTCACCGATAAGCTCGAACCCAAATCGAGAAATGCGTCTTCATAGAATACCCAAAGGTAACTATTGGGTACACCTTCTATCACAGATCCGAAAGCAAGATATTTGTTGCTAAGATGGATCCTTTCTAGAGAAGAAGTTTCTCTCGAAAGAAGTGAGTGGGAGGAAAGTAGAACTTGATGAGGTAATTGTACCTTCTCCCTTATTGGAAAGTAGTTCATCACAGAATCAGTTCCAGTGATTCCTACACCAATTAGTGAGGAAGTTGATGATGATGATCATGAAACTTCAGATCAAGTTGCTACCAAACCTCGTAGGTCTTCCGAGTAAGATCCGCACTGAGTGGTACGGTAATCCTATTCTAGAAGTCATGTTACTAGACCATGATGAACCTACGAACTATGAGGAAGCAATGATGAGCCCAGATTCCGCGAAATGGTTTGAGACCATGAAATCTGAGATGGGATCCATATATGAGAACAAAGTGTGGACTTTGATGGAGTTGCCCGATGATCGGCAAGCCATATTATATAAATGGATCTTCAAGAGGAAGACAGATGCTGATAGTAGTATTACTATCTACAAAGCTCGACTTGTCGTAGAAAGGTTTTCGACAAGTTCAAGGTGTTGACTACAATGAGATTTACTCAACTGTAGCGATGCTTATATCTGTCCGAATCATGTTAGCAATCGCCACATTTTATGAAATCTGGCAAATGGATGGCAAAACTACATTCTTTAATGGATTTATTAAAGAAGAGTTGTATATGATGCAACCAGAAGGTTTTGTCAATCCTAAAGGAGCTAACAAAATGTGCAAGCTCCAGCGATCCATCTATGGACTGGTGCAAGCATCTCGGAGTTGGAATAAACGCTTTGATAGTGAGATCAAAGCATATAGTTTTATACAGACTTGCGGTGAAGCCTGTATTTACAAGAAAGTGAGTGGGAGCACTACAGCATTTCTGATAAGTATATGTGAATGACATATTGTTGATCGGAAATAATGTAGAATTACTCTGCAAAGCATAAAGGAGTATTTGAAAGGAGTTTTTCAAAGAAGGACCTTGGTGAAGCTGCTTACATATTGAGCATCAAGATCTATAGAAATAGATCAAGACGCTTGATAAGTTTTTCAATGAATACATACCGTGACAAGATTTTGAAGTAGTTCAAAATGGAACAGTCAAAGAAAGAGTTCTTGCCTGTGTTACAAGGTGTGAGATTGAGTAAGACTCAAAACCCGACCACGGCAGAAGATAGAAAGAGAATGAAAGTCATTCCCTATGCATCAGCCATAGGTTCTATAAAGTATGTCATGCTGTGTACCAGATCTATTGCATACCCTACCACTAAGCTTGGAAAGGGAGTGCAATAGTGATCTAGGAGTAGATCAATGGACAGCGGTCAAAATTATCCTTAGTATAATAAGGATATGTTTCTCGATTATGGAAGTGAAAAAGGTTCGTCGTAAAAGGTTACGTCGATGCAAGTTTTAACACTAATCTAGATGACTCTGAGTCTCAATCTAGATACATATTGAAAGTGGGAGCAATTAGCTAGAGTAGCTCCGTGCAGAGCATTGTAGACATAGAAATTTGCAAAATACTTACGGCTCTGAATGTGACAGACCCGTTGACTAAAATTATCTCACAAGCAAAACATGATCACACCTTAGTACTCTTTGGGTGTTAATCACATGGCGATGTGAACTAGATTACTGAGTCTAGTAAACCCTTTGGGTGTTGGTCACATGTCGATGTGAACTATGGGTGTTAACCACATATAGATGTGAACTATTGATGTTAAATCACATGGTGATGTGAACTAGATTATTGACTCTAGTGCAAGTGGGAGACTGAAGGAAATATGCCCTAGAGGCAATAATAAAGTTATTATTTATTTCCTTATATCATGATAAATGTTTATTATTCATGCTAGAATTGTATTAACCGGAAACATAATACATGTGTGAATATATAGACAAACAGTATGTCACTAGTATGCCTCTACTTGACTAGCTTGTTAATCAAAGATGGTTATGTTTCCTAACCATGAACAAGGAGTTGTTATTTGATTAACAAGGTCACATCATTAGTTGAATGATCTGATTGACATGACCCATTCCGTTAGCTTAACAGTTGATCGTTTAGTATGTTAATGCTTTCTTCATGACCCATACATGTTCCTCGTAACTATGAGATTATGCAACTCCGTTTACGGAGGAACACTTTGGTACTACCAAGCGTCACAACGTAACTGGGTGATTATAAAGGAGTACTACAGGTGTCTCCAAAGGTACTTGTTGGGTTGGCGTATTTCGAGATTAGGTTTTGTCACTCCGATTGTCGGAGAGGTATCTCTAGGCCTTCTCGGTAATACACATCACATAAGCCTTGCAAGCATTGCAACTAAAGAGTTAGTTGTGAGATGATGTATTACGGAACGAGTAAAGAGACTTTCCGGTAACGAGATTAAACTAGGTATTGGATACCGACGATCGAATCTCGGGAAAGTAACATACCGATGACAAAGGGAACAACGTATGTTGTTATGCGGTTTGACCGATAAAGATCTTCAGTAGAATATGTAGGAACCAATATGAGCATCCAGGTTCCGCTATTGGTTATTGACCGAGAATAGTTCTAGGTCATGTCTACATAGTTCTCGAACCGTAGGGTCCGCACGCTAAGGTTTCAATGACGGTTATTATGAGTTTATGTATTTTGATGTACCGAAGGAGTTCGAGTCCCGGATGTGATCACGGACATGACGAGGAGTCTCGAAATGGTCGAGACATAAAGATTGATATATTGGATGGTTATATTCGGACACGGAAAGGTTCGGAAGTTTCGGAGAAAACCGGAGTGCCGGAGGGTTACGGAACCCCGGGAAGTTATGGGCCTTTTGGGCCAAGAGGGAGAGAGAGGGCTGCACCAGGAGGTGGTGCGCCCCTCCATGGGGAGTCCGAATTGGACTAGAGGGGGCGCAGCCCCTTCCCTCTCCCTCTCCTCTCTTTCCTTCCCTTCCCTCTTCCTAGTAGGACTAGGAAAGGGAGTCCTACTCCTACTAGGAGGAGGACTCCCCCTCCCTTGGTGCGCCCAAGGCTGGCCGGCCCTCCCCTTGCTCCTTTATATCTGGGGCAGGGGGCACCCTAGCACACACAAGTTGATCTACGGATCGTTCCTTAGCCGTGTGCGGTGCC
Source organism: Aegilops longissima (assembly GCA_021605205.1). Taxonomy (NCBI): domain Eukaryota; kingdom Viridiplantae; phylum Streptophyta; class Magnoliopsida; order Poales; family Poaceae; genus Aegilops; species Aegilops longissima. The sequence continues at coordinate 562,420,336 of CM038676.1, read as the reverse complement.
CCCCTCCACCATATTCCACCTCGGTCATATTGTAGCGGTGCTTAGGCGAAGCCTGCGACGGTAGAACATCAAGATCGTCACCACGCCGTCGTCTTGACGGAACTCCTTCCCGACGCTTTGCTGGATCGGAGCTCGGGGATCGTCATCGAGCTGAGCGTGTGCCAAGAACTCGGAGGTGCGGAGTAACGGTGCTTGGATCGGTCGGATTGTGAAGACGTACGACTACATCAACCGCGTTAATATAACGCTTCCGCTTTCGGTCTACGAGGGTACGTGGACGGACACTCTCCCCTCTCGTTGCTATGCCATCACCATGGTCTTGCGTGATCGTAGGAAAATTTTTGAAATTACTACGTTCCCCAACAATGTCCCCCCTTTCTGAAAAAAGCATAAAAAGCTATCTGAGCTTGCAATCAAGGTCACAGTTTTTGGGAAGATAATCTGCACATATACCATAAAAACTTGAAGGGACTTTCCGATGTAACGCATAAAACAAATGATGAAACTTTTTAGCACTACCGTCGCACATAAAACAAATCCATGTATGCAAACCTCATCAATGATGGCAACCTTTTCACACACACACACACACACACACACACACACACACACACACACACACACACATATATATATATATATGAAAAATGGAAGTCCCATTGAAAATAAAAATTTTCATGTTGTATTTGGATCGCAAGGTCATCCTGAACAAAAGATAATTTGAAAAAAGAGATTGACAAGGATGCACTAAGTGTTGCTTTTGTGGCGATGAGGAGTCGATTCAGCATCTATTCTTTCAATGCCCACTTGCCAAGCTACTATGCCGAACGGTTCATATAGCTTTCAATCTACCTCCAACCACGGTTAGTATGAATATATTTGGAAACTGGTTAGTGGGGGTGCACCCCAAGCTGAAATCTCATATCCGTGTGGGAATTTGTGGTTTACTTTGGTCCATTTGAAACACTCATAATGATTGTATTTTTAACAGAACAAAAGTTCCGAACTTTTTGCAGGTTATCTTCAAGGCCACCAGCTGGATCCATCCGTGGTCATTACTACGCAAGGAGGAGGATCGGGCGCCCACGGTCTTTGCGTGCAACCGATGGGAGATGGTCTCTCGGGATTTGTTCAGCCGATTTGGTTGGCGGCCTACTAGTAGGATTTGTGATGCATGAGGCTCATTTCCCTATGATATTCTATTTTTTAATTTGCTCATGGGGCAGTCATGTGCGACAATTTGTTGGTTGAACTTTGTTATGATCAGATGATGAACTTTTATATGATAAATAAAAGGCTGTGTGCATCACTCGATGCCGAGGGATGGTCCCCTCTTTTCGGAAAAAAAGCATAAAAAGCTATCTGAGCTTGCAATCAAACCTCAAGGTTACAAATTTTGGGAAGATAATTTGCACAACTTGAAGAGACTTTCTGATGTACGCATAAAAACAAATGGCGATTTTTTTTAGCACTACCCTTGCACATAAAACAAATCCATGTATGCAGACCTCATCAATGATGTGCAACCTTTTCACCACAAATATATATAGAAATGATAGTCCCATTGAAAATAAAAATCTTCATGTGGTACTTAGATCGCAAGGTCATCCTGACAAAAGATAATTAAAAAAAAGAGATTGACAAGGATACACTAAATGTTGCTTTTGTGGCGACGAGGACTCGATTCAGCATCTATTCCTTCAATGCCCACTTGCCAAGCTACTATGGCGAACGGTCCACATAACTTCCAATCTACCTCCAACCACGAGTAGTACGAATATGTTTGGAAACTGGTTAGTGGGGGTGCACCCCAAGTTGAAGTCTCAGATCCGTGTGGGAATTTGTGCTTTACTTTGGACCATTTGGAATGCTCGTAATGATTGTATTTTTAACAGAATGAAAGTTCTGAACTTTTTGCAGGTTATCTTCAAGGCCACCAGCTAGTCCATCCGTGGTCTACGCAAGGAGGAGCATCGGGCGCTCACGGTCTTTGTGTGCAACCGATGGGAAATGGTCTCTTGGGATTTGCTTAGCCGATTTGGTTGGCGGCCTACTAGTAGGATTTGTGATGCATGAGGCTCATTTCCCTATGATATTTTATTTTTTAATTTGCCCTTTAGGGCAGTCATGTGTGACAATTTATTGGTTGAACTTTGTTATGGTTGGATGATGAACTTTGATACGATAAATAAAAGGCTTTTGCATCACTCGATGCAAAGGTCGAGGATGTCCCCTCTTTTCGGAAAAAGCGTAAAAAGCTATCTGAGCTTGCAATCAAGGTCACAGTTTTTGGGAAGACAATTTGCACATATACCATAAAAACTTGAAGAGACTTTCTGATATACGCATAAAACAAATGGTGAAACTTTTTAGCACGACCGTCGCACATAAAACAAACCATGTATGCAGACCTCATCAATGACGGGCAATCTTTTCACCACAAATATATATGGAAAATGAAAGTCCCATTGAAAATAAAAATCTTCATATGGTACTTACTCCCTCCTTTCCGGTTTATAAGGCTTATCTCAAAATTTTAGTTTTTCCATTTTATAAGGCTTAATTTGGTTGTTCCCTATCACATGTTCAAATTTCAAGGTGCATTAAATCATTGCATGCAATTATTAAGAAAAGTTGACCAATGCATGTACTTTATGCATGCATGCATTGCATTAATGCATTGGTAAACACAATTTTTTGAAGAAAACAAGAGCATTAATTATGTGTTTTTGCAAACTACAAAAAGTATTCCACCACTCACCATCTACCTTGGTTGGTGAGATTTTTGAATTGAGCCTTATAAACCGGAAAGGAGGGAGTACATCGCAAGGTTATCCTGACAAAAGATAATCTGAAAAAAAGAGATTGGCAAGGATGCACTAAGTGTTGCTTTTGTGGCGTTGAGGAGTCAATTCAGCATCTATTCCTTCAATGCCCACTTGCCAAGCTACTATGGCGAACGGTCCATATAGCTTTCAATCTACGTCCAACCACGAGTAGTACAAATATGTTTGAAAACTGGTTGGTGGGGGTGCACCCCAAGTGGAACTCTCAGATCCGTGTGGGAATGTGCTTTACTTTGGGCCATTTGGAACACTCATAATGATTGCATTTTTAATAGTACAAAAGTTCTGAACTTTTTGCAGGTTATTTTCAAGGCCACCAGTTGGATCCATCCATGGTCATTACTACACAAGTAGGAGGATCGGGCGCCCACGGTCTTTGCGTGCAACCGATGAGAGATGGTCTCTTGGGATTTGTTCAGCCGATTTGGTTGGAGGCCCACTAGTAGGATTTGTGATGCATGAGGCTCATTTCCGTACGATATTATATTTTTAATTTGCCCTTGAGGCAGTCATGTATTACAATTTATTTGTTGAACTTTGTTATGGTCGGATAATGAACTTTGATATGATAAATAAAAGGTTGTGTGCATTACTCGATGCAGAGGTCGAGCGATGTCCCCTCTTTTTGAAAAAAAAACATAAAAAGCCTATCTGAGCTTGCAATCAAGGTCACCATTTTTGGGAAGATAATTTGCACATATACCATAAAAACTCGAAGAGACTTTCTGATGTACGCATAAAACAAATGGTGAAACTTTTTAGCACTACCATCGCACACAACTCGCTAAGAAAAAATAAAGTGGAAACCAAGAGAGACAAGTTAAAGTATTTTAAATAGCGGACAAATCCTCTAGTGTTTTACCCGACTAAGTGTTGAGAAGTTATGTCTGGTACGATGCAACACCTGAAAGCAAATTTCGGGAAGAAGAATGAAGTGGAAGCAATGAACAAGGAACCGCATGACGTGAAGAAGTAACTCGTCAAGGCAAAGCATTCCGTACGTACATTTGACAACCGTGAGAAAACAAAACTATATTCTCGATCGGTTCGGGCGCACGAAGTGACCGCCGAAAGGAAAATTACAATGTGGCATGCCTCACAGGATCCGGCTTGCCTACTCCTTCCCCATGCTTCCATCCATACTCCCACCTCATCTTACGCCTGTTTTTTTTCTTTCTAATCTAATCATCTTCCCTCTTGATTTTAAGAGGGTGGGGCTGGGTCTTATTTTATTTCAATCAAATCAAGCCACGTATGCGGAAGCATGAATGAGCACACGCGCGGGAAGCAGGCAAGTCTCGTCCTGCCTCACATGCCCAGCGGCGGAGACAAGCCCCAGGCAGCCGCCCGGATTGTCTGAGGCATGAATCCGATTCCCTTTGTTCACTATAGCGAGCACTGGAGCTACGGTGCTACATCCCGGGGCGTTGCAATATCCTGGTGCCGCCACTGCACATACTTGATGGCAGGGGCTCCCCTAACACTTCACTATGGGATTAAAACTGGTTAAATTTTTGTTAAATCGGGTAAAAACTAGCAAAACTTCCGCAAAATGGTGTAATCTGAATGAAAAAAAAATTGTTGAGCGGGCTATTTTTTGTTAAAAATGGTGAAGTATGAGGTGAAAACTGAAATTCACTAAAAAAAAATGCTGGCTCTCCGTACACCAGCGAGTCTGTGAAGCAGCACATGGCATGGAGATGGGAACAAAAGGAGAAGAAAGAAACCAGCAGGTGGCACAGGTTCATAGTACATACCAGCTGCTTGCTGCTTTCAGCGTCCTCGATCTTGGCGGTCCACTGCTCCTGGCTGTGGATCGCGATCACCTTCCCCTCCTCCGCCATGTCTCTCGCTTCTTTCTCACGCGTGCGTGCCTCTTCTCTTCTACTTCTAGCTGCTCTGTGTCTCGCCTTCCCAAATATTGGGCTACTTTGGTTGGTGCTCAAGCAGCCACGCCTTCCTTTTGCGAATAAAACTGGCTCCGGATTCTTGGCATGGGACCTTCCCTTGTTTTTATTCGGAATGAAAGGTCAGTCTAGGCCCTGGCCTTTGGGTCAGATTCGTTCGGTCTGATGGCTCGCCCTGGGATTCCTTTCTTCCTTTTGACGGAGCCTCGCTAGGTGTAGGGTGCTCCTGCACATTCATATAGATAGATGATTTTTTAATAGAGTGACCACCTGGACGAGAAATCTTATAATACACACCACCTGGACGGCTGGACGACAACCAAAACAGACTGCCAACACCATCCCTGCCTCTGTATCAAACACAATTCCATTTTTCTCTTCACACACACGCGTACGTATGTATGTATTTTTTTTTGCCAAAAAGGTTATGTATGTATAACAAACGGAGAGGGCGTAGGCATCCCCTCAGCCCATAAATAAATATAGATCTTGATAAATGTTAGCGTAGCCAAGGGGGCGTTCCGTAGCCTGCATTCCACTCAACCAGGCCCGCCGGATACAAATTTGGCCTGTTTGAATGTCTATGTTTACTGTTTGGTATGCATAACACAAACCTTAAAGCACTCAGTCAGGCCCGCTAGAAATGACCGAATCAATCATTTCCTCTCAGCTAGGCTCGCATCGTGCATGGGAGGGGAACGTGACGACGAGCTCATGCGAGCATGGAGATGGCGCGAGCTCATGCGCGTCCCCGAAGAAGCAGCGGGAGGAATTGGGTCACCTCCCGCCGAATTGGTCGCCCTATTCAGGGCTCTTTGGCTCACCGCCGAAACCCCCGCCCCTCCCTCCCCTCAAGATCTCCATCCCACGCGGATTCTTCACCGACGAGCAAGTAAGCGACACATCTTCTCTGGTTGGCGGTAGACAACGGCTATGATTTTTCTCCCTTCTATTCTCCGACCTGTTACGTGCCTCCACCCGGCCTCATCGATGGCTGTAAGTTCGATCACTCCCTCCTCCCTACTCGTTCGAGCTTAGTTCCGTGAGCATGTGGTAGGAATAGATCCATGAGCATGTGGCGGCATTCTATACTATGATCATGTGATGTTGTGATAGATAGTGGTGATGGATTGGTAGCATGCTACATTTTGCTTAGAGGCTTTGATGATGTTCATGCTGTTTTCCATGTTGGTTTCGATGACACTACGGTAGATGTGGTACTAGCTTGTGAATCAGAGCATGCGTAGTACCCTAGTTTGCAAGTATGGTATATATGTAGGTGTGGTAGTGATGGCTTCCAAGTGCGCATGATTTAGTTGTAGATTTTTTGAAGAAAAAGTAACGATCCCACAAGGAGCACACAAAATGGACTTTATCTCTTGTAGAGATTAAAAATATTATGCCTGTATGTCACTTGCGGTCTGAAGCAAAGTTGAAACAAAAGTTTGAAATATTGCAAGTGAACTTTGAACATGGAAATAATATGCAATATTAAAATAAAAATGCACAACCATGAAGTGACGGTTGTTGGAATCAATAAGGCATCTCGGGGTGTCCGGATTCCCCTCTAGTATGTATCTAATGCGACCTCATAAGCCACACCAGAGGGGTTCACCTTCATAAGCTAGTACATTCGGTTTCACCTCATAAGCCACACCAGCGGGGTTCGGACCAAGTGACGTAAATATCTATTGCATAGGTGGTCCGGTGAGTTGCATCACGTTTAGTTGGTAGATGTGCCCAAACTCAGCCATGGTTGCTTTAGACCTGCAAATAACTTAGTACACGCAATTAATAAACCAAACTTAATACAAAGACCACAAGCACTCAGCTGCCCGGCAATGGAGCCAGAAAAAACTTGATGGCCCCGTAAGTGCACAGGGTTTAGTAGTATCTTTTTCTGGCTCCATTTCTCTCTTGTAGGGCTCAAATAGCAGTGCCTACAAGTTAGATGAAATTCAAAGCAATAGTAACATGGTTGAAAGCGGTGTAGCGAACAGTGAAGTAAATTACTGAAATAAAATAAAGTAGCAAAGATGTAAGTGAAAGTTGCCAAAATCGATAGGACTAAGGCGTTCCAAAGGAGTCAGGATTCCCCACTACTGTGCATCTAATACCAATGCATAAGCATAATGCTACGTCAGATTCCTAAGCCACTTTATATGTTTTTATTCATGGGCAGAGCCGGTACAGATACATGCAAACACGCAACAGCCCCATATCACATACGCCACTATCGTTCTTATCCACTCCAGTTACCAAACGGTGATTAAGGGGAAAAAGGTCCACGCAGACGTATCCTATAAGCGGTCTTCATTTACCCCATACTGCAACGATCCGAGACGAAGGGAGATAGGCCCTGTCACTTACCTACTTCCTGAACCAGCCGATTCGCCAGCAGTAATAACCTTCCGTTCAAAATTGTCATATGTTGGATGGCCGACTTCACCCAACATCAAGAAGACCATTAACATAAATAGGATATCAAATCCTAATGCCAAACGATCTATTACACACTAGTGTTTCTCCATATCCCCGAGAACTTTGCAAATTACTTGCACATAAAAGGCACAAACCAGATGAGATGAATTATGATGAACATGGTGATCTCACACAAGTGACACAAGATTGAATCGACTCAAACTATTGTATTACAAATGGATGAGAATGAGATGATGATGGTGGTGGTCATGATGGAGCCCTCTTGATGCAACGTTTAGGCGGCAAAGTCCTTGGATTGATTCCCCCTCCGGATGCCCTCAGGAGGCTAGGATTCTGCCTTTTGGATGTGTTTCCCATGGCTCTTTTCATCTGTTTCCAGATTCTATTTCACGGAGTGGAAATAGTGGACGAGGAGACAGCGCTGGCGTGCCATATATACGACCGCACATACAAGCGCTAGGCCATCTTTTGCTCTAGACCGGCCGCCTGGACTCCTTTCTCCCTTTGCTTCATTCTTTTTATGGTATCTAATGATTACATTGAATAACATGATTCCACCATAATTTCCTGGGATTCCTTCCGAAGAGCTTTATTAATTCCAAAAGATGTTCCCGGAACTTCGGGGGTTGCTAGGATAGATGCCATACCACAAGGGTTGCTGGAGATTTCACCCCCAAGGTCCATTGAGTGCGAGCGGTGGTTGTCTATCATGGTCTCAAGGGTTGGAGGTTAGGACATTGGCAAAAGCCTTGCAGAACCATGTTCTTATCAGCAACAACAACATTTGTGGCAGTCGTTCCTCTCATCGGAGACGTCATTTTATCTGCGCTGCCTACTTCAAACTATTGCTTCATATACTGTGTCGTCCGTCGCTATGTAAAAAAAGTTCGCCTTGGGAAAAGTGCCCCGCTCAGCGAGGTGGGCTGAGGAGCTCCACGGAGATTTGTTCTCAGTGTCAGGATCAAGCGAGTTCCTTTAGTTCTTGTGCTTAGTTTAGCTTTGCTTGAATTTTGTTTATTCGGTCTCCTGCTTGGCCTCGTTGTGCTTCTATTTTAAAGTTGGAATCCCCAATAGGGTTGGTGTGAGTGAGAGCTACCTTTATGTTGTTTTGTTGCTTTATCAATAAAGCGGGCCGAAACCTTTTTTGGCAAGGTTCTGCCTGCAAAGGTCTACAACTTACCATAGACCCCTTATTTCTTGGTAGTGTGTGCAAAATTTTATTATGTTGTTAATATGGTACAAATGCACAACGCACCGGGAGTCTGGTGGATAACTGAATACTAGTAGTAAGTAGTACCTAGTAAAGAGCATGGTCGATCTCCGAAGACATGATGGCCGAAGATATTTTGACGTGAGGTAGAAATAAGCTTCTACAGCCAAACCTAACTAATCCACCCCCCTATGCATCCACAATGTGTCCGGGTGTGTCTACAGAGAAGGCCCGATCACTCCTCATTTTGCGTCTGGCGTAACCACATACCTCAAACTTTATACCTGAAATCCATAGCACATCATGCAACACAAAAACTATGTAGTACTACATAAATAAACTTGCCTACTACTCGTCGTCGGAGATGTAGACGACCTCAGTGCCGGTACTACCGAATAGACCGGCCTCCCGATCTTTGGCCGCCGCCCGCGGCTCCAGCGCCTCATCGGACTCCATGTCCATGAAGAGTTGGTCGCGCCCCGCCGCCTCTTCCACTTGGACGACTTCATACTCTGCTTGTGTGTTGCCCATGCCAAATCCGACAACTGGAAGCACCGGCTCCTCCTAGCCTTCCCCTTCCTCCTCCTCCTCCTCCTCCTCCTCTTCCATGTCTGCGTCCGATGCCTGCTCCTCCTCCTCCTTCTCATGCACCAGAGAGTCTGAAGACAGGTTAGCTGCAATCCGAGTGGCACACAGGGCCCAGATCTGCTCTAGGAGGTGCAACCAACACTCCAGTGAGCACCACATACATTGTGATCTGCTCCCGGGCCAGAGCTACAAGCAGACAACAAGCTATAAGCAGATGTGGTGGGTGGTGGCGCGAAAGGGAGGGACATGGGACTGTGGCTAGGGTTGGGGGTCGCCGTCCAACTTAAATAGCCAGATTGGCTACCAGGGGAGGGGACGTACAGAACCCCCTCCGTGTCGCCCATATGCTCCCAAGGTTTATGCTAAGCAGCCGATAATCAAACCGGAAAAGACTGACGGTGTGGCGGCCGCGGCAAAAGAGCCGTGGCTTTTGCTTCCACGGCTTCTCTGACCGATGCTGCGGTGGCGGCGGTTATGGCGTTGGCGGAGAGCTCGAGATTTGGTCTGGTCAGGGTGACTAAAGGGACTTTGACAGTGGAATAGGTGTGTCAGCAGCTCAGACGGCTGGTGTCTGAGTCCTTTCATTGGTCTCCTGTCAGAGTAGAGGATCAGGTCTACAGGGTTGAGTTCCCTAGGAGAGAGGATCTCAATCATTTTCTTAAGTGTGGACTCAGTAGGGTGCCCGGGAGCACGTGTATCCTCGAGTTTGACGAGTGTGCAAAACCTGAGCCGACAGGGACACCGCTGGAGAAGGTTTGGGTCAGACTCACTGGTGTTCTGGAGACTTTGCTTAATGACTTTTTTTATCGTCTCTAGTCTCGGGGTCTTTGTTCAGTAAAACAAAGAATGTTGATGTAACATCCCAAATTTCCTATTTGGAATGTTTTACAATTATAGCTAAGCATCTATGCATTCTGTTTGAATTTGAGTGGCATTTGAAGTTTTGGGGTTTTGGAATTTGAATTCAAATTTTGGTAATGGAAATCATTTCAAAAACTATACCTGATAAATACTTGAGAAAAAGTATGAGAGGAGTAAACATGACACTCCAAAAATATCAGAGGAAAAACATTGCCAAAAGTTTTGAATTCAAACTTGAGTTTTATTTGAATTTGAAAAAAATGAATTTTTATAAAGTTTGGATTTTGCCTCGAAAATGTTCAAATGATAGGAATATTCCCGATCATTTTGATATATATATGTCCTATATAAAATATTTATATTTTAAATATTATCTCTGTTTTATTTTTCAAAAAATAAAATTTGAAAAAAAGAAAAGCCCTCGGCGCGGCCAGCCAACTGCCCAGCCAACACACCAAAGGCCCAATGAGCCCGGCCCACCAGCAGCCCAATGAGCCGACCGCAGCCACCCTCGCCGAAACCCATCCGGTCGGCCAACCGACCGCAACGCCTCCCTCTCCCCACCGCCAGCGGGCCCCACCTCCTCTTCCTCGCCCACGCCACTCGCCCGCGCCGCCGCCACCGGATCCCAAGGATCTGGATTCGCCGTGATCCGCTCGCCGGCTTGCCCCTCGCCAAGCCTGCACCCCCTATAAATACCCCCCTCACCATCCCCCCTCGCCTCACCGACCTCTCTCTCCTTCGCACGCCCGAGAGCCGAGAGCCGCCGCCGCCATTTACGCCGTTCCGACTCACCCCGACCACCCCGAGCTCCACCAACTCCACCAGACCCACCCCCTTGTCGCGCCGCACCCGCCGGAGCACTCCGCCGACGCCCCCGACCACCGGAGACGCCGGAACACTCGCCGCCCGAGCCGCCGCCGCCGATCTCCGTGAAGTCGCTGAACCCTCCCTGCCGTCCGATCTAGTTCAACGGCGTAGATTAGAACCCCGAAGGGTTAGGTTATTTATAATAGACCGGTCCGGTTTAGTTTAGTTCCGGTTTAATTTAAGTTAGGGTTTTTATTTAAACCGGCCGATTCGTTTAAACCCTAGGCCCGTTTAGTTATATTACGCCTAGGGCGTTAGTTAGGCCCATTAGGCCATTTTTCTTTTATTTTCGTTTTCTGTTTTAACAGAATAGTTTCAGATTTGAAAAATTCATATCTTTTAATCTACTTAATATTTTTAAGTGATTCTTTTTTTGCTGGTTTGCAAATTTCTTATAGTTTCTGTAGAAAATATAATTAGCTATGTTAAAATTATTTAGAATTGCTTTATTTTAGATTTAGTCAGAATAGTAAATCTGCTATAAAATGAGTTAGGAAATTTATTTTTAATGATTCTTTTTGTCCCAACTTTGTTTTGACATTACCTAACCGTAGGAATTTATTTGGGCATTTTAGGTTTAATAAAAAATTAGTTTTAATCAGAATCATGCTATTCTTAATTAATTAACTAGCTACTGTTTTCCTATTATTTTAATTAGCAAATAAATTTAGTTTTCACATGTGATTGATTATTCTAGGTTAGTTTCTGTCACTTTAGAGCATGGACTTTTATTTATAATAAATAAAATTTTTATTTTATTTTTCTTACTAAAATTTGCTTTAGGCCTAATAGGAGTTTTATAATAGCTTTTAAATTAATTCTTTTTGCTCCTAGTTGCATAATGCATTCTTTCGTTAAGTTAACATAAACCCATGCTTAGGTTATGTTAAGAAAATTTTTGTTATATAAAAACTATTTTTAGTTGTTGCTTGAAGTAGGAAAAACTTTGAGTTGGATTTCTTTGAGTTTCCCTTGGGTTTTGATTCGTTTGTTTTGGTGTGTTATGTTACTATGCTATTGTGTTAAGTGATCATATGCTATATGCTTATTGTGATTATTGTTTGTCTCGGTAGAATTTCCGGAGTGTGAAGCTTGCTACTACGAGTCCCTAGCTTACGAGGATCGTCAGCAAGGCAAGTCATTGATCATGTTTTTCCTTACAATACCTATGTTTTTGTTGCATTAGAATTATACCTCCCCACCATGCATGCAGTAGGTGAAATTTTTAAGTTACTGTTCTTGAGTAGTATCATGTGGTAGGATGAACCAATTCCCCTTGTTACCATGACCCGGGACGTAGTAGTTTAATTTTGCTATGCTCGTAGACGGGATTGGTTGAGTGAATTCATAAGAAAGATGTGAGAGTCAAAGATGATGACAACCCCATGAACTTCAAGCTCAAGATGGACTTCGGAATTCACTACTGGGTGGAGGACGGTTGACGGGCACCCTGGAGAACCCAGTGGTTGGCCGGGATGCATGGAGAAGCGCCATGACATCTTGCGGAAAGCTTCACCCAGCCACGAAGAGAAGGATGGATGCCCCATTGACCGGAAGCTTACAATGTGCAGCCGCAAGCCATTATGGGCTCGCTTGGTCAACCCTAGTTGTGACGCTGGCGGACGGTACTACGAGATGTAGAAGAACGGTAGGATTGGATGGGTACCGCAGGGCAGAAGAACTCTTCTGAAGACCCTGTTTTGCTCGTCCGCCTTCAAACACCATGAAGTGCGAAGAATTAAGGAGGAACGATTCTTGCGGGTAAAGTGCGCAAACCTCTGCAGAGTTAAAGATCTAATCGATTAGCCGTGTCCCTGTTACGGACAATTTGAGCCTCGAACTTGGAAGTATTCGAAATCTCAACATTGTAATTAATAAATTAATTGAGGGGATTATGACTTAATAATTTGGGAATGAGACATTGGTTGGCGGAACCATCTCAATAACTACCAACAATTTTGTAGTATTTGCAAGCAAGTCCATTGTAGTAGGGAAAATTGGCTTTTCGCAAAATGATGAAACTTAGAGTCCCACACCAAAATGCATATAGTGTTAGTAATTTTATTATTGTTATTCTCTCTTCATGACTTGCCAAAGATATTCAAAATGCTGACCTACACGGCTGCAACGCCTTATGTTGCGAGGAGTATTCGATCAGAGTGAGGCTACGCCCGCGCTTGGCGATTGCCCTTTGGAGTCGGATGGACTCGCTATTCTTCTACGCCCGCAGTTTTACTTAGTTTATTTCTCATGAGTTGGCCTTCGCCAATTTATTCTATTGTAATAAAGACTCTATATGAGAATCGTAATAAATTCAGGTGTGATTGAACTTTGATTATTTCATCGATGTCCGTGAGTACCAAAGATGATCTTGGAATGGTATGCATACGTAGATTTGACCGATTTTGGGTCAGGTCGCCTGAGAGATGGTATCGAGCACACGCTGACCGTAGGACGAACCCCTAGGATCGGAAAGCCATAGGAAGAAACTATTTACTTTATATCCTTATCATTCCGTAATTCTCCCCTGTTCATTTCTGACTTCTCTCCGATTTTCAACATTCTAGATGGCCGTCGAGTTCACCCCATTTTTGCTACCGGAGTTTTGCCAGCCAGATGAGACGATGCCCTTCGGAAGGAAGCTGGTCCAGATGGTGAAGAAGCTGAAGATTGCTCTGCCCTCGATCACCGGGAAGCCTACCAATGCGCTTCCAACGGATACCCGCTACAGGATTGAGGTGCATATTCCAGGGAGAACCTTCGGAGGACATACATAGCCTATTTACTTTGAGTTTACCGACTTCAACTGGATCCTCGGAAGGGACATGGCGATATATCGTGCACTTGGACATCTCCGAGAAGAGTACAGGGCCGAGCTCGATCCATCAGACCTCGCCATGGTTTCACGCAGAGCAAGGAATGGAGATATCATCCGCAGTGAGAGGACGAATCCATTCTCTCTTATGTCCAGACTTGGAGTGTCTCCTCAGAAACGGAGATCCGGACATCGCCAGAACTCAAGGTACACAGGAGGCTGTTGTTCCGTGAACTGGAACCGGAGGAGAAGGCACACGCAGACTTCCTTAACTATGAGGAAGAAATCGCGGACTTCATGGAGAGAGTCGACGACCAAGATGAAGGTTGCCGCATTGGAGGAAAAGATGGACTTGGGAGAGGACCTTTTTCCGAGTGGAGATGACGGACCTCTCGTGAGCAATGATCAGGATTATGAAGGAGTTCCACCGAGAAAGCCGCAAGAGGAGGCGCCAGAATGAGGACGCCACACCGGAGGACATCGCACTGTGAGGACGCAAGGATTATTGATGAAGACATTTAGTCGACCACCATGTTATTTTACTTTTTCGTCGATCGTTAGGCCGATATTTTCGATTAGTCGTGAGCTTTTGTAATCGAGATTGAACCATGTTTGAGTGGAATGAATAAATGATAGGTGTGTTTATGATTGTGCATTCATATGGGTAGTGTTATTTCTCATTAGACCATTGTTCTATTCTAATTTTCTCATCCACTCCAAAACACCAGATGCCTCCGAGACGTGACACGGCTTTCCGCCGAGCTCACCCAGCTACTCCAAAGCAGCAGAATGCCCTCATGCGATACTCATCCGTAATCGTAACAACAACAACAACAATCCACCGGCACCACCCCTCGCTGACAACTTGACTCGATTCCTAAGGCTGAATCCGCCGGTGTTCTCTAGCAAGACCGAGCCGATTGTGGCGGCGATTGGCTCCGCAAGGTCGGAAGAGAGTTAATCACTGTTGGATGCACTGATGCAGAGAAGGTGCGCTTTGCCGCACATCAACTTGATGGGCCTGCAGCTTCTTGGTGGGAGAACTACACCGCCACTTATCCCATCGGTACCATCACGTGGGATCAGTTCCAGCAGCCTTCCGCACCGCCATGTTTCATTTGGAGCCATGAGTCTCAAGAAGCGTGAGTTCCGCAACTTACGCCAGGGAACCGCATCGTGGCGCAAAGACGTGGATGAGTTCAGCAAGTTAGCTCGTTATGCCCCGGATGATGTGGCCACAGATGCCGCAGCAGGAGAAGTTTCTCGAGGGACTCAATGACGAGCTGGGAATGCAGCTTATGGTGGCTACCTTCACCAACTACCGTGAGCTGGTAGACAAGGCCACCATACTTGAAGGCAAGCAGCAGCAGATTGATAGCGCAAGCGAAAGTACAGCCGTGGGAAGCACAACTCAGAGCTCAGCAGAAGCCCGTTATGCACCATACTCGGGAGGGCATACCCATCACAACCATGGAGGACATAACCATGGAGGAAATGGGAACAACCGCAACCAGGACAACAAGTCGTGCAATGGCAATGGCAATCAAGATCGCCCTGCCCGGCTCCAAGGATCTGAGTCACATCACTGTTTCAAGTGCCGTAAAACAGGGCACTATGCCACCGATCGCCCGGAGGCCAAGCAGAGGAATGGAAACGGCAATGGAAGCTCAGCGAAGAAGCCCAACCCTTTCCTCGTGCTCGGGTGAACCACATTGACGTGGAGGACGTCTATGATCAGCCGATAATCGTGGTTGGTAAGTTTTATTGAATTCACGCTCAGATTGGTACTCTTTGATTCTCGTGCAACGATTCATTCATATCAAGGGTAGTTGTGGAAAAGTACGGGTTGCCCACTAAAACTCCTAGAAGCCCCTTCGTCGGCCCGCAGGAGGAGAAATAATGGCAGGTTTAGGCTGTCATGCAACCTCAACATCGGGAACCATAAATTTCCGCAGACCTCATAGTATTGGAAACCCGGACCTTGGATGTAATCCTAGGCATGGATTGGTTGACAAAGTTTGAAGGAACATAGATCGTGCTCAAGAAGTCTATTCTCGCTCACCACCCCGGAGCGTAAGAGGATCAAGTATGTATCGAGACGTAGCGGATGAAGAATCGTGAATTCTCTCACGGAGTTGTTCAGAGGAAGTGCCAGAGTGCAAGATTTTCCCGATGTGTTTAGGAGGAATTACCAGAATGCCCACCGATAGAGACATTGAATTTCTGATTGAGTTATTGCCCGGCATAGCCCCAATATCCAAGAGACCCTATCGGATGCCACCGAACGATTGGAAAGAGATCAAGAATCAAATTAATGAGCTATTGGAGAAGGGATATATTCGGCCAAGCTCATCACCTTGGGGAGCCCCAGTTCTTTTGGTAGAGAAGAAGGATGGAACCTTGAGAATGGTGGTGGATTATCGTTCGTTGAACGACGTGACCATCAAGAACAAGTACCCTCTGCCGATGATTAACGATCTTTTTGATCAGCTAGTTGGAGCCAAGGTATTCTCCAAGATCGATCTTCGATCAGGGTATCATCAGTTGAAGATCCGTGAAAAGGATATACCCAAAACCGCATTCACTATCAGGTATGGTTTATATGAGTATACCGTCATGTCATTTGGATTGACTAATGCCCCTGCATACTTCATGAATTTGATGAACAAGGTGTTTATGGAATATCTGGACAAGTTTGTCGTGGTGTTCATCGATGATATTCTGATTTTCTCCAAGAGCGAGGAAGAGCATAAGGAACATTTGCGCCTAGTTCGAGAAACTTCGAGAACATCGCTTGTATGCCAAGTTCAGTGAATGTGAATTTTGGTGAAGGAAGTCGGATTCTCTGACATGTTATTTCAGGAGAAGGAATAGCGATTGACCCGCCAAGGTTGAATCACCACCGATTGGGCCGCCCACCTCACCAAGGAGATCCGTAGTTTTCTCGGACTCGCAGGATATTATCGGAGGTTTATTGAGAACTTCGAAGATTGCCAAGCCCATGGTGAGCTGTTGAAGAAGGAAGCCAAGTACATTTGGACCGAGGATTGTGAAGCCAGTTTCGTGAATTGAAGAAACGTTTGGTCACAGCCCAGTGCTGATTTTGCGGACATACACAAGGACTACCAGTATATTGTGACGCTTCTCGTCGTGGACTCTGAGGAGTACTCATGCAGGAAGGAAAGGTTGTAGCTTATACCTCCGCATAACCACGACCTCACGAGATGAATTATGCCACACATGATTTGGAGTTAGCAGCCGTAGTGCATGCACTCAAGACTTGGAGACATTTCCTCATCGGAAACCGTTGTGATGTTTACACAGATCACAAGAGCTTGAAGTATATTTTCACGCAGAAGAGTTGAACCTCAAAGCAGAGGAGATGGCTAGAGTTAATCAAGGACTATGACATGAGATTGCATTACCACCCATGTAAGGCTAATGTTGTAGCAGATGCTTTGAGCCGTAAGAGTTATGTGAACACTCTTATAGCAGGAGGATTACCCCAGAGTTAGTCGATGACCTCGTAGATCTCCGATCGAGATAGTTCCGAGAGGATATGTTGCAACTCGAAGTTCAGTCCACTTTGGCCGAAAGGATTCGTGAAGCCCGTAAGTCGGACAAGGAAATTGATGAGATAAAGCAAAAGATGAATGAAGGAAAAGCTAAAGGATTCCGTAAGGATGAATACGGAGCTATATGGTTCGAGGATCGATTTATGTGCCCAATGATCCCGAACTCGTGAAGCTAATTCTTCAGAGGCTCATGATTCACCATACTCGATTCACCCGGTAACACCAAGATGTATCTGGATTTGAAGGAAAGTTTCGTGGGATGGTATGAAGAAGGATATTGCCGAGTACATAGCATTATCGATGTTTGTCAACGAGTAAAGGCGTAACATCGAAGCCAGCAGGGTTACTTCAACCTTTGCCGATTCCCGATTGGAAATGGGAAAAACTTGGAATGGATTTTATCACAGATTACCCAGACCCGCTCA